>ML681982.1:7556752-7643111 GCA_007922195.1 Podocnemis expansa
TGTGTGTGTGTGTGTGTGTGTGTGTGTGTGTGTGTGTGTGTGTGTGTGTGTGAAGCATGCTTCAACAGCTCAGATAATGGGATTCACTACAGAGGATCTACCCTGTACAGCTACCAAAATATGCTATTTTATGGAAACTCTAATACCAATATCACTAGAATTACTTTGCTTAAATGGAGAAATAAACTTTTGAGGACAATATGTATGAAGGAAAAAGATAGTTTGTCAATGTCAGTGCACTATTTATTTTTTTTAAAAACTGCATTTTTTTGAATTTTGTAACAATATATTTAATCTTAACTTTTATTCTTTGAATTCATTTTGAGAGAGAGGTGCTTTATCATGACAAATCAGGAATGATTTGAACATGAGAAATGGAGGAAAAATGAGTTCTTGACAGGCTTATTTGTTGTAACCTGTTAGAAATATTTTTCCATTGCTTTCTAGCCAAAAGCTATAGAAATAATTAACATTCAAAGAGCAGCACAACAATTGTTATTAATGTACAGTGCCCTCCTGGATATTTATTGCTACAGTATCACTTGTGGTTTGTATGAATCAGTTTTCATTGCAGTTTATTAGCAATCCACAATTATTATTTGGCCTTAGTGTTTACACAGTGTAATTCATTATCCTCTTATCTTTTATTTATGAGGCAATGTCAAATGAAAAAAGCAAAATACTCATTGTTTTTGGTGGGAAGAGTTCTGCACTGTGCAGTAAATTAATGTTGCTACTGAGCTGCAGTGCTCTGTATTCTGTTGTGACTGCTACATGCATCCAGTCTTTCTCAATCCCAAAATAGGTGAGGAGGAGGAGTCTCTACTAAACCAGTAGTATCCTATCACTGTGGCAAATGCATTTTGAAAGCCTGATTCCTTTTAAGTGAATTGGAGTATTGCCATTCATTTCAGTGGAGCGAGGATTTCAGTGTCTTGATGTTTTTGGGAGACACCCAAGCAGTCAGCCAACAGGTGACAGAAGGAACATAATTCTTGTTAATATGTCTCTTCATGAATGAATTACAAAATTTTTAATATACTTAAAATGATCATCTGAATGGGCTATGAAATGAGATTGTGTAAGTCCAAATTCCTCCAGCTGCAATTATTTCCATCTTAAACTAAAATATATTACTGAGGGAAAATATTATATTCTACTTGTAGTGTCACTCCAAATGTCAGAAAAGAGTAGCAATAATTATTTGGAAAATTAGACATTTTATTCTTGGATTTTGTTAAATCACTACCTCTAAGTTTGAACTTAACCATCCAAAGCACTTAATCTCGTGCTAATATAAAGCTGCCATATATTTACCCTGAAAAGACTAACTTTTTGGCACAAAAAAGATATTTTAGTATTAAATAGCAATGCACATTTAACTAATAGATGCTACATTGAAACTGATTTTGTTCAGCTGATTCCTATTAGCTTCGGTAGGGCGATTATATTACTGGAAAAAAAATGGGTCCACAGGTTCCTGGGGTAATGGCCCTCCAGTTCAAAGCAGAACAGGGCAGTAGAAACTCTGCTGAAGGATTCCAGAGAATTCCATTGGCAGTCAAAAAGTAATAGTACCTCTAAGTAGTTATCAGGAGGTCCATGGTAAACTGCAGTGTCACAGTTCAAAAAACATAATTGTCTCAAAAACCTTTCACTATGTTAAGCCAACTTGTTATATTAAGCTAGTCTATGCTATGTTGTAAATGAGACTGACCCAGATTTTCAAAACTATGCACTATACTATGAACTACATTCATTTGCATTTCTTATTTGTGAATGCAGTTACTGCAATTGCAGTCAGTCTTAGTAGATTTCTGCATGTGATGTGACTATCCTCTTCATTTGTTTTTAAATACCATTTTGTAAGGTGATTTATTTAAGAATAAACAGTTCAGTCTGGATAAAGTTCCTGGAGCTAAGATCACATCTAGTTGTGTGTTACCTAAGAGTCAAATCTTATAATAGGCAGAAGGCATAGGCAATAAAATTGATCTGTTTTCACTGCATAAGGGTGGCAGTCACAGAAGTGACAGGCAGCACGACCCACCTCAAGTGCAGGAGCAGATATACTGGGCAGGGCTTTGGCCACTGGTTCAATGACTACACTGACCTGATGGCTAAAACCCCCATAGGATGGAAAAGCAGGTGATATACTATAGGACATGTCTTTTCTGATGACAGCAAATTCACTGCCCTCAGTTCAAACTTCCTGGTTTGATTGAGGGGTCTGTGAAGACCTACTTGGTTGACTGAGAAGTCGATAGTTGAGGACCACCTCTTCAAGTGGAGTAGTGCTGAATCAAAAGGAGGGCATTTCCCTTTGACTCGGTGCAGTTGTGCCGCCAAGGAAAGTGGATGTTAGGAAGTCAAAGGGAGATACACAGTTATTTTAATTTGCATATCTCCCTTCGACTATTGCTGAAAATGGCAGCAAATGTAGACCAGAATGACTCTGCAGATCTTTATGGCCTGCAGCTTGAATCTGCAATATGCTAAGAACTCTATCCCTGATCCAGCAAAACTAGACACAGGCTTAACTTTTAAGTATGTCTCAAGTGCTTTGCTGGATCCAGAGTCAGAGTTTTCTGCCCCTTGAAAGATCCATATTTTGGTAGGGAGGATTCAGCCATCTTCCTCTAAACCCCTGAAGAGAACACCCATGCAATACTAAAAAGTTCAGGATTTGAAAGTAAGTTCGAGATAGAGTTTAGGTTTTTAACCTGGATTTAAATGTCAGGCTAGCTTTAGTTTTATCTATCCTGATCTTTACAAATCATAATCACTGATGCTTACATTTGTTTACTTGGGCAATTATGTAAATATTTATTCTTGGCTCATTTGGCTGTATTCTACAATGACAAATCTTGCATGGCCTCTTAGCTCTCATATGAAGGGCAGCAAAAGAGAAAATGCAGTATGATAGGACATGATTACAGAGACTGTGGGCAAAACAAACTACTGTACCTATATGTGCACTTTTAAATATGAAAGACCAGTCTGCTGTTGTAGAGGCTCTGAGTGTGTTTTACACGCATTGTAATTTGAAATAAATATTTAAAGCACCACATGAAAACCATTTACTGACATGTTACACCAGCTTCATTCATTTGTAGAGTCTATCAATAGGGTGAGGCAAGGCTCATGGTTGTGCATAGTTTAGCTTTACCCATAATATTTAGTTTCTAAAAATTCATAAATACCTTGATGGTGATGTGAGTGTGGTTAATAAAAAGGAATAAATAACAATTCTGTAACATGCTTTAATATTTCTTGAACTCTTAAAATCCACTGTCCATAAATATATCCTGAATATACTTTGGTGGAGGGAGGGAGTAAGATGCTTACATACAAAAGCATTATACAGACACACATATATATGTATGATTCATAAGCTGAATAATATTTAAAGCTCAGGAGCCCAGTTGCTTTGATGACTCTAATGGTTTTGCTTCCCGTTTTCATTGCTTTGATAGCTCTAATAACTTGTGTTTTGTCTCCTCACAACACAGTTGCTAGTCTGTACTTAATGATGCCTCTTCTTGCAGTATACCAAAGTTGTGTCTAACTGAGCTGCAATGTTACAGGTTGTTAGAGCCAATTTATGGCATACTATGAAACAAATTCAAATGTTTTTTTCCGCAGGTTTTAAGAATACAGTAGTTGGGAGCTGGGTGGCTAAGTGGATAAGACTATTCTTTCAGCTTCCAGTTCAATCATTTGGTACTATGTGATTATGAAGGTTCTTAGTTTACCCAAGATTGTGAATAATCCTGTTAAACCACTGGACCTAAGGGAGGGTCCTTAACTGGTTGTTGGCTCCCTGACACCACCAGCCTGTTAGCCACCTAAGCTCTTTCCTCTGCGCAGTGCCAACCGGTTCTTTGCCATGCAGGTTAACAATCAGTATACCCAAGTCCCTGAGTCCCTTTGAAGAGGTCCTTTGTAGAGCCTAACCCCTTCTCTGAATGTTTACAGAAATACCAGGGAACAAAGTACACACTGGTTTATATGAAACAGCTCAGGAGGAGTTTCTTTCTTAGTACCACAGCACTGAGTTATATTTATAATGAAAACAACAAGACATTTATCATCAAAGATTCAAAACACAGTGAGTAAGGATAGTGAGTACAAAAAAGTTGTATATAAAACAAAATCATAACATGCTTTTTAGATACTTAACTGTTAGATTGAACTCCTGTCAGAGTTTCTCACCCAAACCTTTTTGCAGCATCTTGGACCAAGGGTGGTTGTAATCCCATTTTCATGCATGTATATACTCCTCGTGTTTACTTCCTTAGGTGCAGGATGATGAGGTATCTTCTCCCCAGCTATAGTCTGGCAAATATTTGATGTTCATTCCAAGATAAAGTTCTCTTCCCCCACTTCATCCTCTTATACTTGTTAGCTCCTCTTCTAAAATTTTACCATCCTCCATCAATATTCAAGTGATAGGACACCCATTCTGAACAAGACAATACTTCAGTTTACATTTCAACAGGGAAACATGACAATAAGCATCTTTTGTTCCACAGGAAACCTGTTTCTCCATCTCTGCTGAGATGCAAAATCCAAGAACATATTTTCACATACAAACACACAACTCCTTATGTAATGTGTTCTTACATTTCACAAGAAGAACAGTGAACTGTGTGACTTTGCCTTTCATTTAAGACATCACATGACATTTTTTGAGGAATCAGAATGTACATCCTAGAATTACGATAATCTTGTAGCACAGGTAGCATTAAACAGTTTTTGGGTAACAGTGATCTGAGTTCTTTAGACTTAAATGAATCTCAGCTGAGTATACAACTTCAGCTCATGATGACTACATTGAATTTGCAATCTTTGTTTTAGAAGTCTTACTTTACAGGCGTTCCTAACTGAGCCGTTGTTGACAAGGCTTTTGTAACAAAAAGGGAACTAGTATTTTCTAATGGTTCTGGGTCTTGGGAACTTGACTTCTGAATTCTATGCCTGATTATGCTACTAATTTGGTAGTCAGTGGCTAAAGTGTAATTTGACAGGCCCTGGAACCCTCCTAATCTCTTGGGGCCCCCCGGCCTAAGTTGTCCAGGCCCCCTTCATGCATGTGTAGGCCCCAGCCGAGGTAGGTATTTGCAGCCACTTCTCAGTACCATACACATTGGTTATCACTCCACAAAAATAATGGCCCCAATCCTAAACTCTCATGCTGCCCCCCCACCCTTTTGCACCTCCCTTACCTTGATCCCAGCCTCACACTCTGCCTCTGCCACCCCAGCCCTGATCCTGGCCTCACACACTACTCTCTCACTCTGATCCTGGCCTCACACACTGACCTTCCAACCCCAATTCTGGATACACACATTGCTCCCTGCACCCCCCTAGATGGTGCTTGGTCCCAGCATGAATGCAGTGAACTGCACTCAGTGAGCTCTCATTGTCCCTAGAAAGGCTGCTTCTGCCCTGAGCGTGCATCTGAGCATGGGCCAGGACAGGGTGGAACACGTGTTCCACCTGATTTTTCTATTTTTCAGGGCCTCAGAACTCTGGCACTTCAAATTTGTAGGCAGTTCTGGGGTGTTCTGGTTTACGTTAACCCCTGTTGGTGGTTGATCTTGGGAAAGCTGCTTCACATCCCAATGCCTGATTATACTACTCTATAAAATTGCTTACAAACCTTACCACAGTATGAAGAAGTGTAACGTCACAAAGCATCTTATACCCTTTGAAAAACAAAGTCAACGTACAAAGCCAGTATCATCAAAGTATTACAAGTGTAAATTATAGACCTCAGCATGGTTGTTTAGGTAAGTGAGTCTTTAGGTTGGTTTTCTAGGCATGGAAGATAAATGTTGGTACAGAAACATTAGGTAACTGTCTCAAATAGCTATCACAATCAGTTGTAGTAGTCTGTTAAATATTCAGTCTCAGAATATTTGTAATAATGAAGTGGATATGGTCCCATATGGTATTGAAATAGCATGTGAAGTTACAAACAATGTTGTAATTTCCAATATTAGTAGTATTTTTATTTAATGTGTTTTATAATTGTGCCTAAAAGTTCCAACCAAGGCTAAAGCCTCATTGTGCTAGGTGTTGTACAAACACATTGGAGACCATCACTACCAAAAGGTGGAAGGGGAAACACAGGCATAGAGGCAAAGCGACTCTACCAAAGTCAGGATTAGAACCAGTGTCTCCTAAATTTCAGCCCAGTTATCCATTGGTCCACTCAGCTTCTCATTTATGGTTTTAAACAGAAGGCACTGTTTCTTTGCTTGTATGCAAGTATAACAGTCTCAAAACTCCATTATGTCCATTACGTTAGTCATGCTTCGCATAAAAACGTCACTGCTACAGTATGTCATTGAGGTGAGTGACACATAATTTACTAAATCCATTGACTTCCCTGAGTTGTGCTTTCACAATAGACGGGTCTACTTGTAAGTCAGCAAGCATTCTAAATAACTTTGGATTGTGTTTGTAATGTCATAAGGGCAACATGCTTGTCATTTGAAATTACTAAGGACAGCTGATGGGAAATGTAATGGGGTGAAATGATTAAAAGGACACCAGTGATCATATTATCAATAAAAATTAAAATGGACTGTCTCAACTGACTTTTTATGCGGTCATGTTCTGCACACAGTTTTTATGGTAATAAAACATTTATGTAGCTTGCTTTATTTTTAGGAAATTCTCCTGTCCCTCATGTATATATAAAGTAAAAAGACTATACTATTTTTTTCTAAATGCTGATTTTCTAAATGATTGCATATAAGGAATGATTCTTGGTTCTTAGAAAAAATAAGCCTTAAAAAGCTTTTTGTATTTATAGTTCTACTGTAAAGCCTATGTATTATTAGTTTCACATATTGGTAATAGCAAACCATTGATTGCACATCAGGCAAATAAACTATTTTTGGAGCGGGAAGCTAAATCTCTTATCTCTTGTCTCCCATTTATCCCTTAATGGGTTAAGAAGAAAAGCTGGGTCCACCAAGTGTATTGTTTTGAAAACTTCATATAATTTAAACACTGCTGCCTTCCCCCACGATTGTGGTGAATTAGTACCAGAAAGAAGTGACACTGCATTCCTGACATATCAAAGAATATTTTAAAAACGATTGTAATATTTTCATTTTTTTGTTACACATAGGATTAAGTATTTAAAATTTGTTCCACCTTGATACATCTGATATCTCCCTTCTTCCCACTCCAATTCCAACAGTCAGTGAGAGTTTGAAAGAAGTGCACAACACACCTTTGTTCAAATGGATGGAGTCCCATTGCTTTAAAATCAGGGATTTTTACCCTCCAAAGTAAATTCAGTTGAATAAAATGTAGTTTCTATCAATTAGATACTTTTCCTTCAAGATAGCGTTTCAAAAGACATATTAGCAACAAGAAGGTAGTCAGAGAAAATATGGGCTCCTTACTTTAATCATGTAGGCAATCTGGTGACAGTTGATATTGAAAAAGAGGACAAAGGGGGGGGGATGGGATTGAGTACTTCAGCTGTCTTCACAGACAAGGCCACCTCTCAGACTACTGCACTGGGAAGTATGGAATGGGAATGAGCAGCCTTTAATGGTGAAAGAACGGATTCAGGACTATTTAAAAAAGCTGGACATGCACAAGTCAATGGGGCTAGATACAATGCATCTGAGGGTTCTGAGGGGGGTTGGCTGTTGTGTTTCCAGAGCCATTGTACATCTGTACACTTCTGAAAACTTGTGGTGGTTGGGGGAAGTCACAGACAATTGGAAAAAAAAAAAGGCAAATATAGTGCTCATTTGCAAAACTGGGAAGAAAGAAGATCCAGGGAACTAAAGACAATTCAGCCTCACCTCAGTCCCCAGAAAAATCATGGAACCCATCCTCAAGGACTCCATTTTGCAGGGCTGGCTCTAGGGATGAGCCAGTCTGGCACTGGCTCAGGGCACCAGGAAGCTGGACCCTGCACTCCTGCTGCTCCCCTGAGCCAGCCCTAGGGGTGGAGCAGACCATCCCATGGGTCGGACTGAGCTCTCACCCCACCTATGGTCTGGCCCTCCCCGCCTCCAGGGAGGAAGAGCCAACCCAGGGGAGGGGCAAGAGAGGAGACCCCGCCATCTGGGCTGGCTTGCACCACCCCTGAGCTGGCTATTCCCTGTCCTGGGGAAGGGGGTTGCAAAAACAAAAGTTGGCATGGGTCGCCACAACCCCTTGAGCCAACCCTGCCATTTTGAAGCATTTGGAAGAGAAGAAGGTGCTCAGGAACAGTCAGCCTGGATTCTTCAGGGGTAAGTCATGCCTGACCAACCTGATTGCCTTCTATGACGAGAAAACTATCTGTGGAAGTGGGAAGAGAATTGAATGAGATCTATATTGACTTTGTCAAAGCTTTTGATATGGTCTCCCACAGTATTCTTCCCAACAACTTACAGTAATATGGGTTAGATGAATTGCTTATACTGTGAATAGAAAGCAGGCTATATCATCAGCCTCAATAGGTAGTGATCAATGGTTTGATGCCTAGCTGGCAGCAAGTAACAAGTGGAGTGCCTCAAGGGTCAGCCCTGGGGCCAGTTGTATTCACCATCTTCATTAATGATCTGGAAGACTGAGTGGAATGACCCCTCAGTAGGTTTGCCAATGACACTAAGCTGTGGGGGAGTGATAGATTCCCTGGCAGTGGGCAGGACAGGGTACAGAGTGACCTAGATGGGTTAGGCCAATAGCATATTGGACTGCACTGATAGGGACCATTGCCAGCAGATGGAGTGAGGTGATTATTCCCCTTTATTTGGTACTGATGAGGCCACATTTGGAGTAGTATGTCTAGTTTTGTCCCCTCTCTCCCCCATTACAGGAAGGATGTGCACAAGTAGGAGAGTATAGCAGAGGGCAAAAAATGATGAAGGGGCTGGAGCACATGATTTTTTGTGAAGAGGTTAAGGGGAGGAGGCTTGTTTAGTTTCCGGATGAGAAAAGTGAGGGGGGAATTCGATAGCTGCCTTCAACTATTTGAAGGGGCGGGTTCCAGAGAGGATGCAACTATGCTGTTTTCATTGGCAGATGACAGAACAAGGAGCAGTAATCTTTACGTTACAGTGGAGGGATCTAGGTTGGATATTGGGAAAACCTTTTTCACTAGGAGGGTGGTGAAGCACTGGAATGGATTACCTAGTAAGGTGGTGGAATTTCCATCTTTAAACGCTTTTAAGATTGGCTTTAAAAAATCTTAGCTGAGATGATTTAGTTGGGGTTGGTGCTGCTTTGAGGACAGGGTTGGACTAGATGACTTCCTAAAAATCCCTTCCAACCCTATATTCTGTGATAGCTGAATATAAAGGCACCAGGACTATATGCTATAGAACAATGGAGAGAATGTGTTTGAGATAGAACTGAGAATCAGAGGCTGTGAGTTTTGTACTTGACTCTGCCACAGGTTGACTGTTTGGCCTTGGGCACGTCCATTCGGTCTTTAGTGTCTCTGTTTACTTTGGGTACAATAATATTTATCTACCTCAAAGAGCTGTTGGTAAGTTTAATTAGTACTTGTAAAGGGCTTTAAATAAGTGGTACTCTATGAATGCAAAGTATTGTAATATCATGTGCCAGTCCTTTCTAGATACCACCCAATCCCTTTATTAGACTGCCCATTTTAGATTATTTCCAGGTAACCTTTCTTTTTGCCTTTGCAAATATCAAGTTGTGCTTTGAGGAAATGTAGTAGCCTCTGATTTCTCAGTTTCATAAGATTGCAAACACCATCTTATTATAAAAATAAATGACATAATTTAGATTCTTCATCTGCACAGCTGTCATTTGCTAGAACTGCTTGTATACTATCTAACACTGCTGGTTACAAGACCCAGACTTTTTAAGGTTGAAGTGCACCTATCATAATGGTAGGTAAGACTAATGAATGGAGTCTTATTTACTCTCAAAAAAAAAAAAAACACCTACTCAAACCACCAACGCAACATGAAAGGGAAGTTATTGGCTAAAATATCACCCAAAAAAAAAAAAAAGAAAGAATGTTTTGCCAAATGATCCTTAAAGGTATATTAAACCACAGTTGTGAGAAGTGTATTTTGTAAAAAATCTTCAGAAACCTGGAATGATGGATAGTATATCCCAAACTGTACTAAAATTGATCAGGCCATTTAAAAAACTTATGAAACTTGTTTTACTGATGAAAATGTGCTCACTGCTCTTCATAGTCACAAATCCATCCCAAGCATATCTAGCTTGGCCTTGAGCATCAAAAATTGTGACTCTTTGCCTGTCTGGGGTGCGTGTTGAGTATTTCTACAATATTTTACTCTACAAAAAAGGCTTCTTTACCACCATTTACCACAAGTACCTCAGCTACCATTTCATGTTAATTATTGGTGAATATTGACTAATGGAAACCACTGTTGTATACTAGACCTCGCTGTTATAGAGGCATTCAGCCAATACTGGTATGTTAACATTTTGAGATGGTCATCCTCATCCAGTAATTAATTAGCATTCATTTATTTAACATTCCTCACCATTTAAAGTTTAAAATCTTCTACAGTTGCCTGCCACGAGTGATTAGTTCCACTATCGCTTCTTTGGACTGACTTTGGAGAAGGCAGTGCTGCTACTTTGAAATTTTTTTTTAACTATGAACAGAATCTGTTCATTGTAGGATATAAGTGTTTAGGGTTATCAGTAGGAAACATAAAATGAATGATTCTTAATTGACTTGTATAAGTGGTATCTTTCTTGCCATAGTTGGGCTTTTAACAGAGGAGGAGAAGATTGAGGCCTATACAGGTGTCTCTGCGAGAGTTAAAAGCCAATAATTTGAAGCAGGTTATCTAACGCCATATATGAACACGGTATCTACTCTCCTAATTGGCTAGGTGTATGCGTGATGTGAAATGTTTCACATGACAGCCTAGCTCCCGTACACATGTGCAGGGCTGGCTTCTGTGCACATGTGCACGGCAGGCAGCCTACCATGCTCTAAAAAGTGTTGGGAGGTGGCCAGGACGCTTTGAGGTGCTGCACTGCTAGCCATCTTCTGCAACTCCAGAGAGCAGCAAGCTGGACAGGCAGCTGCTGGAGCCTAGAGCTGCTGGGGCTGCATGCCCACTGCACAGGGTGGGCGGGAGAGATCTGGGCCATGCAGCCAGTGAGGCAGAGTGGTGAGTAGTCCGGGGCTGCATAGACAAGAGCAGCCAAGCTGGGGGGCAAGTCCCAGAGGAGGAGCAGGCAGGGTCCCAATATCAGCTGCATGGGCGGTCCTTGGCACCTAGCCCTGCTTTAGCCCCTTCACATCCTGGGAACTGTCCTCCAGGGCCGTGCCCCCATGTCCCCTTCATATGTAGCTCCAGCCCCCCCTGCCCCAGTCCCCCAACTTCCCTGCTCCAGGTCTTTTCTGCCCCCATCACCTACCCCTCCCCCAGCTGCAGCCCCCTGCCTCCTGCCCCTATCCACCCCTTCTCTGCCATCATCTCATGCCCTTTTCCCCCTTCACCACCCCAACCCAGGCCCCCACCTCCTGCTCCCACCCACCCCTTCTCTGTTGCCATCTCCTGTCCATGTCCCCCTTCACCACTCCCACCTCCTTCCCCTGCCCCCACATAAAATACATAAGTATTTCATAAATTCTGCTTTGATTTCCCCCCATCATTTTTGAGGGGTTACAACTGGTTTAATATATATTATGAACTAGCATTTAGTGGGAATGGAAGACTTCACTTTACAGGAACACAAGACTTCAAATACCACGTTACTCTCCTGTATTTCCTCTTCCCTATAAAAAGGCAATAGTCCAGCATTTTTGGGGGGTGCTTTTTCTGCACTGAAATATCATTTTTATGACTTCCAAAGATATGACAAGGTAACCCAGGGAATCTAGCTGGTTTTCTGAAGCAGCAGTGCAAGGCTGGTACTTGCTGGGGCCTGGAATATGAAATATGATTCCTCCCTCTCCCACCAGCCATCCACTAGAGAGACAAAAGTCCTAGCAGAGAAGCAAGGGCCTATGGAGAACCGAGACAGGATTGGAAACTGGCAGACAGCAGCCATCTTAGTAAGTCTATGTTACCCTCAATCACCCTAGAAAGGGAAAGAACACTCAGGGGTGAAACAGTTCCCTCTCCTGGAGCGTGTCATGTTGTGTAGGCCTTGCCTGAACTTATTGTAGGACTCTCTCAAATACTGGTACCATTAATTGCCTATTTTATATTGCATTTTCCTACCATTGGAGAATCAATAACGTGCCCTATCGCAGTGTTCTCTTTGCTGGTACGAAGAAGGTAAAGTTGTCACGTAACAAGCTACACCGTATAACTGCTGTCAGTATGACCTGGACATTTAAACTCTGCATTTCTGTTTTGTAAAGTTTTATGAAATTCCCTTGGAATGAAAAAAGGCACCAATGTTGTATCTGTTCAAGTCTTTCATCAGCTTTCAAACTGGAAGAAAATATAGATGATGACTTAGCCAGAAAAGTTTTGGTTGTTTTTTGAAGAGGATATGTGTTGGTTGCCTTTGTTTGTTTGTTTGTTTGTTTGTTTTTGTTTTATATCTGATTCAATTGGTAGCCTGCCTTAGAGGGGGTTGTAGTGCCATGACCTGTAGTTCCTATCAGCCACTAATGATACCACTTCAGTAACTGCTTTGTTAAAAATAAATAGCAATAACAGTTGCTGGAAATTGTATCATGCCACATTTCTCCTTCTTTTCTGACAAAACTCTATTCTACAGATACCATCCATGTTTCCCTATTAGTCCATCCACAAATCAAGGATCTACACACAGGATGTTCCAGAGATGATGATGATTTCAGACACAGCCAATATGGGAAGGGAAATGGGCTCCAAAACAACCATCATTACTTTTGTAAAATTTTTGTAAAATTGCCACTGTCTCTTATTAATCATTGTTCAAAGACAGGAATAGCAAAGAATGGTTTGTGAGGTGTGAGTTTTTAAAGATGTGTATGTGACACACAAAGACCTTTTGGATTTGTGGCCCTGCCTATCACAAACCATTCTTTGAGATGTGCCTTTCAGTCATTCAGTGTTAGGTGGTCACTCTGAGTGACTGGTCAGTGATATCATATCATATATGGCTTCCACTTTTTAATAGTATGCCTTAAGCTTTGTAAGAATAAATTGTGCCTAAAAAACCAGTAGGAAAACTGAGTCACTCAGGAATATTGAAAGAAGGATATTGCACAGAAATAAGAGATAAACAAGGTTAAAGAATCTTTTTGGTTCGTTTTGCACAACAAAGTTATTTTTGGCTGTTTATGTGGACCATGGTTTAAACTTAGCTGGAGTTATTTCTGAATGAGTAGAACTGAAAATGATCTTTACATTCAATTTTATCTTGTCATAATCCCATCAAGTAATTGAGTATGTCCATCCATAGAATGGTTGTGTAAGCACTTCTGGCATGAACATCTAATGCAGATGCAAATAAATGATTACTGCATAAATATTTGCTATTTTCAGGAATAAAGTGCTCCCTAAACTTTTGTGGAAACAAAATCAGTTTCACAGCGGTGATGGCAAAAGGCATAAATTACAGGCTGAATTTAGCAAATATATTGAAAGAGCCTATTTTTCTTCCTTTCAGTTGGCTCTTGTAGGTATGTATACAGTGTGTATATGTATCTGACTGTGCATATCCAGTATATGAAGAATGAGTTTAATTTTAAATCAAAACAGTCCCACAAAAGCTCATGCAATAAATAAATGTGTTATTCTTTAAGTGCCACAAGACTCCTTCTTTGTTTTAAAAGTGTAGAATAACACAGAATAGTCCCCTTGCTACCCCCTGCCTCCAGCACGAGGGACTCCTGGTTGTGGTAACTGGGTGTTACCACTACAACAGGGGTCGGCAACCTTTGCCAACCCCCATGCCAGCTCTGCCCACAGCACCCTCAGTGGGTGCCAAGGGTGGGGCCAAAAGGAGGTGGGGCCAGGCCTCTGGTTCAGGCTGGGGCTGACTCCCGCCCTTGCCAGCAGGTGACCTGAGTCCTGGCCGGGGCCCCCTATCGCCCCATAGCCTCCGGGTCCTGGCCGGAGTCACCTCTCTCTCCCCCTGGCCAACGGGCAGCTTCAGGGGGACCAACCTGCTCCACTCCCCTCCCAGCCCTGCCTTTCAGGGGGCGGGGCCAGCAGGGAGCTGGGAGCCATGCGCTGCGGCTTCTGCTGGCCTGGAGCCATGGCATGTGGCTCCAGCTAACCGGCCACAGAGTTCTGGGGGAGTAGGGAGGTGCTGAAGCCTGAGTGGCACCACATGTGGCTCAAGTTTGGCCCCCGTGCCATTTTTGGCACAGGTGCTGTGGGTTGCCGACCCCTGAAGTACAAGGATTTTGGTGGCACTTTTAAAGGCTAACTTTTTTTTAATTGCCTGAGTTTTCGTGAGACAAAATCCCACTTCATTAGATGCTTGAAGATGAAGTACAGATGGTCTCATGTCTGACAAAATGGGATTTTCTCCCTTGAAAGCTCATGTGATAAATAAATTTTTAGTCTTTAAAAAGTGCCACTAGACTTCTTGTTTGTTTTTTGGTGAACACTAGACTAATGCAGCTACCCTTTTGGGTGCTGCCAATGTAACACCACCAGTTTTTCAGCTACTTTCCTCCAGGCTATGGCAGCCTTGTAAAATCTGCTTTGAAAGTTAAGAGGAGGCACACCCAGGCTCCTCGTAATGTACCATTTTGATATTCAGCCCTGTACTCACAGAAATCGCAGCTCCTGTGCCCCCCAAAAAGTTGTGTACCCTGCTTTAACACTTTTGCCTTAAACCATCATTTTGATATTATACATACCACTTATAGTAAAATGAAAAGTTTATTTAAGAAAGAACAGATTCTACAAATGGTTACAATACAGCATAAAAATCATAAACCCTGAAGAAGGGTTTACACTTATTAACCTTCCCTATCAAGGTCCACCCCACCCCCCACCCCCAAACTTGTCTTTTGCAGAGCTGGCTGGTGTCACAGGAATCAGGATCCGTTTGCTCTTGGAAAAACACCCCACTCAATGAGATGTCTCTTCAGTGATTGGATCCAAAGCACCACTCCTGACTTAGTTATACAAAAGCAATTTTTTTGGTCTTGAATCAAAAATTTTTTTTGGTCTTGATTCATAGATAGGACAATCCTTGTCTGTTATAATGCTCTTTTTAACTTCTATAAGTTTGGATTATTTGCAGCTGTCTTTGATGGTTTCCCATTAACTGTTTTGTAATGGGATAATGGTAGATGACTGAACCTTGCATTTTCTTGCTGGCTGACTGTATGAATAGCCTATTGCTAAATAATGTCACTCCCTGTGACTTGTTAACTTTAATGCCATAAGGGCATAAATATCAGTATAATTACATATTCCTTAAATATCACTCCTACGTATATCAAGCCATGATTATTCACACGGATAAATTTCACAGTTTCAGAGAGATTACGTGTTACCCTTTTTGGACAAATATCCTATAAGCAATGTTTTTGATGTAGTGAATTTTTCAGAGCTGAATTGTTTACAGAAGAACGGGGGCCTTTTGCTAATGACTTTTGTCACATATACTCAAACTGTATTGCAGATATGTAGGAAACTTATGAAATTGTCATACAATTGAAGATGAATATGGTGCTCAGTATTCCTTTTTAAATGTTCAGGAATAGCATATAAATGCCAAATCTCAGGAGTTGTATATTTTCTTTATTAAAACAGAGACAATTCTTATGACTTTATTTAAACTCTGAGCATAATTTTATGCACATGGTAACTCTGCTTGTATGAAATAGACACTTTTCTTTATGAATTGTGCATATGGAACCTGCAGTCATATTGTACAAAAAGAATTTGGGAGGGAAAGAGGTGAACTACTCAATTGACATTGTCTATTAAGGATAAATAGACTCTAAGGTCAGAAGGGACCAATATGATCATCTAGTCTGACTCCAGCACAATGCAAGTCACAGAATTTTACCCACCCACTTCTATAATAAACCTCTAACCTGTGACTGAGTTATTAAAGTGATCAACTTGTGGTTTAAAGACTTTAAGGTGCAGTGAATCCATCAGCAAGTAAGCTGTGTCTCATGCTAAAGAGTGAGATTAAAATCCACTGGAGCCTTTGCCAATTTGCCCTGGGGGAAGATTCCTTCCTGACTGCCAAAAGGGTGATCAGTTAAATCCCAAACATGAGCAAGACTCACCAGCCAGACCCCAAGAAAGAATTTTCTATAACAACTCAGAATGCACCCCAGCAAATGTCCCATCATGAGCCATCAGTGTATCTACCTCCACTAGTGAAAGATGAATTCCCAAAGATAACACCTCTAATATTTGCTTCCTAGTTAAATTGCAGTATCTTAAATTCATTTGTTAAAAAAAAACAAAAAAAACAAAAAAAAAACCCACCTAAATGACGCCAGAGACACTTCTTATGCAAGGGTAATATAGTAAATAAATGAAAGAATATGTATGTAGTTCTTGGCCTGCAGTTTTTTGTTTTAATTCAACAGTTTTCCCATGGAAAGGATATACATGCGTAAATAGATAGCTCACCTAAACTTTTTACCAACTTGCAAACCTTCCTCTCCTCCCCCAACAATAGAAATACAGGACCAGTGGTAGTTCACCTGATAGCCTAATTGCCCATGCTAAATTCCAGTGGAACAATCACATGATAAGGTGCACCCTCATTGTTATGGAATTAGATTCTATACAAGCCATCTATATGTGGGAAATGTGTTTGACAAATTTGCTTAGATTGTAACTCCATGAATCAGTTGTTTGCAACCTTATTCCTGTTTCTTCACCTGATAAGTTGACACTATAAAAAGACCAAGGCTGAGAAAGCAGAGATGCAGACAGATGCTACAGACAGCAAGATAACAGTATTGCCTAGTATATGCCTTGAGCCCAGAGGCCCAATTATCACAACAGGCCCTAGTGAATTACTCCTCTGCAGAAAGAATACTATCTATATCTTCTAATAGGACTTGTCGTCCTACGTGCCATCTCAGACACTGTTTGAGATAGGTTCCCATTCCTTTCCATCACTTCAGAGAGTAGTATTTGCAAATTTGTTAAGGACTCAAGAGCTATAGAGTTAAATCAAGAGAACTCTGATATAAAACCATAAATTTCTCTCTTTGTGTTTCATGCTCTCACACATACTCCTTTCCCATCTTTTCTTCAGAAATATGTATTGTTTTTTATATTATAATCCAAACAGAGAATTGAAGCTCATATACACTCAAATAATGCAAAACAACTTTGAAAAACAGACTTTTGTGTTTCTGTCAAGTTGGAATAGGGACTGCAGAAGATTGCTAGTGCAGGAAGGAAATGGAATCTTAGCCTGAATAGTGGTAGCTTTCATGAATCCCCAGAGATCCTATTTTTTTTTCCAAGCAATCTCCCTGCTTCTTTCTTGGACTGAGAGCAAATGACAAATTTGACCTCTGACTCCTGAGGAAGATGATGGTTTTGGAAGGAACCTCATAGTTTCCGAAGCCAACAGTTTTAATTCAAATACACACATATACAACTATGTTAAAAGAGAAGTTGCAAAATCAATCATGAAAGTTAGGAAATGCCAGGTTTAAGGCTGATAGCATGGTGATCATTATGAGTACAGAAGAGTTTCCCTTTCTCAATTCCTGTACAAGACCCACCTGGTCCACAGCATATGGGGAGCAACCATTACAGGGAAAATCTGACTTCATCACTGTAATCCTAGTCTGAAGGAAGCATGCTCAGTTGCTCTGTGACACTACCACATCTACAGTCTGGTCACCATTAGGAACCATGAGAATTTCAAATATGTTCAATTTTTTTTCTGAGGTTGTTGCACAGAATCTCTGAAATGCTATAGGAAAATTTTATTTTTACAGAAACTGCATTTTTTCTGTCAGGAAATTATTCTAATGGAAAACTCCAACCAACTCTAATTATTACTCAATTTCCTTAGCATTCAAATAGCTTCTATTTGGTGTTACTGATGCTGGACTGTCACAACATTGATTTTGTAATCCTATGTCTGATGTTTGCTGATAACTTACTGCTTGAGGAGCTTGCAAGACCCAAGAGTCTGATTTGTTCTGTTCTGTATCCAGTTTCAGTTGACTCTGCTTTGCAACAAAAGTTTGATGATACCCTGACCAGACTCACTGTATGGAAGGCTCACTCTATAAAAGCACAGTTCAGTGCTTTTCCAAGAATCTTAAAAGCCTTTTTACATGTGCTAACTAATGTTTGTTATGAGCCTGTGATGATGTTTGGGACATAGAGTGTCCAAAGTCACATTCCAATTTCAGGCCAAATCCTCCCAGTTTTTGTAAAACACTGAGTGACAAGCATACACATATGTACTGTGTGTATGTATGTGTGTGCGCGCACGCACATGCATGTTCAAAAAAGTCTTCTCAGAGGCTGTTCATCCAGAAGTGTCTTTGCAATACAGTGAAAACTGGAATCCTTAAGTTAAAAAAAAAAAAAAAAAAAAAAAGACTTCATTTTAAAAAAAAAAGAAAGAAAAATAAGTCTTAGTGCTTAAGATGTAGCATCTGAAATGTATGCAGCTAGCAAATGCTTCAAGGCTCTGAATGAGATTTATTTTATTTTCATACCCCAAAATTATTTCTGTCAATATTAACCTTTCAGTTCAATGAACTGTAACATTGAACTAAATAGAAGTCAGTGTTGTGCCTAAAGTACACTGACAAGACTTTATGTTAAACCGCTGAACCAAGTGAATTGGGACCAATACACAAGTCAAAATAAACCTGTCAATTATTTAAATGTTTCAGTGAAAAAGGTTACATGTGTCTAGGGATTCATATAAAATAGCTAGCTAATTTGGATGTAGTCAAGGTTAAAGTCATGTTGGAATTTATTATTTATGTTATAGATTGAACTACTACTGTTCATTTTACCGAGTTATTTCCTTTTCTTTTTTTAATGAAATGTGAGATTTACCAAAAAAAAAAAAATCATCCTTGTTTACAAAGAGATCACATCTTTTTTTAAATATGTGAAATTCTGAAAAGGAAGTATTCATGAGGAATTGTCAAGGCAGCTAATTCAGTTTCATAATTTTCTATCACAATTGTTATTTTAATTCCATTTCAGGGCTGTAGACGCCTCAGATGTGAACAAAAGCATTTTATCTTTTAATTTAAACATTATGTATGGTGCTTTGTACATTTCATCTATATTATTGCAGATACACATCATAAACATTCAGCGAAATTTCTCAGTTTGAAAGAAAATGTGTTTTCACTTTTATTTCAATTTTATGAATCTTCAAAAAGATTCACATCAGACTATTAAGTTTTCATCCTCACTGAATTAAGATGATGGTTCAAGGAAAGTAATGAGCAAAATTTATACCAATAAAATGTTAGTTTCAATTAAAATATTTGACATGCCACATCTATTTGGTGAGAAATCACTTTATTCTTATCAATTTAGCACAATATAGCAGCGGTTTTGTTGGTTGGCCTGACTTCAAGCATTTGCATTCATGAAAACCTGGAGCTAGTAAATATAGTAGTGTCATAATTTAAAAAAAAAAAAAAAAACTGCTGTAACTGAGAATAGTATAATTTCCTTTGGATTCACTGCCATCTTTCCGAACATGGTAGATTTGTTGTTGTTTGCTAATGTGTTTTTAATGCACTTCTTTCTCTCTTACTATCTTAGGACAATTTGCGAAGGGTCTTGCTTATTTATGGGTCTCTTTACGTTTACTTTTTCCTACATCTTTTACTTATTGGCCTTTTTCCTTTTGTCTTAATCACTTAAATTAGGCAGATCAGCCAAGGTAATCTAATCATTTCTTCTACACACTGATGACACTGTAAAATACCAGAAAGCCATAATATTTGAGTGGTGTCAGGATAAATAGACTCAACATATGTAACTGAAATGGGGGCCATCTTTAGGATGACTATTTGGGGACTCCAGATAAGCCAATGTGCTCTGGATTTATGTAGATCCTTTGGAGAGATCATACTTTATTTCTTACTGCTTAACCTTGTGAAAGGTGAGAAGGCATTTAGTTTGCAATGTGAGTAGAATACAAAAATGTTACATACATAAACAGCTGTATGCTTTATCAGCAGACTTGTGCTCACTAGAGTTAATTAAAAACTTCTAATTTTTTTCTTTGCTTCCAAGATAAGTATATTTTAGTGTAAAGTTCTCTGTACTTGGTTTCTGTTTAGTTATCTTGAGAAATTCGGAGCAAAACCAATTCAGCGGCTTTTGAGTTGTGCAAATGAAAGACAACCAAGTTAGCATAATATTCCAATGGCTTCAGCATCACATTCACCCTTACCATTAAGGGAAAAGTACCAGGAAGGCCTCCAAAAAAAAAAAAAAATTCTAGTTCTTCCCATAAAGCGTCTACTTCAGAAAAGTCTGTCTCTGCAAATATCCACAGTCTCCAAACCCTTACATTCCAGGTTAGGTATCACTCCTCTGTTACCGATAGCACTTCTAAGTTTCTAGGTTCTGCTAGGAAAGATGCTATTTAAGTGCCACAGGATTCAATGTTTGTTTTACTGACCTAGCCTGACACAGCTGTCTTTTTGGAGCTTTGCTATTTCAGTGACTCCAAAATGCTTAAACTAGAAATTTGGATTTAGTTCATTTTGTAGCTATCACAGACACTTCATAATCTGGTCACAGTTTGAAGAATATTCAGAAATAGTGGGATTATAGAGGTACTCAGTAACTGTAGAACATTTTGCGTATAGGTATATTTGCATACAGCAGTTAAAGTATAATTTGGCAGGTCCCACTCACACAAGTCCAGGCCCCCCTCATGCACCTGAGCTAGTGCTCCCCATAGGCCTGCCCCCCACCCCAGCTAATGTTCCCAGCCCCCATCTGGCCGCTGGTCCCCCAACCCTTCCCCAAGCCCCTGTTCCACGCCCCCTTCCCCTGCTGACCCGGACCGACCCCCTCCCCTGCACCCTTTCCCTGCCGGGCCAGATCATCTGCCCCCAAATGCCCCCCCCCAGGGCCTCCTTACCTGGCTGCAGTGCCGAGCGGCCCCAGCCACAACCCTGCCCTGGGCTGAGGCTCTGGTCCTGGGCTGGTTCTGACTGAGCATGCTCAGTGAGAACCAGCTTAGGGTGGGAGATTTAAAATCTCCCAGCTGGAGCTTTTCCCTTCCCCTGCTAGAATATGCCAGAATGGCATTCTGGGGCCAGCTATTTTTAGGGGCTCCATGTTCAGGGACCACTAAAAATAGAAAATGGAACTGGAATACTGCGTTCCAGGGTTCATTATTTTTAAATGGTGGGCCCCAGAATGCAGTTTTGCAGCTCCATTTTCTATTTTTAGGAGTCCCAGAATGCTGAGCCACTAAGAATAGCAGGCCCTGGAATGCCATTCCATTGCATTCCGGCTTACTTTAACCCGTTTGCATGTATGGTGTATGTACCAGTGATTCACCAGTTAAGACTGCATTAAGTGTTTAAAGTACAAATTGATCTTTTGTGTATGAATAATATGTAGTCTTCCATCAAATTTAGATCAAATAATCTTTGAAGACAGAATTACTTTTGTGAAAAAAATTACAAAATAGTCTACTTATTAGCTAAATTTTTTTCTCTATTTTTCCTCCGAATCTAACCATTTTTCAGATCACTCAAGCAAAGAAATCCCTGAAGTCTGAAAGCTGAAAATTTGATTCAGTTGTAGATTGTTCAGGAATCTCAGACATTGGCTGCTCTTTCAGTTTATTAACTTTCACAATTTTTGATTTAGGAACACTAGTAGCCCTAACTGATTTTAATAATGTTAAAATATTTACATAATATTTTATTAAATTAGTTAACTATAGTTTACAGTACTGATTTCTGTGTCAATTCTGTAGAGAATAGGTTAAATCACCCATACATATTTGATAAGCCAGATGGGCTTCTTACAGTTTAACTGGTTATGGGATTCAGGGTTTCATTGGCTTTAAATCTCTATAGGAATATAATATGATATATCAAAAACATCAACATTTATGGTGTTGCAAGAAGAAAATTAAATAAGACAGTAATACATTGGCTAGGGAGCATAATATGTCTGCCTAGGACTTGGAAGCAAAGAATGAATATTGGCCTGGACACAGACTTCATCAGGAAATTTAGGTTTGAAATTAGATGCAGGATTCTAACTGTCAGAGGAGTAAAGTTCTGCAATAGCCTTCCAAGGGGAGCTGTGGGAGCCAAAAACATAACTGGCTTCAAAACTGAGCTGGACAAATTTAGGGAGGGGATGGTATGATGAGATAGATAGTTGGCAGTTGATTGATCTTTGACTACTAGTGGTGGATAGGCTGGTGATCTAAAAAGGGAGGGTAGGTAGACTGGGTTATCAGTTACGACAGAGAGTTCTTTCTCTTGTGACTGGCTGGTGAGATTTGCCCACATGATCAGGGTTTAACAGATCACCATATTTGGGGTTGGGAAGGAGTTTTCCCCAGCGTGGATTGGCTTGGGCTCTGGGGGGGGTTTCACCTTCCTTTGTAGCATGGGGCATGGATCACCTGCTGGTGAATTCTTTGTATCTTAGTCTTTAAATCATAATATGAGGACTTTAATAACTTAGTCGTAGGTTAGAGGTTTATTTGCGGGAGTGGGTTGAGGTTTTGTGGCTTATATTATGCAGGAAATCAGACTCCCTTCTGACCTATAAGTCTATGATGAAGCAGTACCTGAGCTTTTAAAAGAGACAGGGCAATAATCACATTTCTTCTGTTTAAAACTTTACACTCCCAGCAGAACAAGCTTTAGCTGATATTTATAATGTCAGGGTGCCAAGTTCCTGCTTCTTTGCATCAAAATCTCTGAACAGCGGATGAAAAAAAAATGTACAGCACCAATGAAAGAATTCTTCACCAACCATGCATGCTGCAGTCTTGCAAAGATATGATATGACTGAATACATAGCCTTACTCTTAGGTTAGTTCCTCTCTCCAGCACCTTAGCAGGTCTCCATCACAGGTTTCCCAGCCCCCAAATATGGTTATGCTACATGTGTTTATAGTTTAGTCATGATGGTTGGAAATAAGTAGTGGATGGAGTATGTTGTGTGTCTTGAGATTTACTTTCAAATCTTTGTATTTCTATAGAGAAATACTCCTGAGCAATTCTATCTTTAACTTAGCTAAGTTTCCATAGACTAATTCAGGTATGCATGCGTAAGCATGAGAGATGTATAGAATAAATAAAAATGTTGTTTTCTGGTTTAAAAGTGTATATCCATCTAAATTTTGGATGACCGAGTTGCATGAGTGTCAAAGCAACAAGTGAGTTAACGCATTTCATTTTAAATGAGCGTCAGTATAAGCTTTCAGACCAGAAACTTCCGAACAGCCTAAACTACATGATGTATTGTGAAATATGTTACAATATGTTTGCATGATACAAAATTAAAAACTTTATCTCTCCACTAATTGTGGTTTAGTTACAATAAGCCTGATTTTGTGTCAACTGAAGTTCAGCGGAAACCTACCATTGAGATCTTTTACAGGTTTGTATAAACTCCATAAGGCACTAGGATGACCAGATGTCCCAATATTAGGCAGTTATCACTACTTCTCCCCTCTATCCTGAGGTTTGCGGTTTTTTTTTTAAACAGTTGCTATAGGGGTTCAGAGAGAGCTATAAGACCTTCTTAGAGAATCTAAATAGCTTTATATACTTAAAAGTTTGCCAACTTTAATGTCTAATCTAGCAGAGCCTTGCTGGGTCACATGGGATATCTGAGAAATCTCTTAGCCCTAGTGTGGAAAAGCTCCCATTTCTAGTCCTGAAGATGTTAGACTTAAAAATCAAGTCATATTACATATTACATCTTGAAAAAACTACTACTGAGTTGGGGCTGAATTTTAACCACCTTAAGTCATACACAGGAGTCATACTGGTAGATGAGGAAATGTTGATCATGATGATGGATTGATTTTTTTAAAGTGTAATGGCTATTTAAAGCCAATAAAAAGGTTTAGTTTCCAAGGGGAAGAGATGTTCTGGATAAAGGGCAGGAGAGGCAGGCAAAAGTGAGAGAAAATTTTCATTTAACATATTGTTGAACATTTAATTGTAAAGAGCCTACCTTCTTCATGTGTGTTGCATTCGAAAATAGGTAAAAAGGACATTATTAGGATTGCCAAGTTAAGCAAAAAAAAACCCCAAGGAGTCGTCTGGCACTTAAAGACTAACAGATTTAAGTGCCACACGACTCCTTGTTTTTTTCTGCTGGACTAGACTAACACGGCTATCCCTTTGGAAATTGCCAAGTTAAGCAATCAAAAATTAGAAGATTGCTGCATTAAAATTTTCTGGACAACCTCAGTTTGGATCTCTTGCATATACATATGATACAATCTTTAATCTCATGATTACATACTCCCTTTTCCCCAGGACCCTTGCTTCATTCAGGTCATGGGGCAGATTCTTCTCTTGGAATAAATCAGGGTTCTGTAGTAAAGAAAGCCACTGGAGAATGGAATGTTATCCCTTCCTCTCTCACCAAATCCCTAAGTGATGCTGGGTAATTTGCTTTAAACTATTCTTTTCTCAAATGGTACTCTGTTTCTCCCTTCTGAGGTACCCAGCATGAGATACCAGGGGTGTCTGTTTTGTAGAAGTCTGAAGCCCTCACAAGTGTGGCTGAGTTCAATGGAGACTCTGCTGTGAATCTATGAAGTGCTATAAAATGCCAAATAGTATGAAAAATCAAGTTTCACATGTATTTTTCAAAGGCTATGTCTACATTACAGGGCTTGCTTAAACTGGCTTAATAAAGTCTACTGTAAAATGGCTTAAAGTAGACCATATTAAGTTGGCTTAGCATGTCCACACTCAAAATGCCAGGAGACTGCCCACATCAACACTGGCAGCTGCTAGGTTGCCCTAGGAGTAGTGCATTGTGGGTACCTGGCCCCCACTGCAACACAGCAGGAGTGCCCCTCTCTCCCAGCTACTCCTTTACTACAGGAAGTGAGTGGCCACACCACTCCCTATACTGTGTGTGGCAACTGGGAGGTCAGGGAGCCTGATGTAGCCTAGTGATGTACCAGCACAGCACTCCACACCCTCTCTGTGCTGCCCGGATTCCTCCGGCTCTGGAACAGGTGCTGCAGGGCAACTGCCAGTGCAGGGGCAGGGCACAGCAGTTGTTAAGATTCAAACACTGGGAAATAGCACATAGAGGAAGGTGAGGTCAAATCACCGGTTATAATGGGAAAAAGAAATCCATGGTCAGGAATTAATCCTGCTTTCCCACAATCTAATCTAAAAGAAATAGCAACTTTTTCTTTCTTGCTTTCTTGCTTGCTTTCTTTCTTTCTGTGCTGTTTCCCAGTCTTTAAACCTTAACAACTGCTTTGATTTCCTGTTAGAGTGTGACCTGATCCTATGTCTTATGCTCCCCCGCATTAATTTCTAACCATTCTGTAAGTTCCCCCCATCTTCAAACTGTCTGAAATGGGATTTTCTCCCATGAACGCTCATCTAATAAATAAATGTGTTAGTCTTAAACAGTGCCTCTGGACTCTTCTTTTTTTTTTTTTTTTTTTTTAAACAAGAATATGGGGGGGGAGGTCCTCCTGAGAAGGGAGACGCATGAGTTTGGGCAGGGAAGTGGGATACAACCAGGGTTGGGCTCAGAAGGGCAAGGTGGGGGAGAGACATGGGTTTGGGAAGAGAAGGGGAGAGACAGGCAGGGTCGGGCTGAGAAGGGGAAGGCACCCAGGGTTGGGCTGAGAACGGGGGAGATGCCGGATCAGTCAGGGAACATAGGGAATTTGGCTGTGTTGCATATAGCTGGGAATGCTCCCAGCTGTGTAGTGCCCTCTAGCCAGCCCCCATTCCCATGTTTTCTGTGGTTAGTAGGCCAAATAAGTTGACTTAAGGCAACTCCTGTCCACATTGCCTTAAGTCGACTTGAAAAGTCGACTTAACTGTAAAGTTGACTTTATAAATAGAAGTTATAAAGTTTAGTGATGAGGAAAGTCAACTTTATTCCCCTACAGTGTAGACATAGGGCCCTTAAGTCTACTTAAACACACAGTGTAGACACAGGCAAATTGAGCACCTAAAAATTGTTGGCACACTAATTTTGGCTTTATTTTCTGTGCCTTTGTTGCTTATGTATAATATGGAAATAGTATATCCATACTCGAGGGAGGTTCTCTGAAGATCAATTTATAGTTTTGTAAAAAATAAAATATTGTATGTACACCATAGAAAAGTACACTGGAAAATTGACAACTATGTATCTGTTACAGGGTTTGGATGGTGTGCAGTAAACATTTGGGGCCACACTGAATGATGCAGCTAAAAAGAAATACTGAGTAGTTGCTTATTCAGTGAGCAACGTCTGTCTTACCAGTGATTGATGCAGGAGTCCTGTCGGGGAAAAAAAGTAGTATGTGCTTGTGCATTTTGAAGAGTGTATCATAACATGCACCTGGATGTAACCTTGAATTGGGTATTTCCAAACTGTTGAGTGTTTGATTTTGTGACCTTAAAATTCCTTTAATGTAGTTTTATAAGCCATAAAATTGTTTATACACACACACACTCTCTAAACAGGAAAAATCTCTTTCTGTAGATAAAAACTTCTTTAAAAAGTGAAGTAGAAATCTTGGCCTAATGGATTTACTTTAATGGGATAGGATTTCACCCCAGGTGTCCCCTTCGCTTCTTTTGGTACAGAGGTGTAACTCCCATTAATGTGACAGTACCACTGAGAAACAGCATATATGTCATCCTGAGCATTTATTCAGCTGCTAATCTGACAACTTCCACGTTTTTTCTTTGAGTGATGTCCTCATGGGTGCTCCACATTAGGTGTTGTCGCATCTCTGCACTGCTTCACGGAGTTGTCTTAGCAGTAGTTGTGAGGCAGCACACATGCAGAAGCAGTCTTGTGACAGCCCCAGTGTGACTTTGGCACAAGCGCACCCCTCTCCCTGAGTTCCTTTTCAATTGTCCTCAGCAGAACACAGTTTTCCCTTTGCTGCCTCTCAGACTTAGAAACCTGGAATTTAAATTTCAACAACCTTTAGTCATATTCAGCTAGTTTCTTTATTCTATAGTTGTAAAAAAAAAAATAAAAAAAAAATTCTCTTTAGTTTTTCTCCATTTGTATTTCTGATGAAAAAAGTAGTTTAAAAATAGTTAAAATTAAATAGATATGCTGTCTTTGTTGAGCTTTAAGAGATGTTCGAAATGCAGTGACACAATGCCCACCTCGGACAGGCACTCTCACTGCGTCCGCTGCCTAGGGGAGTCTCACATACCTCAAAAATGCAGCCATTGCTCTAACCTCAGTGCCAGAGCTCAAAAAGATGAGGATCTCCAATTGAAACTACATCTTATAGAGAAATCCCTGTGTCCTGCCTCCAACCTGCATCTGGATCACCCAAGAGGTGAATCAAAATCTGAGGGCTATGAGAGACAAACATCCTCAGCGCAGGAGACAGCACCATACAGGATGAGTCACTCACCAAATAAAAGGCCTCTCAAACATATTATCCCAGAAGCTATAGGTTCCTCAGATAATAAATGTGCCAATATTCCTTGGGATTCAGAAACTACCTGAGAGAACAAAAAGCATTCAGCTCACTCGACACCAGCTAAGTGCACAGCCCCTACCAAAGCCAATAGGCGCATAACAGCACCATCCCCGATGCCGCACAAGGAAACAGCTCCAACCACGGCACTGCACGAGGATGTGACGCTGACACAGAGGAAACATAAAGACCTGGTACCACAGACACTACCAGATATGGAACCAGTATCAGACAAAATAAATTCATCAGAACTGACCCCAATCAACAATTCTTCAGCACTGGTACAAGTACCATCCGATACCTCTAATCAAAAACCTTAATCCCCAGTATCATCAAAGGAAATAGGAACATCACCCCCTCCATGAACGAGAATTCGTAAAGAGCATCATGTCTTTTCTCCACACCTCACAGCCTACGATCCCTCTGTGTCTGCTGTTATACACAATCTCCATGTCACCACCACAGTGACCTCAAAGAAGCTCAATTTTTTTCTGAACACTCCTCACCAACCAGACACTTTATGTACCATAGATCTTATTCAGCTCTGTGTCATCATAGCCAGTATTCATACTATGGACCACCTTGTTGTTGTTCATGCCAATACCATCACAGATGCAGGAGGGATTAAGACACATGCCCTTCATGCTCCAGGCATTTTGATAAATATCACAGTTCTCAAAAACTGCACTCCAAGGCACCCAGTAGAAGTCATTTGCCTATATCACCCAAGCCATGAGAGTAGGCCCAGTCTATATACACAAGTGTGACACACAAAACACAAGGAGTCATGTGGCACTTTAAGACGAACAGATTTATTTTTCGCATGAGCTTTCGTGGGAGAAAATCCCACTCTGTCAGATGCTACGAAGATGGGTGAGCTTACAGAATGGAATGAAAATAAATGCAAGGGGGTGTAAAACATAGGATCAGGTCACACAGTAACAGCAAATCAGAGCAGTTGTTAGGTTCAAACCATGGCAAGCCTAAAGTCAAATTACCTTTTCTAATGGGAAAAGAACCCATAGTCTCAATTCACTCCTGCTTTCACAGAATTTAGCTTGTATATTAATTCGAGTTCAGCTGTTTCTCTTTGAAGTCTTGATGTCCCAGCCACATCTCTGATGACGGTCGTTAACAAATCATTTATCGAGTGATTAGAAAGATGGAAGTGCTCAGCAACCGGTTTCTTTGTTTTGTGCTTTCTGATATCAGCTCTGTGTTCGTTTATTCTTTTGCGCAGCGATCATCCTGTTTGTCCAATGTATAAGGTGCTAGGGCATTTCTTGCACATGATGGCATAGATCACATTAGCAGATAAGCAGCTAAATGAGCCTTTGATGGAGTAGTAGGCTTGACTAGGACCTATTATGGTATTTATTGTGCAGATATGTGGGCAGACTTGGTAGCATGGTTTGTTGCAGGGGTGTGTGCCTGCTTCAATGTTTCTGTTGTTAGATCTTTTCACAGAGATTTCAACAATTTCCACTCCACCATCAAATTGAGCCTGGAACACTCCACACAGGAGATCCACTTTCTCGACACTACAGTACAAATCAGGGATTGACACATCAACACCACCCTGTACCAAAAACCTACTGATTGGTATAGTTACCTACATCCTTCAAGCTTCCATCCTAAACACACCACACGATCCATTGTCTACAGCCAAGCCCTAAGATATAACCGAATCTGCTCTGATCCCTCAGACAGAGACAGACATCTTGAGGATCTCTATTAAGCATTCTTGAAACTACAGTACCCGCCTGGGGAAGTAAGAAAACAAATTGACAGAGCTAGACGGGTTCCCCAAAGTCATCTACTACAGGAGAGGCCCAAGAAAGAAAACAACAGAACACCACTAGTCACCACATACAACCCTACAACCCTCAAGTCAGACCTCTGCAACAGATCATTAAAGACCTACGGCCTATTCTAAAAGATGATCCCTCTCTCTCTCTCAAGCCTTGGGAGACAGACTTCTCCTTGCCTACAGACAGCCACCCAATCTTAAACAGATACTCACCAGCAACTACAGATCTAACAACAGAAACATTGAAGCAGGCACACTCCCCTGCAACAAACTACGCTGCCAAGTCTGCATAATAAATACCGTCACAGGTCCTAATCAAGCCTGCTACTCCATCAAAGGCTCATTTAGCTGCTTATCTACTAATGTGATCTATGTTATCATGTGCAAGAAATGCCCCAACACCGTATACGTTGGACAAACAGGATGATCGCTGCGCAAAAGAATAAATGAACACAGAGCTGATATCAGAAATCACAAAACAAAAGAAACCGGTTGCTGAGCACTTCCATCTTTCTAATCACTCAATAAATGATTTGTTAACGACCGTCGTCAGAGATGTGGCTGGGACATCAAGACTTCAAAGAGAAACAGCTGAACTCGATTAATATGTAAGCTAAATTCTGTGAAACCAGGACTGAATCGAGACTACGGGTTCTTTTCCCATTACAAAAGGTAATTTGACTTCAGGCTTCCCATGGTTTGAACCTAACAACTGCTCTGATTTGCTGTTACTGTATGACCTGATCCTATGTTTTACACCCCCTTGCATTTATTTTCATTCCATTCTGTAAATTCACCTATCTTCGAAGCATTTGACGAAGTGGGATTTTCTCCCACGAAAGCTCATGCGAAAAATAAATCTGTTAGTCTTTAAGTGACACTTTGGTTTTTTTTGCTGGACTAGACTAACACAGCTATCCCTTTGGAAATACACAAAACACAGCCACCACTACACAACTCTTCATCTTCACCCAATGATGCTGTTATTCCTTCCACATCTAGTCCAACAGACTATTCGAAACAGTTCACTGACCACTTCAGGAGAGTGGCTTAAGAACCTGAACTCCTCCTAGAGGAGATCACTGAGTCACAACATAAACTATTCAAGATCCTACATACCATGGCCTTATCAAAAATAGCCATCCCAATGGATGATGCATTAATGGATCCTGTCAATGTGATCTGGCAAACTCCAGCCACAATACCTCCAACAAATAAACTTGCAGATAGAAAATACTACATTCCGCCCAATGGAATGGAATTTCTTTTTCCTCAGCCTAATCCTAGTTCTGTAGTCATTGATACAGCAAGTCAGAGAAGTAAACAGTCTAATTTTAGATCTACACCTCATGATAAGGATTGTAAAAGGGTAGATCTTATGGGCAGAAAAGTCTAATCTTCATCTGTGCATCTATGTTAATGATGAGAGTGGCAAACTCTTCATTATTATTATCTAACTATAACCACTCTATCTTTGAAAAATTCTCAAAATTCACACCTGACATTGCTAACAACAACAGAGACCAATCCAAATTGCTACTTACCAAAGGCCAGCTAGTAGCTCGGACTTGTCTACAGGCGTCTATAGATGTGGAGGACACCGTTGCCAGAACAATAGCTACAGAAGTTGTTATGCGCCACACATCCTTGCTCCACACCACAACTCTTTCTAGAGACCTGCAAAACAAAACATAAGATTTACTGTTTGATAAACAATACCTCTTCTCAGAAAAAAAGAGATGGAGTACTTCATTCAATGAAAGATTCCAGGGCCACCTTAAACACCCTTGGTATATATGTAACCCTTTAGTCAGAGCGAGCTGGCAGAACAAGGGCCGGGTTCTATATTTAGGGGTTTCTAAATAATGTTACAGCACCAACTGGCTCGAGCCCCTACCCAGTCTTCTGTGAAATCATGCACTATTCCCTGGATACCCTAAAGGGGTAATGCTTCCCCGCTTGCAAGCACAGGTCTGAGTGTTGTATACAAAACTTTTAATAGTAACAAAAACAGAATGTAAAAAGCCCAATAACAAAAACCATCACTGATCTGGAGAATCAGTGAAAAACAGGTTCCCAACAAACCCAGGACATATAGGGAATGTCCTTCACAGCAGCTGTCCACCAGCACCACCTGCTGGTCACTCACACTCTCCAGCCCTCTGCTGGTGACTTGCACCATACTTTTGCCCTGCCTGCTGTCCGCTGGTTCTGTCCACTGGTCACTCATGTCCAGCCCTCCATTGGCAGCTCTCACCATCCGCTGGCTCCTCCCACTGTCCACTGGCTCTGCCCGCTGGTCACTCATGCTCTGTTCTCACCGTCCGCTGGCTCTGCCGCTGTCCACCAGCTCCACCTGCTGGTTACTTACTCTGTCACTGCTCCTCTTCAGTAATTTCAGCTCAGAGAGAGGGGTTTCTTCTCTCAATGATTTCAGCTCAGAGAGAAGATTTGCCTTTCTCAGTGATTTCAGCTCTTAAACCTTACATAGCTGTAAACAGCTTCTTCCATTAAAATAACAAAAGAAAGGTTTCACAGGAAGACTGATCAGATCTATCCTTTGATAGTGAGGCGCTAGGGTGAGGCAAAGCCTAGACTGAGCTAATGCTAAACCCCTTCTCCTGTCTCAACTTCACCAGGCTAGAAGGAGGGAATGACTCCTCTTTTAATATTCTTTTTGCTAATGGTAGCTTCTATCCTTTAACCCACTTAAACAGAGTCTGAGCAAGAAAGAAAGTAGCATATTACAAAAGACAATATTTCATGTTTTTTTCCAGTACAATTACAGATCTTGACAGATTTGTGATCAGATCAACCCAAATACCATTACCCATATTGCCCTGCACCTGTAGTGTGACTCTGCTAATATGCTCTTTGTGCTCATGCAAATACAAAACCCATGCAGATTAGTTGCCCCCCCCCTTAGAAGCTGCTAGGCACAGCTTCTAAATCTGCTTTACATATACACATCTATATTTAAAAACAAACACACTTTCAACCATATCATCGACAGTACTGACCTCAGTACCATTCTCAGTACCACCCTAGAAGCTGTGATCAACAACAAAGGAGTAAACAGAAATCCTAGAAAAGTAAACAGACAACACAATTCTCAGCCTACACCCCCAAAATCATAATTTTGATGCACTGGTCAAGGACCTGAGACCTCCTGAAGACGTTGCAGCACTCCACCTTCAAATATGAATTTGGCGTTCCACCTCAAAGTTTTATACCTCCTAGCTTAGTATCACCACAGATAAATGGGTATTAGAAATCCATAAAAAATGGCTATTTAATTTCTTTCATCACCACCCCCACCACCACTCTCTCTTCCCATTCCTTTTCAGGGCACCCTCTCACATGGGTGCTGTGAAACCTCTTCCACATCCCTTCAAATGCGCAGGGTGTTATGCCCATTATTTCATGGTACAGAAAAAAAAATGGAGGTTGGAGACCAATTTTAGACCTAAGACCATTGAATAAATATGTTAAAAGACACAAATTTAAAATGTTAACCCAAAGTACAATTATACCTATGCTGCAGAGTGGGGTCTGCTGCTCAGTCCTCGACCTTAAAGATATCTAGTTTCATATAAGCATCCATCATTCCCACAGGCACTTCCTCAGATTCACTGTTGAAAAACTTCATTATTAATGGAAGATCCTACATTTCGATCTCTCCATGGCATTTCATGTTTTCTCCAAGGTACTGGCGGTCATCATGGCACATTGGTGAACAAGAGGAATCAGGAATCACAATTTATCCATACCTCGATGATTGCTTCATAAAAGCCCAATCTCCATACAATATTTTTGTGTGATTGCCCACATAACATCCTTATTAAAAAACCTAGATCTCAAATTCAGCATTGAAAAATCCACTTCAACACTCATGGAAAAAATAGAATTTATCAGAGCCATTCTGGACTCCACTATAAGCAGAGCATACTTACCAAATCCATGCCATATAGCAATAACAGACCACATGGATCTGATCCAAAATCCACCATATGTCACTGAATGCACCATACTTGAACATATGGTGGACTCCAGCACTGTAGTCCCATATATGAAGTTGCATATGAGAGCCCTAAAAGCATGGTTCACCATGGTATACAGACCACGTTCATGTACCTTAAATACCTTATGGTACCTACAACCATCAAAAAGTCCCTACATTGGTTGAATGTGACAACCTACTTCAAGGAATTCCCTTTACCCATCCCCAGCCGTCTGTTGTCAAGCCCCCTCACCTGGCTGCTCCAATGGCCACGCCACATGCTGGGGCTCCTGGCCTGAGCATGCTCAAAGCCTACTCAGGATAGGAGATTTCAAAGCTCTCAACTACCTTCTATAGCTGTGTATAAGCCAAGTGCCTTTTTCAGAGGCTATTTTGAAGAAGAAAGGTCTCGGCTTATACCACAAGTATATACTCCTTGTATTGTATTAATAAAATAGTTCATACTAACATCCTATTGCTGAAACTGCTTAAAAGCTGTTTTGCAGAAATAGCTTTGGAAAAGGAAGCTCAGCTGGAAAGGGTTCAAAGAAGAGCTACAAAAATTATTCACAATCTGGATAAACCGTGTGACAGTGAATGACTTAAAGCATATCCTATTTACCTTTTCAAGGGAACAGTGATGGTAATTACCCACTGGAACAATTAGTCACAGAATGTGATAGATTCTTTTGATTTTTTTCTCAATCAAAACTGAATGTTTTTCTGAAAGAAATGTTCCAGCTCAACCAGAAGTTATGGGGCTGGCGGAAGAATTGCTGGGTGAAATTCTATGAGGCTATGTGGGAGGGTAGAGTAGATAATGATGATGGTCTATTCTGGATTTAAAAATCTATCAGTTTTTCATTACACAATGCATTTGGCTTCTCACATGTGCTCCAGTGAACTAAAATTCTTAAGATGGTGTAAGATAGGATTTTCAGAATTGATTAGCAATGCCATAGCTCTGTTCTCACTGAAATCTCTCATAAAACTCTGACTTCAATGGGAACAGAGTTAAGCCAACACAGAGTGCTTCTCAAGTCCTCTTACGATGATATAATATTACTTTAATGGTTGGTTTAAAACAAGAACCTAGTTAACAGTATTTTATTTTTTATATTAGTATAATTTATAGAAATGTTGTTTTTAAATGAATAAGATTTAAGCTTGTTTGATTGTCTTATAACAGCTAAAAGAACTTCTCATGTTGAAAAATCCTTTTTCTTACAAAACATCTTGCTGATCTAATGTGACCACTAGACAGAGCTAATTATTAATGGGGAGGAAGAGGGCAAATCAGTTATAATGTAATTGCCAAATTTATTTAGGGATTTTCTTTCAAGGTATAACTCTATATATTTAGATCAAAGCAATACTCTTGGAATGGTATGGGGGAAATAAATCGGAGTACAGAATAAATCATGATCTGGTTGCACTAACATTTATGAAAAAAAAGATGAAGGAGCATATGTTGTTTAAATTATGTCGTATGCTTAGAAGACTCAGACCTTTTCCTTTATCAGATATAGTGATTGTCTCTGGTAATTCTGCGTCTATTTCCATCAACAGCAGGTCTTTCAGAAATTTTAGGCTAGCTATAATATAAGTAAGTACACTGGTTTAAGCTGACTTTGTTAAAGAAAGAGGGCTGTGGGTTGAAGGACTTACAGGTACTTTGCAGTCTCCTTGATAGTATTTACTTCACTGTGTTTTTCCCTCCTTCCTGTACTTGTTTTCCATTTTCAAGTATCTGGCAAAGTGGGATCTCACCTACAAAAGCTCATGTGATAAACTTGTTAGCCTTTAAAAGTGCAACACCATTCCTTTGTTGTTTGTGCAGTACTTGTAAGTATGTCTGTTTTCCCACATAAGCAATTCTCTCATGTTGCTGGATAACTAGATGAGTCAGTTCTAACTGAGGGAGGAGTAAGGCCTGGTCTACACTAAAAAGTTAGGTTGATCCAGTTACGTTATTGGGGAGTTTGAAAAATCCACACCTGAGTGATGTTGGTTAAATTGACCTAAATCCTGATGTAGACAGCACCAGATCAATGGAAAATTTTCCACTGACCTAACTGTCACTTCTAGGGGAGATGGATTACCTACTTTGACATGAAAAACAAACAATGAGTCCTATGGCACTTTAAGACTAACAAATTTATTTATTGCATGAGCTTTCATGGGAGACAATTCCACTCTGTCAGATGCTTTGAAAATGGGGGAACTTACAGAATGGCAGGAAGTGTAAGTCCTGGGAACAGGGCACCCTGTAACAGCAAATCAAAGCAGTTCTGAAGATACAAACACTGGGCAACAGCATACAGAGCAGGGGTCTCAAACTCAAATCACCACAAGGGCCGCATGAGGATTAGTACAGTAGCCTAAGGGCCGCACCACTGAAACCTTTCCATACAATGATATTACAAATATCGGTAACAACTGTGTCACTGCGGGCCACAGGAAATAACTATAGGGGCTTCATGCGGCCCGCAAGCCACATGTTTGAAACCCCTGATATAGAGGAAGATGAGGTCAAATCACCTTTTGTAATGAGAGAAAAAGCTAATGTCCCTATTAAGTTCTGAAGAAATGCAGTCAAATTTGCAAGTAAATTTGGTCTCAGCAGCTTCTCTTTGAAGCCTAGATCTGGCATGTCTGAGCACTGCAATTAGTGAACTGTCAATGGAGTGATCAGAAAGACTGAAATCCTGACCCACTGGTTTCAGAATGTTGGGATTTCTGGTGTCAGATTTTGTGCCCATTTATTCTTTTGCATAGAGACTGTCCTGTTTGTCCAATATATAAGGCAGAAGGCCATTTCTGGCACATCATGGCATAAATCACATTGGTGGATGAGCAGGTGAATAAGCCTTGGATGGAGTAGCTAGTTTTATTAGGTCTTGTAATAGTGTCTTTTCTGTAAATATGTGGGCAAAGTTGGCAGCATGGTTTGCTTCAGGGATATGTGCCTGCTTTAATGGTTCTTTTGTTAAGTCTAGTTGCTGGTAAGTATCTACTTAACGTTGGGGGACTGTCTGTGAGTGAGGAAAGATCTGTCCCCTAAGGCTTGAGAGAGTGAAGGATCATCTTGTAAAACAGGCTGTAGCTCCCTGATGATGTGCTGTCTAGGTCTGACTTGGGGGATGTAGTTGGTGAGTAGGGGTGTTCTGTTTTCTTTCTCTGGCTTCTTCTGGAATAGTTTACTCTGGGGTACCTGCCTGGCTCTGTCAATCTGTTTCTTCACTTCTGCAGGTGGGTACTGTAGTTATAAGAATGCTTGATAGAGGTCGTGGAGGTGTCTGCCTGTGTTTGAGCTATCAAAGCAAATGCGGTTACATCTTGGGGCTCGGCTGCAGCCAATGGATTTTGTGGTGCATTTTGGATGAAAGCTTGAGGAATGAAGGTAACTATACCGATAAGTAGGTTTTTGGTGTAGGGTAGTGCTTATATATAGGTAGGTTTTAGGTATAGGGTGTCACTTTATTTCAGTCCATGAGATCTGAAGTACTATTTTGTGGTCTTGTAGTTGCCTTTGCAATGGTTCTGCACAAAGAGGCAGGGTCCCTGGAATGGTGACACAAACATGGGCACAGTTAGAACAATACGTATTTATTACTGGAAGAGGGTAAGGCAGCTCTTCTACTGCAGCTCATGCTGCTAACTTAAAAGAAAAACAGAAATCTTTCATTTATCCATTTCTCTCAGGGTTTCTTCTTGAGTTAGGGATCCGTTTTCTCTGGGTAGGAGTCATACCCATAAGGAGCTGCCTGAGATGACACAAAAATGGACCCAGTCCAAGCCAGCACAGAGGCTTGTTTATGGTGCTGAGGCTGGATAAGAGTGAGGGCCAGCATTGCTGCCCCAGGGAAGGACCCGGGGCACCAGCCCAGCCCCTGCCCCCCACCCGCAGGCCACGTCCCCAGCTGGGGGCATGGGTGGGTGGGCCCCAGTCCCCAGCCAGGGACGGGGCCAAGAGTGGCAGCCGCAACTACAGGTGGCTGGGCCCAGGATCCTTGGCTGGGGACAGGCCGGGAGCAGCCATGGTGGCTGCAGGTGCCTGGGTCCTGGATCGCCAGCCCCATTGGGCCAGAGACCAGGAGAGGCGGGGAGCCGGGGGACCCGGGGCAGTGGCGCCAGGATTCGGGGCATGGGCCCCATATGCCTGGCACCAGCAATGCCTCTGGTGAGGGCACCTCATCTACACTGAGTTCTAGCCGGGCCATTGGTCTCTGCTCTGAAAGTCATTTGACTTAAAATTTTAAAGCATAACTGAAAAGGAGGATTTACCTTTGGCATGCAATTACCCTTCTACTTCCTTTTCCAGATGAGCAGTTGAGGATGTGCTGTGAAAAATACCATTTATAACCTGCAGCTTTATTCAGAAATTCTTATCCATATGAGTACTCTGCTACACATTTCTCACAGTGTCTCAGTTTTGCTTCAATTCTTTTGAAATATGTTCCGTGCAGTGGAATCTACATATTAAAGAACACAAAACACCATGGTGGTATGAGCAAAGTTTAAGTTTGCTGAGGATCTTCTTTTCTCAGTACCAGTCTTTGTATTGTGATATGCTTGCTTTGGTTAGAGAACCATATTTCTTTGAAGGACTCATAATTTTTTAATTTAAATACCTTTCTTTTTCCTTTTTAGCAATAACTCTGCACAGAGACCTGTATTGTTATGTTCACAATAGCTAGAAACGATTAATTTTTCACAAAAAGACCGACGTTCAAAAGATCACCTGATTTTTTGTAGAAGGGAAAAAATCCTACTAGCAGCATTAGAGTTTAAAAGATGGACATCCCCAAAATACCTAGTTATCCATTTTTCCATTAGCTGTAACACACACTATTATTGCAGTTTTTGATTTACAGCCTTAAATAGGCTTTGAAAAATATAATAGAACATCTTTAATTAAATCCCCAAAACTCACATTCAGGGATAAATAATATCCATCAGCTAGTTCATTCTATAACAGTACCCAGGAGGACTTGACAGTCTTAATCACTTCAGCCATTTATAACTTCATTTTAGCTTTATTTCCGTCAAGCCATTTAGCAGAGTTTATCTAAATTACAGTATCTTTTTTTTATCACACGTCTGGAGCTGTAACACAGAAACTAATTTCAGGTGTAAAATGGAATATCTCAGAAGCACAGACATCAGTGGCACAGGCGCATTAGAATGAAAAGTTACCTGTCACTAACTGATATTTGTCTCTGTAATGAGCTGAAGCAGTCAGGAACTGTAGCTATAATAAAATTAGGGGCCACCCGCAGCACAGCAGAATTCTAAATATATTAGGGAACATGCAGTTGTCTGTACTTTTACTTACTGTTCAAAAGAGCTCTGGTGGATAAAAAACTGTCTTATTAGTCTAACAAATGGTTTCAACCATGTCACTACACCACTATAGAGCTACAAAAAGCCATACATGCTCTTAAAGTAGAGAATTATCCAAGGTAATGCCATGCCAGTACCTGTTTGCTTTTTAATGATCTAAAGGTCCTTAATGATACTTTTAAATTTTAGGTTTGCAAGTGTACCTGGCCCTTTTAGAACATTTAGTACTGAGGAAATAAAGGGATATGATCTGCTATTTCCAATCTCCTCATCCCTTGGGTCTAGGCTGACCATCCTGGAGTCACAAAGAGAAAGGAAAATAATGAAAGACGGACAGTTCTCAGTACCATTACAACACACACATTAACATCTATCATCCTGACCTATCTTTGATTTGTCTCCCATGTATAAATCAACTTTTTACAAATCTTACAAGAACTACCATAACCTGTCACAAGCTGAACATGGCCATCGACAATAAAGTATGCTCATAGTGCTAGTAAAATCACTGAATCTATCCATATAAATATCATGTAGCTTTTATATCAGAAAGCTACAGATTTTTTTAAAATCTGCCAACCACCTGCCTCAGTTCACTTTTCTGTGCAACAATCTGTCTTCTGAACATGAGCCAAATTTGGCCATAAAGAAGGATGGACTTTTTAAATTAATCTAGCTCTTGAACAGATTACCAGCGGTCTGTTCATGTAATCTTAGGCACATGATCATAAGACACATTTTTTGATGTTCGTGGCTTGGAATTTAGCCTTCAGTGAACAAGATTAATGCATATTTATACCTTAGTGTCTACCGACGTAGTAGAATTTTACAGTTAGTTATATATATGGCTTTGTATCTCCTCGATGTGTATCTGGATTGGAAAAGTTTAATTACATGTATTAATGTCAAGATGTTATTCGTTCTTGTTGTTATATTCCGGATCTTGCTTGTTGCTGCTCCTCCCCAGCAGGGGACAGCATAAGTTATAGGCTAAGCAAACAGCATAACAGTATTGGTGAATAAAGGTTATGTACATAAGATAGTATACTTGTGCATCTGTACCCATGATGGACAGGAGTGCTTGGCAGTCTGCCAAGCCACACAGTCTGCTGATGAGCAGCGTATTTTGGCACGAAAAGGGACACTGCTGATTGGCTCATAGATCCTAAGGAGCCAGGTATATAAGGTAAATGCACGCTGAAATAGGGGCTTCACTGAGCTTCTCTGCTTGGATGAGAGATGGTTGCTGAGGCTGATTAGATCAACTGCGTCACACCCCTGCAAGAGACAGACAGCCTAAAGCAAGCCGTGGAGCTTTGCTGTTGTCTTGGTGAGAGTACAGCTTTTGGCTTGGGCTTCACCCAGAACAGTTTGTGAACTTTTGTGCCAGCAAGCTCCAAAGATAGGAGGCTCAGAGATTTGGATGAACTGAGCTGGGAGCTGAGTTTCTGGTTTCCTTTAAACCAGAAAGCCTCAGACATTGTGTCAAACCCTCCTGGAGCCCCGAAGAGGACAGAAGAGGACTGGGCCAAGAACAGCCAAGTCCCCAAAGGGGCAGGGATCTGGTGTTTGTTGGTACCCCTCAAGAAAGGCCCTGTTTTTAAGGACATTGTTCAAGGGTGAATAGACTTTCTTATTCCGGCCAGGGTAGAAGTAGCCCAGAAGCAGACGTCTTGAGTCTGGACTACCTCCTCTGTCAGGATCAGGACTTCATGGGACCACATCATTGTCGTTACCTGAGGAAGAACATCAAAACTGTGAGCTGAGCATGGGATTCAATTGGAAGGCTAACCAGCCTCTTGGGGAAAGGGAATCTCACTGCCTGAGGCAATGTTGAGGCACTTACCTATTCGATCTGGTATCCTTGGTCATCCATCTGGCCTTGGGGGAGGAAAAGGATACTCACCTGTGTGGGGGATAAATAGGTCTCCTCTAAGGGGCAAAGAGCAGACAAGGACCCTGTGCAGGGCAGGTGATCCAAGAGTGATCAAGCCTGGGAATTTGGGAACCTCTTTCAACAGTTTCAACCTGTTTGAATGCTTGTCTGTGTGTGTTATAATGTATACCTACCTGATATAGTTTTGACTTTTAGGTCTGTGTTATGGTAATGTAGTGTACTGTTATTATTAATAGCATTATTATAATATACTCATTTGACTCCCCATTCCTTTTTCCAGCTCCCCTAAATAAAGTGAGTGCCTCTGAGCTTTACTGTGGAAGGGTGTGTCCAAGGTGAATAGATACTTGAAATTTTGGGGGAACCTACCTGAAATTGGTGAACACCTTGATCTGACACCCAACAAGGTGGGAAATTTTCACCTACAGATGCTGAAATGTCCATATACATGAATGTTTAAATTGGTAAAGTTAGCCAGAACTTTGTCTTTAAATATAAGTAAAACTAGGTAGTTTGCATGGTTATTTCTGTACCACAGTTTTATCGTGTGTAGGGGGAAAGAGATGGAAAATGCACCTAGTGTTTGTTTTAGTGCATGGTACAAATGAGCAGCTTTTACATTGATTTTTTTTCCAATGGTACTCTTGCTGATATACTATAGATACACTTCATGCATTAGAGCAGTAGTTTTCAAACTTTCTTCCTTGGGGCCCACTTTAAAAAAAAAAAACGTTTATGCCTGTGAAACAACAATTATGTCTTTCAGCAATGCATTCAAGTCTTTCAGTGGTGGCAGAAGGGGGCACTTTGACTTTGCACCTGAGGGTCTGTGACCCAGTACTGGGTCCTGACCTGCCATTTTAAAACCACTGCTTTAGTAGGTAGAACTATGTTAAGGAATGAGCACCCTGTTAGGTGTCAAGAAGCAATTGAGAAAGTTGTACCTTCTCTGCCTCCCTTTATGAAAATGGCTTTAAACTGGTGTTGCAAGAATTAGGTTTTTTTATACACTGCTTTGAACATGTAAAACACTGTATATGGAACCTTCTAGGGTGGGCTAGAATTCATTTACTTGCCCCTCTCCAGTGCCTAACAGAGAGAAACCCCTGCAGAAAGCAGCTGGAAAGCCAGGATCCAGTCCATATAGGAACTCACAGCGAAGACAGCTCAGAGTTCCCAACCCACGATTAACTTTATTAACTAACTCAACAAACCTTGTCCTAAAAAACCAAAATGAATTTAAACAAAACCCAAGAGCCCCAAAGTTCAGGTGGAGTCAGCCTTATATCAATTGCAACCTTTTGTTCAAGTCCTTGAAGCTTGAATGCAAAACAGAAACAATCCTCCTCTTCTCTGGCTGCAGGGATCTTCAAGCAAATTCCATGCAGTCCTTTTTCTCCTGTGCAACCAGAACCGCACAGTCTGTTTACTGGTTATCTAGCTCTCAGTCCTACAAGATAAAACTCCCCTGCAAAATAGTCCAAAGCAGGGAGAAAAAATCCTGCAGTCCACTACTGGCTCAGCTCCTTTCACTCAATCACTCAGCACAGCAGCTCCCCCGTCGTGCTCCTCTCTGGCTTCTGACTCCAGTACAACAATAGAAACTTCTGGAGCATGCTCAGTATGCTATCACACCCTGGTTCCAGAAACCTCTGGTTTCTGGGCAGCAAAATCTGCCCAGTAATGTAACCCAACCAAAAGAGATCCCTAAAAGAGATGGCTCCTTTTTAGGCATCTGGGTTACATATACATGCCAAACAATAGTAGTGGTAGTATTACAGTAAAATTTAAAGGCCAAGTTCTCTAGTCACTTACTGTTCTAAATCAGGTGTAATTTCTATATAGTCAGTCGAGTAGCACTGATGTAAAATTAATGTGACCCAAATCCATGTTTCCTGCTCTAATGAACTTGCTGTCTAAGAGCCTGATCTTGAAAGTATTCCCCTGCAAGTCTCACTGGAGGTTTTGCTGACATGTGCCCCACTGTAGGATTATGGTCTAAATTACAAGAAAAAGAACAACAAAAATGATAGCGCTGTGTGTAATGCGTGTGGAAAGATAACACAGGGAGCTTAATAATGCTTTATATAATGCATATGTTGTATAAAACAACACTTTTGTGGATTATTCCATAAATGATCTGTGAAAATATTCCTGCCATCCTCCTTTTTTTTTATTAATTTTCATTGTTGTAAAATTTTTACATTTTTCCTTTGTTGGCTTGCAGTACAGTGACTGTGTTCGTATGGAAATAATATTCCTCTAAGCATGTTGGGTTTTCTTATATATTGTCATTTTTTGCCTGCCTTATTGTGTTGATCCAAAGATCATGAAAGTCAATGGAAGTCTTGTTCTGCTAAGGCTCGATATGGGGATGTTTGAAGAATGCATTACTTGTAATATTCTCTGATTCAAGGATGGTATTGCCAAAGTCACTATTCTGCAACATTTGACTTGGGTGGAAATCCCAAAATCACCTGTTAAGACTAAATTTCAGTTTTTGAATATCTGTCTTGAAATGAACTTGTCACATAGAAGTAATAAGCATTCCTTATTTAAGATATTGTCACTTTTTAATAGACATTTGCTGTGTTCCATATTTGCTGGTTCTGAAAACAAAAACTTTTAAACATAATTGGGCTGATTCTGCTTTCAGAATTCTGTAAACCAAGAGTAATTCCACTGAAGTCAGTGGAATTACTCCTGTGTAATACTGATTATGTGTCAGCAGAACCACCCTCTCAGATGCTCAAGTGATGAATATTCAAAATTGTTTTCTGCTTAATAGAAAAGTTAAAACATAATCTTTAGGAAACACAAGAATTACAAAATGTAGTCCTTCATATTCTTCATGGATGGAGGCAGGTGTTGGAATATTTCACTAAGATTTAAATATTTAACAAAGTCATTAAATTTTACATTGCACTTTTGCATACATTTGCAGTAAATCCAAGCAACAGAAATTTCAGCACTTGTCCTTCTTAGTCTGTTCTGGTAAATCTGCCGTTGTTTGATTTGTCAATGTACTAATGTTTGATTCTAAAAAAAAGATGATTTACGAGTATGTTAATTAAAACTGCCTTTATCGATGTAACTTAGCGGCAAATTTACGTCGGTAACATCTCATTTTTCTGCGAGTCTTCAGCTACACAACTCCCAATAATGGCACTAGAACCAGAGCCTGCATTTATAGGGTTCAGATACCAAAGCAGTGTCCTTAACACAGGTCCCTAACACATCATCCTTTGTATACTAAACATTGCCTGTGTGTATAATATATATAAAATATCTCTGATTGCACTGGTGTGCTGTAGTCTTGAGACTGAGAAGAAGCTTGCACTCTGGATCTTGGGAATAGAGCTGGTCAGAAAATGCACAAATTTTTCACAAAAAATACTGAAGAATTCTAACCTATTTTTTAGATGAAAAAATTAGAAAATCAAAAATGCTTGACCAGTTCTATAGCAACTGGGGATGGGAGGGGGAATTTTTTTTACTTCAAAATGCTCCTGACCCCTTTTGGTCAACAAATACATAAATTTGAGTCAGCCTAAAAAAATAGCTTGCTTTCTGGTGAGCCACAAGGGGCTAGAGGGATGGATGTAGTGGTAATTCCTATGGATTCTTAAGAATGACATTTAACGGTCCCACTCAGAGGTCTAGGAAAGTGCCCCAAGTCATCCTAAGATGGATGTGTGGCTTCTAGTCAGCTGACTAATGTCAGTTATGCAGTAAGAACTGTACTATAGACATACTTGACACTAAGACATTGACTCTCTGTTAGTCAACCATTTATAATAGCCATTTAATACCACCTCCTTTAGTATTAAACCTTGGAAAAGGACAGTGGCATAAACAGCTCTTTTATTATTGATTACAGGACCACAGCTTTCAGCCAAAGAAGAACAAGACAGAGGCCAGATAAACGTGCTCCTGAGCCACAGAGTTCCTGGCTAAATCTTAAGGCTGTTTTAAAATGAAAGTTGAGGATTGGTAGAGTCAATCCACTCCCCCCATGGTTGCTTAGAATCAGTTGCAGCACCAACACATGCAGATGGTGCTTTCAAAGGGAAGGATGGTTTTGTTCAAATGCAATAGGTGTTTTTTAACAGGCTCTTTAACTCCCAAGCACTTCTGTGACTTGTTACTGCAAAGCTGAGGGTGGGTTAGTTTGTTTGGGAGATGTTGGGATTTGGGAGAAGGCGTGGAGGGTCCTTACCAAGCGTAGATGCCTCTGAATAAACAATGCTTCTCCTTGCTAGGATCCAAAATATTTTAGGGATTCAAATCCTAAATACCTTGAACAGGATATTTTTCTGAGTGTGACTGTGACAGCATGTGGTTCCCATCTTCTGCTCTCACTTCCAGTGGGTCAAGTCTTCACCTGAGATTTAAACTGATAATGTGTTTGAAATCTCAGTTCCACCGACTATAGGATGTTACTTATGAGACTAGTTTATCTTTTGTCAGGGACAAACCGAATATGATATCTTCTTGACACTGCTGACTTTGCGCTTGACTTGAGAACAGAAATGAACACTAGATAGGCCTATGGCTATTAGATATCCAGGCTCCCAGTAAATAACAGTTTCATTATAAGATAACTTAGAGGCACTAAAATTCAGTTGGGTATTCTTAGAAAAATGGTGAAAGAGAAATTGGGCATAAAGAAACATAAAAATGATTTTTCTGGCTTTGTTGCTGATCATTTCCATGCACAGCTGTCATATCTGCATTTTTCCAAATATTTTTACTCTAGTAGGTAGCTGACTTTTGGTATTCAGATACATTGTTAATGAAGTTGAAAAAGCAAACCTCCGCTTCTGATTCCAGAATGAATAGTAACAATTTAGTCAATCAAAAATTAATCTTGGTCGTAATCCTACCATTGCATTGCCACAGGAAATATAATAGATAAAGTTTTATTGATCCTTTGAAATGCATTTGAAGATGGTTTTTCACCAAATATTAAAGCAACTTTGTTATTCATTAGGACATGCTGAAGAAATTCCACAACACACAGTATTCAAACCCATAAACATATTTAAGGTTTTAAAAACAAAACAAAACAAAACAAAAACCTTAAGGAAAGCCATGGGGTGTCACATGGGGCTTTATATTAATCATTCAGTAGAATGAAACCTCCTTAGCAAGTGCTGCAAAGGAGATTTAAAAAAAAAAAAAAGTCCCTTCAGCAAATCTTCAAATTATGCTATTCATTTCAGGATCAATAAGCCCTTCTACAAAGTGACGTGTCAGGCTACAAGTTGTAATGTATTCTATACATTACTGGGGAAATCTTACCAAAACTTTATAAGTGCACTTCCTTTCAGGCTTGCAGGATTCATTCACATGATCAAGATGAATGTTTTAGATTTAATGCTTCTTCCATACCTAATGCTTCTCAACAAATATACTTTTTATTCTCAAGGCTATTTACAAATTTAACTAATTAGTCCTCACATCAGCCTGGTATTACTATCCCCATTTTACCACTGGGAAAACAGAGGCAGAGAGACTCAGGTTAAGGGGCTTGCCTAACTCAGCCATCAGAGGCATGATTAGAACTCAAATTCTTGACTCCCTATATTCCCCAGGCCATCTTCTGCATTTGTTACTTAAGCCATTGTTCTCACTGGGCCTAATTCTTCTCTCACACACATGGGTGTAAAGCAATAGTAACTTCACTAGACTCACCGGTCTCTTGGGCAATTTGTAATGACAGTTATGCATTTGACAGGCCTGTTAAGCCTCAGTGTTATACAGTTCACTTAACAGTCATAGATGCTGCTATGGAGCCTATTTCCTTCAGTCAGCTTGGCTGCATGTCTGCGTCCTTACTGGTTGCTCCCCAACTTAGATCGAAGCAGAGGAGTGGCCAGCGATGGCATCGGATGTGAGAGAAAGAAGGTAACAATAGTAGCAATAGCATAGAAGACAAAGGTTCAGGAAGCTCAAATGTTAGTCCCAGGTTCTCCTGTCACCAGTCAGACCCTGCTGTGAACCCAGGTAGTCCATTGCCTGCAACAGAAAAGAACCAAATCCTGTCCTCCAGAAAGGTCCAGTATATGGATCCTTGGTATTGAGTCCCTTAGCTATGAAATCACAGAAGAGGAAATGAGTTTTGCTTTCATCTGTAGACTCTCCTGTTGAATTATTTAAGGTCCTGGTAGGAGTCACACACTGTAGAGGAATGTTTGACCACTATTACTCTAAAAACTTGTCACTCATGATCAGGGAGTGGTGCTCAGAGTCCAGTGAGGGTCAGTCGTGGTTTGACTCAGCCAATGCACAACGTACTCGGAGGAAAAATCTGCAATGTACAACATTATAGCATCTCTTTACATTTCCTTGATGCAAATGAGCGACTCTCTCCCATTCTTGTTAATGGGCATTTTATGAAATGAGGGAAGAAACCTAAATTTTGTGGCTACACATTTAAATTTAAACAAGGATATATAAATATAAGGCTGGCTATGTATTTTTCTTCATTTTGGTGACTTTTCTGAATTCACTTTCATAAACAGAATAACAATCCCAGTGTACATAAAATAGTCACTCTTCATAGTGTCACCCTTTAGAGAGAAATTAGTTTATTCCCTTTTCTTAGCATGCATTTAACTCCTACTAGATTTTTCCTTCTTTTTATTTTCAAAACGCCCATTATGTACTGGAACATATTACAGGCCAATCATCTGAAATCTAATGTCAAAGAAATTTTGGAATTAGGAATGCAACAAGAACAAGAAATTGTCAAATATTCATATTTTTTCATATTCAAATTGAAGCATCATTTTCAGGGATATTGATTTTGTGTCACAACCCTATTGTGCTGTAGACATAAACCCTGCCCCAAGGAGCTTACAATCTATAAATGTCAAAATTTTATATAAATTTAAAATAACACTTTTAAAAAATGTAATGCACTTGATTTTTTTCACCTGAGTTTTGGTAACATTCCCCAGTTTGAGCTACCTTTTTGGAGCAAGAATCAACTTTTTTGAGGAATTTTTTTGTGTAGGTCACGATGAGGTTATACTTGTTGTATAAGGTATGTATCGTCTTCAAGGTGCAATCTACTACAGTGCCCAAAGTTAGCCCCCTAAATTCATATTCAGAAATCTTAAATGTGTGGTCTGATTTTTCAGAGATGTTAATCTCCTTACAGCTTTCATTGTCTTCATGGTCTTTGAAATTTTGGGATTTTTCTAGGGGTGTATTTGCGAATCATATTTCTATGAAGACCATGAAGCTGTCTGTGTTAAACTTTGCCCAGATGTGAAACTAGTTACAAGCAACAGCTCAACACCAGCTATGTGCTGATATAAAGGACTGGACAAATAAAGTCACACAGAGACATTTAATTCTTCAGAAGTATACTCAGTCCTCAAGGTATAGTGAGGCTTTTCTTGAAAAAGAAAATTATCTGTGATTAATTAAGTTGGGTTATAAGGTTTGGTGCTGTTATGGCAACTATTTCTGTGTGTTTAAGTCTGTCTGCTCTGATAACAGCACAAACGTAGCTGTAGATATTTGCAGTGAAATAAAAAATCAAGATTTTGGGGCTTAATGTATCTTGTGACACTTTTAAACCATATTTGTTATATTTACCTTTTTCTTTAACTTTTTTCTGAATTTTTTTAAAGAAATCAATTGCCCTAAAAATAGAAATGAGCCATAAAAATGGCCATCCTGTATCTGAGCCGTGATGCCCAATATCCTGTGTTCTGATAGTGGCCAAAGCACTATGTAATTTTCCAGTAATCCAGTCCCAGTTTCCAGCAGCCTAGGGCATAGAGACACCTGTAATGTGGGACTGTATCCCTGCCCTTACTGGCTAATAGCCATTGATGGAGCCATCCTCCATGAATTTAACAGATTCTTCTTTGAACCTAGTTTTACTTTTGGCCTTCACAACATCTCTCAACAATGAGTTCCAAATGTTGACTGTGTTATCTGAAGAAGTGCTTCCTTTTATTTCTTTTGAAACTGCTGTCTCTTAATTTAGCTGATTAAGTCCTGGTTCTTGTGTTATGTGAAGGGGAAAATAACACTTCCTTGTTCACTTTTTCTACACCATTCATGATTTTATGGCGTTGTATCATATCATCCTTTTTCTGAACTGAACAGTTCTAGTCTTTTTAATCTTTCATCATATGGAAACTGTTCTATTCCTCTAATTTTTGCTGCCTTCTCTGTACCTTTTCCAATTTTAAAGTACCTTTTTTTGAGAGTGGGTGACCAGACCTGCATAGAATTTTCAAGGTGAGGGGTACAATTACTTAATATATTGGTATTATGATATTTTCTGTCGTCTTATCTATTCCTTTTCTAATGGTCCCTAACATGCTGATAGCTTTTTTTGTCTGCTGCTACATATTGAGCAAATGTTTTCATAGAGCTAGTCACAATGGTTCTAAGATCTTTCTTGATAATAACAGCTAATGTAGACACCTTCATTTTTTCAGGTATAGTTAGGATTACGTTTTCCAGTGTGCATTAGTTTACATTTATCAATCTTGAATTTATGTGCTATTTTGTTGCCCAGTCATCCAGTTTTCTGTTATCACCTCATAACTTCACAATCTGCTTAGGACTTGACTATTTTGAGTAGTTTTGTATCAGGAAATTTTCCCATCTGACTGTTTACACCTTTTTATGAATACATTGGATGGCACTGGTCCCAGTACAGATCCCTAGAGTACACCACTATTTACCTGTCTCAATTTCGAAAGCTTGCTATTTATTCCTATCCTTTGTTTCCAATTTTTTTTTAAAGCAGCTTCTGCTCCATAAGGGAGGGAGTCTTTGGCGAGGGACCTTGTCAAAGGCTTTTTGAAAGTCCAATGTACATTGTGTACATTGGATCACTCTTGTTCACGTTATTGTTGACCATTTCAAAAAATGTAGTAGATTGGTAAGGCATGTTTTCCCTTTAGAAAAGCTGTGCTAACTCTTCCACCAGCATTGTGTTCACTTATATATCCAATAATTCTCTTCTTCACTATATTTCATCTGGTTTACCTGGTACTGAAGTTAGACTTACCAGCCTGTAATTGGCTGGTTTGTCTCTGGAGATTTTTTTTTTCAATGGCATTAAATAGCTATCCACCAGTCATCTGCTACAGAAGCTAATTTAAGCAAAAAGTTACATACCACATTCTGCAATTTCATATTTGAGTTCCTTCAGAACTTTTGGGTTAATACCATTTGGTCCTTCTGATTTATTACTGTGTAGTTTATCAATTTGTTCAGGCATTCTGTTTCGACATCTCAATCTGGGAGGGTTTCTCAGACTTGTAACCTCAAAAGAATGGCTGAAGTGTGGAAATCTCTCTCGCATCCTCTGCAGCAAAGAGTTAATTTAGCTCCTCTGTAACTTTGTCTTCCTTGAGTGGTTCCTTAGCACCTTGATCATCCCGTGGCCCCAGTGACTATTCGTCCAGCTTCCTGCCATCAGTGAACTTAAAAAAAAAAAAAAATGCTCTTAGTTTTTAGGGTTTTTTTCTAGTTGCTCTTCAAGTTACTTTTTTGCCCTCACTAATTATACTTTTACACTTGACTTGCCACAATTGACTCTCGTTTCTATGACTTGCCACAATTGACTCTCCTTTCTATCTTCCTCAGTGGGATTTAATTTCTAATTTTCGAAGGAAGTCTTTTTGCCTCTAATCCTCTCTTTTACTGTATTGTTTAGCCATCATGTCTTTTGGTGCTTTTTTTTTTTTGGCCCTCTTCCTCTATTGTTTTATTTGGGGTATATATTCAATGTGCACTACCGAATTTATGCTTAGGTATAGATTTTGAATACTCTGGAGTTCAGGTCAACTTGGGGTTGAGGTTGTGTATTCTGATTTTGCTGACTACAGAGGTAAGAACCAAAAGTGAAATTCACATCAGAGTGGTTGTTATAACACACCTCCCCCTGAAGTTCGAGACTCTTTGGCACTGGTTTTCTCTTTCTCTGATGATGATGTTACTGTTCAGTCATCTGTAGTTTTCATTCAGGATCCAGCCTGATGTATGGTTGGATACCATATAGTCTCAATGGCCCCAGTCTTACAAAAAGAGTGGTGCACAGGTTGTTCATACAGAGCTCATTCTAGAATGGGTCCTATCTTTGATATGGAGAAGTGGGTTTTTTCAGACCCAAATTACAGTACTTAAGTACAACCATGAGTGGAATTTTATCTGCTGCCACCTGTTCCTATCTTCTTTGTGGACAGAGGTTTTTTGCTGGAGCACCCCTGGTCCAGAAAAAGATCTGGGGCTCGAGGGCAGACATTCGGGGCTCATGTGCTTTAAGGTGCGCCGCCGCTGCAGCTCCCACCGCAGCAGACCCAGGGCTCTGGTGCCGATATTTGGGGCTCAAGCGCCGTAAGCCTGGTGCCAGCGACGCCCCTGGTTTTATTGTGTCTCATGCTGTCAGTCTGATATATTCTCTAAGCACAGAATTCACTTTTAAAGAGAAAAAAACAAGAACACAACACTGCCTGATGACCATGAGAGGTTAATTACTCTCTTGTTTCTGTAGCACACTGCAGTTGCATGATTGTGATAGCTTTATCACACAGAATTCAAAATATTTGGGGAGAAGAATTATGTCTTTTTGAAAAGTAAGATCGTTTTCTTTTCTCTTTTAAAAGGTATTTGAAGAGCTTGGCTTGTTTGAAAAAATTTCAGGATGCTTTGCAAACTGTTATGTATATGAAATGAGAACAGGATTTTCTTCCTAATGTTGCACTAAATATCAATTATCATAGAAATAACTAAAGGCGAAATGCTAATTTTCAATCTGGGAAAATTAGCTTTCTATTTGTAAACAAAAAAAGGGGGGGGCTCATTTCTAGAACCACTATTTTCTCAGACACCAACATTTTAATGGTCCTACTAAGTGCCTGAAATTCAGTGTTGTTGATAGTTTAGAGGACTTTAAAAATCAATATTTTCCTTACATGTTGTCAAGCCAAAAGAACCATCATATCTAGCATCTCTCAAAAATTCAGGAATTTTGGTTTAAATATTAAATTTAGAATTCATTTGATAGCTTTATCCATGACTCACTTAAAAGATTTTCTAGCAGTTGTAGGTTGGGTTAGAATTGTGGAAAAAATCATACTTTTAACTAACATAGCTGTGCCCACAAAAGCCTGGATCCAGAAAGTCCTTTTGTAATTATAACTTATGTTTTGGGGGGTCTGATGTGAACTATACCAGCAGAAAAACAAAAGATGTTATTTATTTTGCAGGAGAACAAGGGCTTTTTAAAAAAAATGCTCTGTGGATTTATCTCTGAAAGAATGTTATGTTTTCTGTTTGAACAGTCTTGATTAGTATTGTTTCTGTTCCATACATGCAAGCACTTCTAGCAGGCTACTCTAATATATGAATGTAAAATTCAGTTTCCATGAACATTTGCACATGCAACTGTTGAATTTAGTTTCTTGTGATCATTTATACCAGTAAAATTGGATTGCTCTGAAGTTTACATTAGACATTTTAAGAACATTATAAGAGCACAAACATAGCCAAAAGGAGTCGTCATAAAGGTTCATATAAATAAAAGTTCAGATAAATATTTGGGGATCATTTTTCCACTCTAATTTCTTCCACTTTATTGATTTTAATTGATCTTATGAGTTCAGATCATACCTTAACATGCTGTCACTGTACTTTCCATCCATGATTTATAAATCATTTGTTTCCTGAATTACAAATATTATATTACTGACATAGACTGAGTGCTTGTATCAATTTATTGATTTATGTCAGTAAACTCTGCTTCAGAAGCATTCTTCATTTATTTAAGCAACTGATTGTTTCTTCAACACATCAATTTATTTTAAATTTATTAAATTTGGGTGAAGAACCTTACTGAACCTTAGGTGCCTCCCGCCCTCCCCCCCCCTCCAGCATACCATCACCTCAGTTAATTAATTTCCTTGAAAGCAGCCTCTGAAAAAAAAATTATTTGGTGTGTGCATGCAAGGGTGGGGAGAGGAGAGTACAGGAGAGAAGACATGCCTGCATTTGTAGTTTAATTGAAATCTTGTTTTATAGTGACATGAATTTGTGTTAGAAGCTAGAAGATGGGAATTTCTCCACCTTTTTAATGGCACCTCTGTTGGAAAGACTGTAATTTAAGTATCTGATAAATGTGCTCTAGGGGAACAGCTCCCAGAGGCATTTAGACCTTTTAAAGACATGCTGTTCTTCACACTCCAAACACCTTTTTATTTATTGGCAGTCACTTACTTACCTTTTGTCTTGGAGAAATGATGCTGACAGTAATGTTCCATATCCAAATGTGAAGGATAGATATAAGCTCCTTTACCATTTTATGTCTGAGGAGAAAGCAGTTACTGCTGCTGTACAATCGTTAGGGAAAACGCTTACTTATTGCATGTTCATACACTCTGTCAATATTTTTTGCAGTAATAATAAAACTTTAAGCCCTGATGTCAGTCTTACCCATTTTTGTTACATTTATATATGACTAATCATACTGTTGATTTAGATGTTGTTGAACACTTGGCTTGTTCACAGATATAGATGATCTTGAATTAACCAGCTTGTAATTCTATTGGTCATTCTATTAAGTTAAAATTAAATAAAATAGTTAAGGAGAATGAATAGATGAAAGTAGGAAAAAACAAAATTATAACTGTTTGCGCCTTACTAATCAAGCTGAATGACATTTTAAAAAAGTAAACAATCATCCATGATGAAAATTTAATGAGATTTTTTTAATAAAGTGTTTAAAAAAAAAAGCCCAAACTTGTGGCAGTTCAACTTAATCATGTGACTTTTGGTTGATAACTGTTTTTCCTGGAGTGAGTTCCAAGTAGCAAGGATACCATTTTATTACAATTGGATGATTTTGTGTGTTGTGTTGTATTAAATTATATACTCTAATAGACACTAGACCAATTTTAAGAAGCACATAGGCTTGTTTCTTTTTTCACACTTTGGGGGACTTTATGATTCCTGTAGATATTTTTTTTTTTAAGCTTCAACAGAGTAATCAGAACAGCTTTAAGCATGTGATTTCCAAAACATTCTAGTGAATTTATGCAGTTGCTTATTTTATTTTGGGTCTTTGGATGGTGAAAAAATTGCATGTCAAGATCATGATCTAGTACCTGTTTACATTTAATAGTAAGTTACTCATTGAAATGGTTGTTCCGAAATAAGCGGATCTACTCAGTGAGTAAAGCGGTATTCAACATTGCTGAGGTATTGAATCTAGTCCTATCTGAGTAAAATAATAATAATATCTTTTCATATCAGATTTGCTTATTTCCTAAATAGGGAATGTGTAGTATTTGGTTGCTACTCTAACTCAGCTAAATGTAACTCAGCTATTCTGAAAATGAGCTTGGATGCTAATGTTGTCACATCATTTTGTAAGAAGTTGGAGGCCATGTTGCAGTTTTGTAAGTTGTACTAAATTAGTATTTGTTAGAACACAAGGACTGTCCACTGCTGGCTGACTGACTTCCATACAGTTTGGGTTTTTCATTTACCTTGGTTTCAGGAAGATATCAAAAATATGATCGTTATTTCTGTTGACAACACAGAAAAGAGCAGAAACCGAAAAAAGTGATGATATATACAGTCTATTGGCAAATTATAAATTGAATCTAGAAATGAATAAACCACTGGCCAAAACATTGTGAACAATACTAAAAGCTACTTAAAATTTTGCCCCTAATGAAAAGAGGTTCAGAGGCCAACACAATGATGAAAATAAGAAACTATTCTCTCTCTCTCTCCTCTTCCCTGCTCAACCTCTAGATAGGAGAATAAAATTCAGTTTTACTTTGGCAAATTAAAAGTGTTCCACAGAGTGTTTACATAGCATGGTCAGAAGTTGCAAGGGTACCCAAAATGTTTTCTTCTGTTGCATTTTTTACTTTTGTGAGTAATAATTATTTGAAAGTAATTTAATTGCAAAAGGAAGTTCTTCTGCTCCTTGAAATAATACAAACATATTATGAGTCTTTGGTGCTCAGGAACACATTTGTTTTGCTCTTTCTCTATAATCTTGCTTGAGGATACAATGAGCTGAAGTACTCTTTCCTGAGTTTCTCTTAATGAGGCTGAAACATTACATCCATGACTAATCAATATATCAGCTGGCAGTTTTTAATAAGTGTGCATCTTACTACTATATTTAATGGCCATTGATTGAATGGCATGTTATAGTGAAGAACTGAAATGTATTTTATATGGAAAATGTCAGATTTTATTAAATATTAAAAAAATAACAAAAACCCCAACAGATTTTTGTCAAGTGAAATTAATTATTCCATTAAAATACCTATATCTGCTGTGGAACCTCCATTGAAATGAATGTGTAATGGAACAGCTCACTTATTAAACAGAAACTCTCATAGCAAGTACATTACACAAGTTCTTCTGGATCTGCACTGGAGGCCCATTGGGTTCCTGGTGATTTTTAAGGAGTTAGTGTGGCCCTATACAGTCCTAAATGGATTTAGGATTTGCCCAACTGACAAACTGGCTCTGTGTCTGTGTGATATATCTGCAATAGCAGTTAGTGCAAATGCCTGAACTAGAGAGGCTGCTTTTGAAACCTAGTCTACACTTGCCGCCCTTTTTGGCAGCAGTCGATGGAAGATACACAAGGTACACAAAATACCTTGTGTACCTCCGGCTGACTTGCTCACTAGCTCTTACATGCTTAGCTAAGGTGACTGGAAATGCCATCCAGTCACCTTAGAGATACACCACTTCTGGGGCTGGAGTTACCAGAACAAACACCAGAGCAATTGAGCAGTCTTGACAGAGCACTTTGTTGCACCCAGAAGAGCACACTGATGGTGGCTATTTTGCTGTCATAAGTGTAGATGTACCCTGACGCTGTTCTCCGTAATGTCCCCTGGACTTTGGTATTCATTCTGCACTTGATCAAAAGTAGCCTAAATCAGTTGACCTTAAGAGCCTACTTATTTCAAGGAAGCATGAGTAATTGTGGAGGTCTCTGAGAACAGGTTGGAATATTCTTTATCGTGAGTGGGGTGTTGACTTTTGCTGTGTTGAAATGTCTGGGTGCTCAGATCCTGCAGCAGATTTTGTTGTCTGTAAATGTTTTTATAGAATAAAATAAATGAGGAGCACAACCTCCCCCATCTCCTGAATTATGACTTGTCTGTTGAGGCTCTAAGACCTTATTCATGGACTCTGGACAACCCTGCCTCATCTGTCAGCTGACAAGTAACAGGCTGCTCTCTGTCAGTGTTTTCTTCTAGTAGCAGGCCAACTGTTCCCCTGTTCTAAACTGAAAAACCTTTCCATTTGCTATGAATATTGACATCTTAGGCAATGGCACTGCTTTGGTTTGGGTTTATATCACTTGGTTGATCTAGATCCTTTACCGAGTCTTGCTTTATCATCAGTGGATACTTTTTTAAAGGTGTTGGTCAACCATGGCCTTTGACTTGATCTTGTTTTCAGACCTGAAATAATTGAATAATTCACTGAGATGTTAGGGAAACAAAAGTCTGGTGGAGGACTCCTCCACATATTCTGTCTCAGGAAAGTCACCAACTTCATCTTGTAGTGGAAAAGATTACTGACTTGTATCCAAAGTCCCACATGTATCAGAACTCAGACCTCTATGAGTCCCATTCCCCATCTCAGCTTCTCAGCCACTGAGACTGACCTGGAAATCATCCAGGACTTAGGCCTCACATAGCTGAAGTGATGGGTTAATACATAGGTAAATAATAGACCTCAAAAATATCTGCCCAGGTATCAGGGTAAATAAGCTCCTCCTATAACCTCAATGTTAAGTAAGAAGAATGGTGTTAACTAATTGTTTTATTCTCCTAAATGTTCATGTTGGAAGACAGATGTCTTATGGACTTACATAAGATGTGAACTTGTTTAAAAATCTACATGCTCCTAGTGGCATCAACCCCTGCCTCAAAATTCAAATTTCAGTATGCCTGCAAGAACACAGGAACTGAGGCTGGTAGTCTGTGTAATTATGTATTGTGCCTCTGATAATGGTCCAGAGAAAGATGCAAAAATCCCTACAGCAGGTAGTTACAGAATAACTTGCCCACTTGGAAGGTTCAACTAAAAAGGAGTTCTGTGGCATTTCTGAAGACCAGGTAATTTATCTATTGCATAAGCTTTCATGGGACAATCCCATTTCATCAGCTGCATAAAATGGAAGATGTGGCATTTTAACTGTATTTATACATATGGAGAATGGTGGGTCACAAGGTCAATTCAAAGAGATCCAGAAGGATAGTTTGCTAGTCTATCTCAGCAAAGTAGACAAGCTGTTTTGATTCAAACAATGTGGAAGAGCAAAGCAAGAAAAGAAATCGTGTTTTGTAATGAATTAGCCTTTTGAGATCGCTATTCAAATCCTGTGTGAAGTTCTTTAGTTTGCATATGAATTCTAGCTCAGCAGTTTCATGTTGTAATTTCTTTATGAAGGGTTTTTTTGTTTTGTTTTTTTTCCCCCCTAAAATACTGGAACCAGTATGTTTTTTAAAGATCATATCCAGGTAGACTGAAATCTTCTCTTACTGTTTTTTGAATGTTATCATTCTTGATGTCTGATTTGTGTCCATTTATTCTTTTGCACAGACACAGTCCAGTTTGACCAACTTATATAGTAGAGGGGTGTTATTGGCACATGATAACATATATCACATTAGTTGATGAACAGGTGCATGGCCCCTTGATGTAGTGGCTGACTTAGCCAGGTCCTATGATAGTGTTGCTTGAGTAGATACAATGGACAGAGTTGGTAATCGGGTCTGTTGTGAGGATAAGTACCTGGCTTAGTGTTCTTGTTGTATGGTATGTAGCTACTGGTGAATATTTGCTTGCTGCCTGTAAGTGAGGACTGGTCTACATCCCAAGGCTTGAGAGAGTAAGATATTGTCTTCCAGGATAGGGTTTAGATTCCTAATAATGTGTTGGAGAAAGTTTACTTGATGGCTGTAGGTGAGGACCAGTGGTGTTCTGCTGTTTTCTGTGCTGGGCCTGTTTTGTAATAGTAGACTTCTGAGTACTCATCTGGCTCTGTCAATCTTTTCTTCACTTCCTCATGTGGGTATCATAGTTTTAAGAATGTATGATAGAGAACCTGAAGGTGTTTGCTTCTATTTGAGGGTTCAGAGCAAATACAGTTGTATTTTAGGGCCTGGCTGTAGATAGTGGATTGTATGAGCTGTGTCAGATGAAAGCTGAAAGCAAAAAGGCAGGCATAGCAGTCAGTAGGTTTCTATTATAGGGTGTCTTTATGGGTCCATCATTTATTTGTACTGTAGTGTCCAGAAAATTGATCTCCTGCATGTATTGGTCCAGGATAAGGTTGTTGGTGGGGTGGAAATTGTTGAAGTCATGGGGAATTTCCTTAAGGTCCCCTTTTGTGTGAGTCCAGATGATAAAAATGTTCTCAATACAGTGTAAGTAGAGGAGTGACACTTGGCGATGAGTGCTGAGGAAGCATTGTTTTAAATCAACAATAAATACGTTGGCATATTGTGGGGCCATGTCGGTACCCAACAATGCTGCTGACTTGAAGGTATAAAGCATCTCCAAATCTGAAGTGACTGTTGATGAGCACAAAGTACACATGGAAAGTTATTTCCTTATCTACCCTTAGTTAAAGATTGACTTTTCCCCTAAAAGTTGGGGTGGCAGGAGTGGGACTTCTTCAGTTGTGTGAGCCTTTAGGAAAGGATCAAAACGTTTTGAAAATAAAACACCTCATGATTGGGGGAATGATTTCCATGCAGGTTTGTGTTCCTAAAACGACTTGCTTTAAAATCATGTGGAGCCTTTATAAAATTTTTATCTTAAATAAAAATTCACAGGGCTTATTCAAAGATGTCAAATTTGCAGCCTCAAAGGCCCCAGTCCACTGAGGGCAGACTGAAATGCTATGGTGAGATTTAATGCTCAAGTTGTGGTGCTCAACAGTGTAGAGTTTAATATACTATGTGTGAATAATGATTTGAGCTCCCTAAAAAACTCTCCCACTCATTTGTCATAATTTCACATGTAGAACATCAGGTTCCCCAAACAAATGTCTTTGCATTTGGAGCAGCAGGAGACAATTGTGCTTGAACCAACCCTGAAATTCCAAACTTTAAACTTAGCTTTAGAAGCAGTTGGTCAAAACTATAAAACAGTTTGCTTAACTGTGATGACAGATAAAAAGACATTGGGTTCAGAAATTAGTAATTACAGTCGTATAATTCTCCTGTGTGGTCCCTGCCAAACAAGATGCAGTCTGAAATACTATCATTCTTGTCTTGTGAGGAGAAGAAAAGTCTGACAATTCTGTCACTGATTCGTGCATAAATTTTTGTAGTTTTCAAGAAAGATGATGATTATAATGTGGCTTCCTCCACCCCAACAAATAAGAGTTCTGAATTTTGACTCTGTGTGCACCAGCAATATGCTTATCTGAGCTGGCAAGGTGCAAATGAGTAGTAATATATCATCATCTGTAAATACTTAAGGCTACTCACACTGATGAAATTTTTAGCTATTCTTTAGTTTGATAGTCTCATGTACATGCTTGTTCTATTTTATAAGCATTTTATTTGGATGTTTTGGGAAATATGAATTCCCAGAGTTTCTGTTCTTTATTCTGTCATGCGAGACTTGATCAAATGAAAAGCCTCCTTTCTTTGTCCATCTTACTAAGATAAAGGAGGTTTTCTCTCTCTCTAAACAGTCTTATCATGATTTTGCAATCCGACCAATTCTCATACAAGCAGCATAAAAAGAAAGATGAATTAATTTCCAGGACAAAAGTGTGTTTATCAAAACAATAAAAAACCTCTACAAAAAATATTTATGGTCCAGTGAAACTATTGGAACTAGTAAGGGTTATGAACCCCAAAATGCATTTTTACTGCCTATTAGACAGTTTTCATTTGTTAATGTAAACAGTTCAGTAAAGTTAATATGATTCTAGGTGAGTTGTTTTTAAATCTAGATATACCGTAGAGATAACTAGTCCAGTCTCTGTTATTACTATTTGTGGTATGTATTATTATGTGATAGTAGTTAATTCCAGTTTGAAAAGTTTCCATAGAAATTAGTTATAGAACAGATATGGGTGTTATTTTTAAGATCCCTCTAAACAAATATTCACAGAGAGAATATAGACACATTCATTAAAAAGAAACTACTAGGCTACTACAAATCATCATTGATTTTTGGTGATAAATCTGCACGTATCATGTTTTCAAGGCATGTTCCTTTTAAGGGAAAACTCACAAAAGTACTAATGCATATAGCTCTTGACAGATGACATGCAGCTACTCTTAAACATTTGCTTACATGTCTGTCTGTCTCACTCTCTCCCACACACTCATCACACATGTACACTCTCCAGGGCATATTCTGTTACAGTTTAATTTTCCTTGCAGTATTTGCATTAAAATATATGTGCTGAATATTGTTACCAGTGGACACACTTGTGTTCACATCTTCTATAATTTTTGCCTACATTCAAAAATTCACTCTCCTATTCCGGACACACTCACTGTTTGACTGTTGCCACTACTAAGCACTCATGGAGAGCAATACATCTGGGAAACATACACCTAATCATATTCGTATTAATTTTGTCACTAAAGAACAAATCAAACTTTTTTAAAGTGCATTCATTTGGGAGCTAACAGGTTCTTTGCATGAATGTGAACACTGTCATAACTCAACTAAGGAAGCAAGTGGCTTTAATTAAAGGGGAAAAAGTTACTTTGGCTTACAGTATCCATTGTATATTAGTTAGAACTGCCAGCTTAACATCCTATTTTTATTTTTCTCATTGTCCTTTAAATGAAATAAAAGTCTCTTCCTGTTTGTCATGTAGTAAGCCTTCACTGCTGGCCCCGTTGAAGAATATCCTGGGATGTATGAAAACCAGGCATCTCTGTGAACCTGCTTGGGGCCCAGAGTTCCCTCAGGTGGTTCTAGTCTGTGTCCAGCCCTGGGTTCAGGGCAGTATGGCCTAGCGGCCAGAGTAAATACAACAAAAAGGGGGTCATCCATTATGGGGCACAGTGCCCAGGGGTGGGGGGGTGGCACCAAAGGTGGGGATCCAGACTGAAACATGCTGATCTGTAGCATGCACCATCTCTGACTACTCCGTTTGGGCCCCCTAGGCTACTTCCTACCCATTCATTCCCTCAGGGCTCCAGTCTGGCCAATCTCCCCTTCCAAATATATCACCATCCCTGTCTCTGAAAGGTCCTCAGACCAGCTGTCTGGGGCATCAGAGAGTATCTGCTACACAGTAAGGTCACTGTAGTTGTTCCCTCTCCATGGCAGGGGCTGATACAGCTCTGGGGAAGGAGCCTGCAGCACACATCCTTCCTCCGTGCTGGTCAGCCCTAAGTGAGCTGTGCTGCTCCCTTTTATACTGGGGTAGCATTTGGAGCATCGCCAGCAGAGATTAAGGAGTGGGGTTTCCACCACCTATGGAACATGCTGGGCATCTGGAATGTGGGATATGCCTAACCTAATCCACTGCTTGTAAATGTCTTACTGTCCTAGAATAATTTTATCATAATTGAATGAATTCTTATGCAACTGTAATATAATTAAGTGGTGACTAATCAATAACATCACTAATAGTCAGGATTCTCACAACATCTGATCTATGCTTGGATGTCCTATAGAATGGCAACTGCAGGGAACCAACTCTGACCCCCTGTTTCAGAGCCCTGTGGCCCAGTACTGTTTAAGTCCTTACTTTAAATGAAGAGCTCATGGAGTACTGGAAGATCGAAATTCATTCCTCAATGCCATCTTTTCTTCTGTTTCTCTCCTCTGCTGGGCCTCTGCCCTCCCCCCCCTCCAAAAAAACCACCCACAAAACCCCCTTTTCTATCTTTACTAAAGGAAATGGAGATGGCAGGTATAGGAGGCAGCAGAGCCACCTCTTCCAGCTAGAAACCACTAGGATGGGTTTCCTGCATGGGGGAATTATTCACTGGTCATCTCTGTTCACTTTTTAAGAACACTGCACCATGTAAATAGCAAAAATAGGCCTCAACAGACCAGAGAGTTTTGCCCTTATGTATCTAAGAACCATTTAAGCAAAAATAGAAGATTTCAAGTGACTTCCCTTTGACATTAATGTGTGATTCTGAATACTATGTTTCCCCAAGAAAATATTGTCCCATGGAGTTCTTTTTAGTAATGTCTTGATGATGCAAAGAAGCAGGATTTTTTTTTTCTTAAAACTAAGAGATTTTTATTACTCTTCGTCCATTTCTGATTAAAATTTCCAGGAAGCCTAAAAGAAAAAGTTGTTTTCAAGAAGAAATAGAGAAAAGATGTTTATAATTCTTTTCAAAACTGGATGACTTAAGTTTCTTTGTTTTTAAAATCTAAGTGGAATGTGCCTTGTTTAGATAGCAGTACTTGACATCAATGTACACATTTGTTTAACTGTTGGTACAGTTCTAAGGTGGCAATACACACACAATTAAAGGTTAGTGCCTAACAAATTCAAAATATGCAACACTAGTTCAGGGCACACCTGTTAAGGGTTCATTTTCCTTGTTGCGTTTACAGTAAAACATATGCTAACTGAATGTTGTTACCAGTGAACACACTTGTGTATGCATCCTATATATTTCTTGCCAACATTCAGAGACCTAATCAGAGGTGTCTTCCAGACCACATGAAAGGGAAAGTCAGTCAATCATTGATTAGAACCCAGCAGTAAAGGCCAAGTTTACCTCCCATCACCGTGCCCCAGAGAAATAAAGGATCCCTCACAAAACTCATATGAAACATAGCTTATTACAGTTTTCACCTTTCACTAGTGTGGATGAAGGCTTATGATGTCATCAGTTGATGTCACAATGTAGATACAACTCTCATCAAGATAACATATACCATGATCTATCTAATGTTTAGTTTCTGAAGCATTCACTAGCAGATACAGTTTGGTTGCACAATGAAAGTTCTTCTAGCTCTGAATTACAGCTTAGAGAAAGCAGTTTCTATAGAAATAAGCAGGATATGCCTTTTTACAAGAACCAGTGAATATCTCTGTTGGCTACTGAATGAGACCTGCTGTCCTTGGCGTTATTCTTGAGAACTCATTATTAGTCATCCTGTCCACTGCATCAAAAACTGGCAGATCTGTCTAAAACACTGAATCATCTGAACAAATTAGCCATGATAGTTTTTTGGCAACAAAAATCTGGTAGGTCAGTAGTAGTTCATTTACAGTGTGGAGAAAAAGATGACTTTCTTGTGTGTCTTCAAAGAATACATATGCGTTCTTTATTAAATTTTATTTCAAGGAAATTGGAGGAAACATCATCTTTTTAAGACATTAATTTCATGCAGGAGTTTCTGACTTCAGAGTGACTTCTTCATCCTGTATACTTCCTTTGGTTCTGAAATTATTTTGTTTTGTCCCATGCATGGTAGTCAGAAACATAATTTGATTTAGCACTCAAAAAAAAATTTGTTGTCAAATTCTGAATGTAGAAGTTTGCTGTTTGTAGTTCTGGGGTCCTAAGATAGCTGTAAACTTCATTAAGCTTCACAGAAGTTTTTGATATAGAATGGTTGGTGAGGCTTATTTTTACAGTTCACTTTTCAGGACAGGTTTTCAATTCACCACTTTCCATGAAAAGGATATTATTTGTGTGTAAAAGGAGCAAAATTACTACCAGAAAAGGCACAAAATGTGGGAGATATGATGTATCAAACAAGAGAACTCTTTGATGAGAACAAAGAAGGAGATGGACCTGGAGACAATAGCCCCACTTTTGAGCTTTTTAAGACTCTCATTGCATCTATCTGCAACAGAATTTGACCCATGATGCCTTTTTATTATATTTATTGACTCCTGGTTGAATGTAGACTCCTATGAGTGAATGGAAAATTGTTACAGGGTAGAACTGGTTTAAAAATAAAGTGCCTGATTAATGTATGTAAAAGAACAATTGTACATGAGTAGAGAGATTTGCAGGTGCTCGCACAATGCAAATTGTGTGCATGAAAATACATATTTTCAGGCTTCTTTCAGAACCTTTGTGTAAAGTTGACATCTTCAGCATGTTCCCAAACCATTATCACCTCAACTAGTAGTTCAAGGAAATGTACCTTCCTTCCAATACCCTTTAAGGAAAGTGATAAAATAAATGCATCATGAATTCTTCTTGATCATATTATTTTTGTGCTGTGACATGGTTCTTTTGCAGCAAGTTGTTCTACATGGCAAGCCGAGCCCATGTCTATAAACATATGGTCTAATATATTCAATTTCTTTAAGAACACCATTGTGGTTTCCTCACATGTTGTCTGATACAAATGCTGCACATTTGGCCAAGCTAAGGTTCACTGCTTTGAAAGATTTGTCCAGCAGAGTGACAGCATTGGCAGTATCATGATTTACAGGTGGCACATTAAAATAAATGCTATTTTAATTAGCCTGAAGTATGAAGTTGGATAAGAAATTAACACCAGAATGTGCTTACTAATATAAGATTTCATATCCATCATTACAGAGAACTGCATTTGGATTCATTTTGTCATTTTTTTGTTTTTGTTCTGTGAGAGGTTTTTGGTTTTTTGCAACTTAATACTTATTATTCAAGAAATTGTAAGTAAATGTGCAGCTTCAACTGGACTTTTTAGACAAGACTTCACATCTGTGATTGCATAACAATTCTTTTCTTTGAAATTCTCTGCCAAGACAGAATTGTAGGACAGAAGGCTCAAGGTAACCATTCAAAGTGTATTATTGTTCTTTTTATTTTTTTCTCTCATGAAAAACATGCAATTGACACCTGTCTTCTGCAGGGAGTGGTGTATTCTTTCAATTCCTCATTACTTGAAAACATTTGTAAGGTTGAAATCTCCAGTTTTGTGAATTTCCAAAGGGATAGCCATGTTAGTCTAGTCCAGCAAAAAAACCCAAGGAGTCGTGTGGCACTTTAAGACTAACAGGTTTATTTTTCGCATGAGCTTTCATGGGAGAAAATCCCACTTTCTCAGATGCTTCAAAGATGGGTGAACTTACAGAATGGAATGAAAATAAATGCAAGGGGGTATAAAACATAGGATCAGGTCATACAGTAACAGCAAATCAGAGCAGTTGTTAGGTTCAAACCATGGGAAGCCTGAAGTCAAATTGCCTTTTGTAATGGGAAAAGAACCCATAGTCTCGATTCAGTCCTGCTTTCACAGAATTCTGTGAAAGCAGGACTGAATCGAGACTATGGATACTTTTCACAGAATTCTGTGAAAGCAGGACTGAAGATTGTTTGATTTTCAGGATTGAGAGGAAATTTTTGTTTGCCTTTTTGTATATGAGGTCTTCAGCTTTCTTTGCTGTTTATAACACCCTGCACCAACATCTGCTTTGTTATACGTAAGTAAAACTAGAATATGCCCCTTCACTTTAGACGAGTTGACACAGATTTATACTGAGATAACAGACACAGGACTTTTACCTGTTCTCTGTATTTCTCATAATCTAAATTTGGAAAAAGATGTTTTTCCTCATTTCTTAATCGTTAGTTTGCAAGACAGTGTTCTATTCACATAACATTTTTTCCAGGTCAGTAAGACTTACACTCTGTTGGTTTCAGTGGGACTAGCAGAAGCCTAACACATTGTTCGAAGTTACAGTGATAGAATCAGGAGATAATGTACACTGCTTTGTAAATTTCCCGTGTATTTTTATACAACTAATCATCTCTGTGGTAGTTCAATGTCTTATTATTTTCCATGTTTTTGATCCAAAGTAGTTGCCCCCCCCCCCAATTCCTATAGCTGGATGGCAGAGACAGTCATAGTCAGTCAGCATTCCAGGGGAAGTCTATAGCAACATGTGTATACCCCAGGTCAGCTAAAGTAATTCTGAGCTGTGCCTTGTCCAAGCTGGTTGTTTGCCAGAGGAAAATGGCAATTTCCCAACCTATTGCCCTGGGGTCCTGGGCCTAAAAAGTTTTCTTGAGAAATTTTTCTTTTGCTTCCCTGACAGATTTGAACAGGGAATACTCTCACTTAAAGGTTCTCATTTTAAAAAAAAAATTAGGAAAGTTCTCATTAAAAAAATTCCCTTAGGTTCTCCAGCTTTTAACAAATGATTGTTTGAACATGGCAGCAAAGTCTTGCCTGCCCATTTCCTTTCTTCTTATCCCTTAGTAACTGTGGATTTATTTCTTGTCTTTTGTGTCATGGATCACAGTTTGTACAGGATTTTGTAATTAAACAAGATACCATGAGTGTATTTGCTCTTGTGCTGCAGCAATGAGCATTACTGTTTGGAAGCGTTGAAATACTACAGTTTTCCTTAATTATATGGTACGCTGATGGGTAAATGTGTTCTATTATATATCCATGAACCCAACTTCCCTAGGGGCAGCCATGTTAGTTAAGTTCAGCAAAACAAATAAGGAATCCTGTGGCACTTAAAAGCATCTGATGAAGTGGGATTTTCTCCCATGAAAGCTCATGCAATAAATAAATTCATTAGTCTTTAAGTGCCATGGGACTCCTTGTTTGTTTACATCCATGAAAGAGAAACTTAAATAATTGGTAAGTTATCTGAGTGGTAGATACAGTAAAAATTCCCTTATTACCATTTAGCTTGTGGTTTTGTTTTTGCCTTGTATTTGCAGATGACATTTTCTCCCCTTCTTCCAGTGCCAAAAAATGGCTGGGTAGCACTCACAAGAAGACAAAAATAGGGCTCACAAAGTACATTTGGTTGTCAAAAATCTACCTGAAATTTTGGAGGAATTTTAAATGCACCCTACTTATTTTTCAAAGAGACAACTCTTTTCTCTTGAACAAAATATTCCTGTGAGCTTCAGGTCAGCTTTGGATAATTTAGTTTGTGGTTCTTTTTCACTGTTATGTAGCTAGAACTGCTGTTAATGGTTTATCTCCCGTTCCCATGACTAATGTGCTCGTAGTTTACAGAACTATGTACAAGAATGCTGTTTCACATAGGATTAGGATGCATCGTTTGTAGCTCTCAATTAGTTTTGAGCCTGAATGAATAAGCTGACTTATAACAGAAAAACCACCACCAAAGCAAAATGAAGTACTAGCAGTATGGTTCAATCAGCTTTGGGAGTCTGAACCACACTGGCACAGTTAAAATTCCAGCTCAGATCTCTCTATCTTCCTTCCACCTGTTCCTCCTCCCTCAGTCCCCCAAAATGACAAAAATAGGAGATTATTAGAGATGATTTAGTGGGAGTGGTCCTGCTTTTAGCAGGGGGATGGATTGGATGACCTCATGAGGTTCGTTCTGACCCTATGATTCTATGATTAGCTTCTAAGGCTTGTTTTAAAATGAGTAGAGGTGCTGCACTGAAAGCATGCATCAGCAAAGCCTACCATAAAGGCTTTTTTGGCTTCCACCAAACAGTTGTGGCTGCTGCTGCTGAAGAAAGGGGAACAGGGGCTTTTAGGCTTCCCTATGTCCTTTCTCATCCCTCTCTGGAACTACAGTGGCTGTGTTTGGGACTTTAGTTTTCTGCACCCACACACTAAAACAGCAGCCTGCTCTCAGATAAGAGACAAGGCTGGAGAATGGCAGGAGCTGTGCAGGGCTCACACAGGTTTTAGAGCTGTGAAGAGGTTCTGAACATCCCACAAAACTGGAAATATTCACTATTTTTCTGACCATGATGGTTTGGGGGGGGGAAGCTATCAAGATAAATCTCTTTAATGGTGGCACTTACAATGAGGGCACCCTGCTTCCAAGCTTTTCACAGAAATGTTTGGCATTAACAGTGAGGCTAGTGATTGTCAGCATCAGTTCTCCCCTGGAGAATGACTGGCTTGGGGAGGGTGTGAATACTTGCGCTGCTGCCTCGTAAACAGTTGTCTTTGTCCCATTCTACTGCAGAGGTTAGCCGACTATACAAAGTGTGCGTGTTGGGGTGGGGAGGGCAGCCTCTTATGCAAATACATTATACTACAGTACTGTAATTATGGTCTTGTGTTACTATATATACTTCCCTTTGAGCCTTACCTGTTGTTTTTCTCCATTCCAATTCAATCCATGTCTTTTATGCTGAAGCTAACACTGTCAGCCTGTCCACATCCCAGAATGGATTTCATCCATTGACTTTGTCCAGTGTGAGGCATAGGTTACTTAGGGCCAGAACCAAAGTCCCTTGAAGTCAGCAGAAAGATTTCCATTGGCTTTAATGTCTTTGTATTGCCCCACTCCCCACCCTCACTCCCCGAACTCTTTATGTATAATTGTGTGGTCAATAGTTACCATGCATTTGCACAGTTATAACATCTGTGCTTTGTAACATAAAGCATTTGTTAGAACTTCATCCATTTCTTTGAAAATAATTCCTTCGCTACTATATGTTCATAGGTAAGGAATGTAATATGGACTAGAAATAAGACAGTAGTACAGTCAATTTTCAGAATTTCTTACATAAAATAAATTGCCTTTCCAATATTTTCCTTCTGGAACTCAGTTTGGCACAAATCCAATACACTATACAAGAGTGATGACTGCCTTTTCAGAAGCAGTTTACTACAAGAAAAGCATACCTCAATGCACCAGTATAGAGCTGCACACTTGTGTGTTTTGCTGATAATTTTTGTTTGTTTATTTTACCTTTGTATATTTTAGGAATTGTATACCTGTTGCAGAAGGATTCATTTTATTGTACTTTGCCTAGCTACCTTAGGTCTTCTGTGATAACCTATTGTTTTCTTATGTTCATACTATTACAAAAGTTTTCCTTTAGCAATGAAATTCACCATAATGAAATTCAGGCCAACTTTTCTTTTGGTGAGGAAGGTGAAGGTAAATATAGTAACTCCCCCCCCCCCAAAAAAAAAAAAAAAAACCACCAAAAACAAGCAAACAGAACAATGAAGATTTTGTGAGTTCTTTTTGGTAATATGTACAATATAATTTTCTGACTGAAAAGAAAACGTTGATTTAATTGGAATTGTTCCTGCTTTTCAAGCAATGTAAAACAAGGCCAGAATTATTTTCTCACTGTTAGTGACTGGTTCATTTAAGAATACAAAAGTTTGGATGCACAGCCACTAAACTACTTGAAATTCTTAAGTCTATACTAGTGAGCTCCAATCTACTTGAATAAAGCTAATTGCAGAATCAGGTTCTTGATCAGGCAGCGAATTTTCTAGGAATTTTGTTTTGGAATCCAGTTGGAGGAATGTTTAACACAGTTGCTGGTCAAAGTGTTATCTGGAAACATTAAAATGGCTGGATATTAAACCTTTTTATGACCATTAAAAATTTATCTGACCAATTTGGAGTCATAGAAAGATATTTTAACCTGAATTCCCAAAATAGATAAGAGTTGAATGGGGAATATTTTCTTACTTTTTCTTAAAGGGTTTGACTGTCACTTTAAGCCTACATTTTATTTGGTAGCATTTGAAAACTATGTACATCTTCCACATGATTTATGAGTAACAAAAAAGATTACTGTGATTTATTGGAAAATTAAGGAGATGTTGTATAAATAATAATTAAAAAATGAAATAATGTACATGTATTTAGTCTGCTTAATTCCAAACATTGTTGCATGTTCCAGGAAATGAAAAGTAATATCCAGTATCCAACACTAGTGATTTTTTTCTATAGACTCCTAGACAATGTCTGCTTTGCCAAGTTAGTCCAGGCTAATTTGGCCCATGGCCACACTAGGCTTTAGGCTAGTCCGAAGTAAGAAATTTCTTACCTCAAACTAGGCAAAGCTTAGTTTGAACTAGTAAGACCCAGTGGTTAATTAGAACTTCCGTGCTTAACTAAGCACGCTTGAAGTAATGGTTAGTTTAAACCTAAAAATTGCAAACTAAGTAATTAGTTTGAACTAGCCGCACGTTCTAGTTCAAACTAAAGAGTTAGTTTGAACTAGAACATGCAGCTACTTTGAACTAAAAAGCTGTGGTTAGTTCAGATTTAGCCCAAGGCTAGTTCAGACTAACCTCAGACTATTTTAGTTCAGACTGGCAAGGCTGAACCAAAATGTCAGATGTAGACATAGCCATAGACTCTAAGATCAGGAAGGACCAATATGACCATCTAGTCTGACCACTTGCACAATACAGGCCACAAAACCACACCCACTCTATCCAGCAATAAGCCTCTAATCTAGGGGTCTCAAACTCAAATCAAAGCCACATGAGGACTAGTACGTTAGCCCAAGGGATGTACCACTGAAACTTTTTCATACAACAGTATTGCAAATATCAATAACAATAGTGTTGTTGTGGGCCACAGGAAATAGCTTTAGGGGCTGTATGCGGCTCACGGGCCACATGTTTGAGACCCCTGCTCTAACCTATGACAGAGTTAATAAAGTCTTCAAATTGTGATTTAAGGACTTTGAGATAAAAAGAATTCACCAGCAGGGGAGTCGTGCCCCATGCTACAGAGGAAGATGAAAACCCCCAAGAGCCCTAGCCAGTCTGCTCTGGAAGAAAATTCCTTCTTGACCAGTTGAAAGGGTTGTCTGTTAATAGATAAAGTACTGTAGCAAAGGATTTTTTTTAAAAATTACATTTAGTAAAGTAATACTTCCTACTGGTGATTATTCTGGTCATTTTCTGCCAACAAGCAGTAGGTAGGTCTTTAAGGGTTTTAGAAAGTTTAAGATTGTCTCAGTCCCAATTTTAGGCCTTTAATTTAAAAACAAGATTAATAGTTTCCCAGTCATGTATTATTTTCTCCAGTGTCTTTCTCCAAGTGACTTTTTCTTTTAGTATTCTCTTGATAATAAATGCATGGGAATTATTCTGTTGTTATTCTAACTAGAAGTCAGGCAGACCAAAATTTTAAAAAGTCAACTCTTTTTAAACTACAGTTTTTATCTAAGAAAGTTATTTACCTAGAACATAAAATGTGATTATGTAAGAAATTTGAGGAAACTATGCTAATATGGGTGCATGTGCTTGATCCTGAAATTATTTTAGCTGTTTTATATTTCCATATAAAATTTTTATTAGAGAGAAATTATTTGTCAGTAGAAATGGCTTGGGATTTCTTGTTACATAAAAGTGGCAAATTCACTGCATAGTCATTTATTAATTATTTTCCCAATTTTTCAAATCTGCTGAAAAATTTAGACCTATGATATCTAATTTATTTTTAAGTAGTGTAAACAAGGGGAAAATAAGTATAATTATCCTTGTTCTCACATTGGGAAGAAGTTTAAATATATTCACATGTTGGAGAACTGAGAGGCATATATGGCAACTAATTTATTAGTGTCTACCTGCTGCCTAATGGTTCTATGTGTATTTTCTTTCATCTATTGAAGGCCTTCTCGGGGATGTGAAACTTATCAGATGTTTATAGTACTAGCCACTAAGATAGGGTGGTGGTGGGGAATTAGACTGAAAGACACTGACCTAATGAAGAGCCATGCCTGCTCCACATATTGTATTAGGCTAATCAAATAAGGTGAAAAAGTTTTGAGTTCCCTTCTTTGGTGGTGTCCCTGAATCCTGGTTGGATGGGTATTGGAGGGTGCTTGTATTTGATGTCAGTCATGGATAGCAGGTGTCTGATAACTGAATAACTACCATCCCCAGCTTCCATAAGCTGCAACCTCCAGAGGTGGGTCCATGGCCTGACAACTTTCGAACAGGGGTCCCATACTAAATCAGTGTGGCTGCTTCCAGAGCAGTCCCAAGCATTGCTCCAGCTGCGTGGTTGTCACACCACTAAAATATGATCTGACCATTCCCTGATTAGATGGAGGGGAAGCCAGGCCTCTATCTGTTCCCATACAGAAGAGCGTAAGGGAGCTCACCAGGAACCTGATTGATGGCAGCACTGTCTCATGCCCTGTTGGGCTGAGAGAGGGGAGACTTTCCAGCCCTGAGGGAGACCCATGTGGCAGAGGCAACAGGATGAATAGGGACCAGAATGGAGTTCCAGGGGGTGCGGTGGGACTAGAATTTGCTACCTCTCCCTCTTCCCAGATATCTAAACCGATGCCACAGGTTTGGAAGAAAGGCAATGTCCCTCTCCTACCTGGCAGTGTGGAGGAGAAACAGAGAAGATAAGCTTTGCATCCTTTTCTAGCCTTCAAAGAGTTGCTCTACTTCTCCCACATCTCTTCATGGCCTCACTGATATTTTTGGGGTCCTCCAATATCATGATTAATCTACTAAAACCACATTGCTAATGTAATAATTTTCTTAAGCAGCACTAAAGTGAAACTTCAGCTAACTTGCTCAGCTTCACTGTTACTACCAATAGGATTCTGATGCAAGATTTGAGACTGAGATGCAGCGAAATCAGTTGCACCCATAATGCTGATAATACTGCCATTGAATTACTATTTTCCAAGTCATAGAACCATTGTGATTGGTCTTTCACCTCCTCCATTCCAAAGAGGAATATGCCTATAAAGTCACTGATGGCCTCTTATTGTCAGAGATTCATAAATATCAAGGACAGAAGGGACTGTTGTATCACATAAGCCAGGGGTCAGCATACCCCTGCACCCATGCCAAAAATGGCACACGGTGCCGCTCAGGCTCCCCTGCTGGCCCAGCTCCCACAGTGCTGCACGGCCAGGCAGTAAGAGTTGCATGTTGTGGTTCGGAAGCATGGACAGCTGGGACAAAGAAGCTGCGGTGCACGGCTTCTTGCCCTATTCTGGTCCTCCCCCGTGCCGGGCAGGGCTGGGGGAGGGGAATGGGGTGGGTCAGCCTGCCTGCTTCCAGCTGTGACCCAGAAGCCTCCCATTGGTGGGGGGCGAGAGCAAGTCACAGCCCGGAGCCAGCCCTGGCTGGTACCTGGGGGTTGCCCGCTGGCAGGGGTGGGAGCCAGGCCCAGCCCCAGCCCCAAACCAGAGGCCTGGGCCTGCCTTCAGCACCCACTGAAGGTGCAGTGGGCAGGGCTGGCATGGGGGCTGGCAAAGGTTGCCAACCCCTGGCATAAGCCATAGAACTTCACTGTTAGTTTTAAAGGGTGATTTAATTAGAGCAGACAGTGGCTCTTGTCTCAGACTTTCCCAGAGGCATTAGCCAGCAAGTGACAAGCACCCTGCATGTGACCTCAGCGGTGAGCTTCCTTCTCAAACAGATTAATTCAAAGTCTGTTGGCCTTCTCTCTCATTTCATTTTCTCAGTCTGCTCTCTGGTTTTGATACCTTTTCATTTCTCCCTTCTTCACTCACCTCCCTGAGCTTCATGGTCTCCTGAGTCTCCTTACCTCATTGACTGCTTTCTGTTTCTACATTCAAAGCTCCAGTTGTTCCCAGTCTAGATTTCTATAGAGTCGCATTTCATTCTTTGGTGATCTCATTTATCCCCATAACTTCAACTGCAGCCTCTCTGCTGTTGACTGACACATCAGTATTGATGCTCCTGACTTTTCACTGTCAGTCCACTTGTAAATCTGTCTTCCTTTCTAAAATTTCATCCTGCATGTCTGTACCAACACAAACTTATATTTCTTTTAAGTACATCTTCTTCTTGGTTACTATCAATATCAGCAAATTTCCATCTTGAAACTTCAGCATCATATTTGATCTCTCTCATTGTTTCTAATTTCACAGACAGGTTCCTGCCACATTCTGTTACTTTTGACCCTGTGCTGTTTCTATAATACCCTCCCCTGTCCAGTCACAAAGGCACTTCCTGTCTTCCATCTTGATTTCTGACATGTCCTTTTTTCCAATCTTCCATTGTTCTGAATCCCAGCTCTTTCACAGTACTGCTACAAAATAAATTTCGTAATTACCTTTCACAATCTCCCTCCTTCTGAATCTACAGTGGATTTCTTTTGAGGAAGATTAATGCTACTGCCTTGCACTTTCAAAATTCTTAATTTGGCTTTTATTTGTATTTTGGCCACACTGCATGCTATACTTGGCTCCACTGTTTTTTCCACCTAAGTATCATTCTCAGTTTCCCATCTTTGTCTCCTCTCTTGATTTTTGTTTTTCATAACTGTTCTATAATCCTCTCTGTGCAAGGAGAGCCTCTCAGTGGATGCATTTTGCCAAGTTCCAAAGGGGCAGTTGTGTTAGTCTAGTAAAGCAAAAAAAAGCAAGGAGTCTTGTGGCACTTAGAGACTAACAGATTTAGTTATCGCATGAGCTTTCGTGGGAGAAAATCCCACTTCATCAGCTGCTTTGAAGAGGGGGACCTTACAAAATGGGATGAAAACAAATGCAGGGGAATGTAAATTATGGGATCAGGTCATACTGCAACAGCAAATCTGATTATGTCCTGATCCCATGTCTTACAATCCCCTGCATTTATTTTCATCCCATTCTGTAAGTCCCCTCTCTTCAAAGTGTCTGACAAAGTGGGATTTTCTCCCATGAAAGCTCATGTGATAAATAAATCTGTTAGTCTTTAAGTGCCACAAGACTCCTTGCTTTTTTTTCAATGGATGCATGGAAATATGTCCCCCTTTTCCTGCAGAGATTCATTAATGGTAACATTAAATTCAGTGTTAATTCAGAAACAGAGCACGTGCAGCACAATCTTTTTCTCTTAAACATCCTCCTGGAATGCAATTAGCAGGAACTTGGCTTAATGCAATCTATTAAAATGATGTATAGACTGCCAGTTACTGTAGTATACAGGGGCTAATCATTTCCTATGGTCCCAATACCTGACACTCAAAACACACTGCATCCAAGTCTCCACAGACTCATGACAGCCAGAACTTTTCTCTGTGCTCTTGGGGTGTGTGTGTGTGTGTGTGTGTGTGTGTGTGTGTGTACAGAACTGTACTGCTTTTTTTGTTTCCATTACTGTGTAAAAGAGGGTTTTAGAAGCTACTTAGAAATGCCATGTCTATAATAACTTTTGAGCATTCTGCTGTTATTTTATAATTTGTGTGTAATTTTTAGTTTGTAGGTTATTTAATTCAGCTTACTTTTCAAATAAAGAAGTTTTTTAATCCTCCCACCCCCACAGCCACCTTTGAGAGGTATGGGCCATTGTAGATTTCATAAATATCAAGGACAAAAGGGACTGCTGTGACCAATAAACTTGTTCTCCTGTATCACATAAGCCATAGAATTTCACTGTGAGTTTTAAAGCATAATTTAATTAGAGCACTCAGAGATTAATTCATGGCCATAAACAGTATTCAGGACAGGATACTTTAATAGGTAACTGTACAAATACTTTCAACCAGCGTTGACTGTACCTTTAGGCAAACTGCGTTGCTGGGTGAAGCTCAAGCTGTAAAGGAAAATTTACAGCAGGCTACTTATTCCGAACAAGTTCTTCAGCTGCTATTTCACAGTTGGTTTTCCAGGGTAGCAGGTAACTTGTGATTATTATGAGAAACAAGAAATTTCATATATATCACACTGCAGATGGCCTCAAGATTAGCCGGATGTCCACAGGCATTTCAAAAAGTTCTCAGTCTGAGCTGCTTAGAGCTTCTCTTGTTGTACCTGTTGATAGCATCAAGGAAAGACAAAAGCATCATACTAGCCTTTTTACATCACTCCACTGGTATAAAACAGAATTACACTGAAAATATCTGACTCCCTAGAGGATTTTCGTGCACAGAAGGTTCTTCAAATGTTTTCTGCACTAAGCCTGTCACAGCTGGTAGCACAGTGGGCATGTCAAGGGAAGGGTTGTGTTCTACTCCATCTTTGTGATCTGTGGCTGCAGGAATAGCCCCTTATTCACTTGGCAGATGGTACAGGTTAGAGCAGATTTCCGGCAGCACTGATTTGCCCTGGGCAAGCTGCCTGGTGCAGAGCAATCTTGTGACTGGGTGAATGTGACAGAAATCTTCTGAACACATACACCTTTAGCTGCATAGAACCCTTTTCAGCTGCAGAGCAGGAGCTGGTCCAAGGCTGCTATTATATTTTAAAAAATTGTATTTCTGCTTTTTATTGTAATCTTTGTCATGAAATGGTACTGAGTGCAATCCTTAGGCATGATTCTGATCTCTCACTTGTGTAAATTAGAATTATTAGCATTGGAGTTCATGGAGGTAAACTGCAGAAATGTAAAACTAAGTGATTCAGGCCCTTTTTATTGCAATCTTTGGCTATGTCTGCACTAGCCACTTATTCTGGACTTATTTGGTCCAAGTCTGCACTAGCCTTTGACTAGTCTGAACTAAAAAATTTCTTAGTTTGAACTAGGCAAAGCTTAGTCTGAACTAATAAATTTGACTGGTTAGTCCACGCTAAGAGTGATGTAGACCAGAACTAATGGCTAGTTCAAACTAAGCCATTTGTTTGAACTAGCTGCGTGTCCAAGTTAAAACTAAAAAGTTAGTTCAGACTGGTATGTGTGGCTAGTGTGAACTCAAAAAGCCTCAGTTAATCCAAACTAGCCCAAGGCTAGTTTGGGCTAACCTTGGACTTTTTTAGTTCAGACTAGCAAATCCAAACTAAGAAAGAAGATGTAGACATAGCATTTGTGGTAAGATTAAATATAATCTAGTCTGCTTCTCACAGCTGTAAGGGCTCTCCCTCATGTTTCTCTTGAATCTTATAAAGAGCCATTTGGGCCATACCATGTACTGTGAACCTTGTAGAGGATGGATTTTAGGAATTGTAGAAAGTATGACAGAACTTTTTAATGCATAGAGGACAAAAATGGATGGTGGAGCATTCATAAATATCTGAGAAGGCAGCAACTTGCTGCTGCTTTATAATATATTTCTTCAGAGAGTTGCTGGCTCATTCTTAATAGTCAAAAAGCTGCACTTGAAAAAATCTGCCTGAAATCTTTATTTCTCTGATACTTAAATGCATTTGTTGTTAGCAAGATTTTTCCCAGTTATGGACAAAGACCTAAGACAAATGCATAATCCTCATTCTTTAATATACTGAAGAAATGATAAGATCTTTGTTTAATTTTGAAGTAAGAGGATGCAGCTATTCAAAAATAAGAACAAATTTTTAGATGTATGAGAGATGATCCTGTTGAACAATAATTTATTAGCGTAGTGGTTACTTTTGTCTATTTAATATCACTCCTTTCCCATTCATGTTTATGGATTAAGATTAATATAGGACTTGAATGTTTCTTTTGTGTGCTTTTAATTTTACAATTTAATAAGAATTTTATTACATAAAAATGATTAATGGTGGTTATTGCAAGTGGGGAAAAAGAGGGATTTACATCAAAATCTGGCTTTCCTTAGCAAGTGTTTAAAAGTTGATCTAAAGAGGGCAAATACAAACCAATAGAAACTAGAGGAAAACAAAAATGCACGGTGGCCCCTATTTTATACATAATTCATAGAATTATTCATAGATGTTAAGCAAGGTGTGGCCTGTCCCTTCTCCATAGGTCTGATAAGGGCTTCTCAATACATTCCAGGTTGTTTTATTATTTTGAGAGAAATGGTGATCTTAATTCATTTCACATTGGTGGGAGCATTACAATTCCCACTCCTTGCTACCTTAGCTGCTCTTTGACATATAAACAGGGAATCTTGTAATACTTCTAAAGACTAAAAAAAATTTTTAAGACACATGCTTTTATGGGCTATAACCCACTTCCTTGGTTGCATGACAACTGTAGTGTGTGTGTGTGTGTGTGTGTGTGTGTGTGTGTGTGTGTGTGTGTGTAAGACAGAAAGGAAGATCTATATACATTTATATAAATAAGTGCAAAGAATGGTGAGTCACATTATTATCTGGAGGACTAACAAGTCAGTACAAACAGTGTGGATGTGGCCCCTTAATAACAATTGAGAAGAAGGTGAGAATGTTTGAAGAGGAGAAAATGATTTTTTCAAGCTTTAAGGGGTGCCAAATTAGATGGAAGGAAATTCTCTCTTTCTCTCTCTCTCTATTAGATCTTATAATGTGACCACCACATAAGCAAGCCATTTTATACATTTATAACAGCCCATGGCTGATGGGAGTTAAACTTGTATATCAAGTTATATTAAAAACACAGCTATTTCTAATAATTTATTATGCTCACTCACAAGCATATTGCACCCATCACAGTATTTTTACCTGCAGTAATTATCTTTCACTCCACCCCTACAGACCACCTGCAGTACCCTCATGGACCACTACTGGTCCACAGACCACAGGTTGGGAACCACTGGTCTGGGTCACGTCATATATTGTACAATAGATCCTGTCAAACTAACTTGATATAGTTTGGCTGAGATTACAAGATAGGTTGATAAAAGTAGTATCATTTTTGGTGACCTAGGCACACTATGATTTTGGTGCCCCCTCCCAACCATACAGATGAACTAGGCAATCACCTAGGGCACCAAGCTTTAAGCGGTGCCAAATTAGATAGAAGGAAATTCTCTCTCTCTCTCTCTCTCTCTCTCTCTCATAAGGTGGCAGGGAGGGGGCACCAAAATCATAGTGTGCCTAGGTCACCAAAAATGATACTACTTTTATCAACCTATCTTGTAATCTCAGCCAAACTATATCAAGTTAGTTTGACAGGATCTATTGTCCATAGACTAATGTTGATTTACATTACCCGTAGTTCCCTCCTTTAATTCTTTATTAATCAAGCCTTGCATTAGCTGCTCCATTATCTTCCCTAGGATTGATGTCAGACACACATAGACCAGAGCTACTCAGTCAGCTTGTTTACCCTTTTTAATTATTGGCAAAACATTAGCTTTCTTCCAGTTGTCTGGAACTTTCATGGTGTTCCAAGGCTTATTTAAAATATCAGCATTAATGGTTCATTAAGCTCCTCAGACAACTTGTTTTGAAACTCTGGTGTGTAAGTTATCCAGACCTGCTTATTGTTCTTAACTCTGCAGTAAAAAGACAACAAGCAGTTGTGTGGCACTTTAAGACTAACAGATTTATTTTTTGCATGAGCTTTCGTGGGAGAAGATCCCACTTCCTGACTAGACTAACACGGCTATCCCTTTTGAACTTAACTCTGCAAGTCATCAATTTCTCCTCATGTCCTTTTGCATATCAATTGTATACAATTCCTAGCTTCTGATTTATATTCACTACTATCAGCTTCCACTTCCTTCCTTTTTTTTTATATTTATTCCTATAGCGTATATTTTATATCTGTTTGCACTTCAACCCTTAAACCAGGTATTGGGTTTTTTTTAATCAATAGAGCCTTCCTCTTCTGTTGTGGGATTGTGGGCTTTGGGCCACCCGTTAAAGTGCTGTTAAATAATACCCAGTTATCATTCATATTTTTCTGATTAAATTGTTCCTCTGAGCAGATTTGCTTTATGCAAATGACCCTCTTAAATCTGTATTTGTGTGTGTGTGTCTCAGACACAATGGCCTGGACTTTATTCTGTTTGTGCATTATCCATGATCACTTCTACCTAAACTACTATAATATTTTCATTCTGTGATCAGTTCCTTTTTGTTAAGGTCAGACTTCCACTATTTCCAATACGGAAACTGGAAGTGTCATGGAAGAAGGGACGTCTGGTAGCTCTCATTGTAAAAGGATGTTGGCATGCTTATTCAGCTTTATGGGATGGATCATGACTGGGAGGGGAAATAGGAATCTTTGGAAAAACAGCACTCTCATTGTGACTGACTATCTTCAGTTAAAGCAGGCATAAATATTTTTCTGTACAGGAAAATCCAGTAATTTTAAGATGATTGACAAGCGCATGCTGCCCACACCACAACATCAATATTTGTTGAGAATCTACAGTTTTTGTCAAGAAAATTACACAAGCCACCTCACTATCTAATTCAGAATGTATTAGCAAGACTGAAAATAAGTTGTAAAGGAGGCTGGTCTCTATCAGCTGTCAGGACAAAATTTGGTTACTGAAACTGAAATACAGCAGCTGAAAGAAAGTGAGGAAGTTAAGACTACTAGCAGTGCATATCTTGCTTGTTCTCTGAAAGATCATTAGAGCCTATAACAGGCATGTGAGGCTTAGATCATCATCTACCAAATGCTCTGTTGTGTCTTTAATTTATGAAGACAGCTCCTAATACCATCAGTGAAAGCTGCATGTAGATTGTACAATATATGCCATGACCTAGACCAGAGGTTCCCAACCTGTGGTCTGTGGACCATTAGTGGTCCATGAGGGTACTGCAGGTGGTCTGTAGGGGTGGAGTGAAAGATAATTACTGCAGGTAAACATACTGTGATGGGTACAATATGTTTGTGAGTGAGCATAATAAATTATTAGAAATAGCTGTGTTTTTAATACACCTTGATATACAAGTTTAACTCCCATCAGCCATGGGCTGTGTTATAAATGTATAAAATGGCTTGCTTGTGTGGTGAACCGCAAAAGCTTTTGAGGATGATTAGTGGTCCACATAAAGGAAAACATTGGGAAACCGCTGACCTAGACTGAACATTCCTTCACTTGTCACCATCTCGCGCACAATTTGAAAGCAATACAAGTATCAGTCTCCAGTAGAAAACCACGTCAGTCCATCTGTGGTTGTGTAACTGGTGCAGAGAGGAGGAATCTCCAACTAATAAAGATCAAGTAGCACTGCTGATCATTGAAGTTGCCCAGCTTTCTATTCAAAGTCCTTCTTTTGCACTTGCTTATAACTTTGCCAGCTTTTAACAATTTGAGCTGAAATTTTCAGAGGTGAGTATCTGCCTCAGATTTGGTACTTTTATTTGTTTAGGATTCAGCTGTTTCAGTGAATAAAATTATGTTGGTCTGCCAATTTTTTTTTCAGTCATAAAAGAGGGGTGAGGAGTTCTAGCAGCCATGTCCTTTGTGGTAGGGATCTTGAATTTGGCAGGATGTTTGCTCTTTGTTTAATGTTTAGGCCTTTTCTTCCCATTGAAATTCTGCCCATATTTGGTCGAATGATAAAATCTTTGAAAAATCCTAGTTTACACATGTACAGTAGAATCTTTAGTTTGGCAGCTAAATTCTCTGAACACTGTATTTGTACTGATCACAATCTGTCCCTCACAGCTCTTACAAGCACATGTAACATTCACAGAGAGCAAGTGAGCATCCTTTTATTGTGGAGCTGCAGGAATTGATGTGTTTTGCTACGTCAGGCCACAGTGCTCACTCCACTGCAAGACTGAGCCATTACAGAGGTCCTGCTGTCAGCTGCTCATTCTAAGACTCACAGTTTATACAGTTGTTTTGGGACGTGTAGATGCTCTTTTCTCTTCCAAGACCTTTCCCTGCTACAGGAAGGAGTTTTCCACTATAGTCCTTCAGCATATCATCTTCAAAATGTTAAGTTGGTTCAGACTGCAAGTAATGGGAAACAGCAGTGTGTTATCATTCTTGTGAAAATATATCTGATATGATGGTGAAATGCTGGGGGGGGGAATCCTTTATTTCTGTAATTTTGTGCTGCTTAGATTGTTTTGCAAATTACCTCAAATGATCTGGTGCTCTTCTGTTCAAAGCACTTGGCATAAGAGAGCTATTCTTTTAGAAGACTTCTTTGGTAGCCTTGAGAGCAATACCCCCTGCAATTTGATTCAGAAGTTCAGAGGTTCTGTATTTTGCAGTCCAGCATTTTGTAGGAATGGTAACAATTGTTACAGTGGAGACAGTGTAATCCAGGCATTACCAACCCATTTGTCTCCACTAAGTCTCTTCACCGTTCAGTGATTGTTGAGTGTGCTTGTGAGCACAGATGGACACAATTATTGATCTATGCTTTGAGAAGTTTTGGGTGTTAAACTAAGGTGTCCTACCTCGCTCCATAAAAATTGTAAGTTTGGTCAAAATTAAATACTGCCTCATTTACCTGGGCGGGGGGGGGAGGGGGGACACACTTTCTAATAGCAAAAATAATGAGAGTTCATGTGCTCCAGCCCGCTTCATCAGATACGTGAAATGGGTTGGAGCCCATGAAAACTTATGCCCGAAGAAATGTTAGTCTTTAAGGTGCATGGGTCTCTCATTATTTTTGCTGTATACAAACTAACGTAGCTGCCCCTGTCTCTTGTAACAGAGTTCCACTTAGGCGATAGTTACAAATATTTATATCTTTTACAAAAATGAAATTTCAAGTTATTCCCAATCACTTGGCTATTTTTTTTAGCAGAAAGAAAACTACTTTTGCAAATGGTGAAAAATTTGATGCGAGTGACCACAATGTTATCTCATTTTAAACAAAGCTGGTAAAAGTATGGGAAACAAATTGTTTCTCCTGATTCTACTTGTCCTCCTTTTTTGTATGTGTTTTGAACTATATTTCAGAATATGCTGCTGTTTCACAAATGGTTCTGCAATCAACAAGAGAACACATGATTAGACGTAGCCAGGTCTTTGATTAGCTTCATATAACTCACACTAACACAATGTGGGTGTTCATTCCCTTGTAGTGGAGAGGTCTATAAGTTTTGCTATGTCTCCAGCCAGTGAATTTAGATCATTTAGCTCAAGCAGTGGAACATGGTCCTGTGCTCATTTCCTACTGCTGATCCATCTCGTTTACTTTAGTATATATTTATCATCTCCCTAAAATTTAGTCCAAATACCTTATAACAATACTGCAATAGTAAACTTTATTTTTGTTAATATAGTATGACCTAGAGGAGTTTTTCAGTAAATTGTCAACATTCTGCAAACTCTTTAAAACCCATTTTGGCAGAAATTCTGCCCATTTGCTTTTGTGAAAATATGCCAATTTAAAAAAGATGAAGAGCTGGCATGTCCCTCTGGTCTCTGTGTTGTGGTACTGTGTTTTCATATTTTTCATAACAAAAATAATCAGTGCTTGGACTTTTGGGGCTAACTGCTGAGTGATACATTAGTAAAACCTTCCAGCAAGAGGATAACACAGTTTATACTGATAAAACTAAACATATATTAGAATTGGAAAAAGTACAGGGAAGAGGGGGTATGTTGCATCTTCCATAGAAGGAGAGATTAAAAAGTCTGGGATTGTTTAGATTGAAAAGGAGATAGGGGAGACATGACAGAGGTTTATAAAATAATGAATGGAGTGGGGAAAGTGAATGAGAAAACATAATTTACCCTTTTCTTGTAACACAAATACCAGGGGTCACCTAATTAAATTAATAGATAACAGATTTAAAATAAACATAAGGAAAGACTTCTTCACATAACACATAGTCAACTCATGGAACTTATTGCCAGGGGAGGGTGTGAAGGCCAAAAGATAACTGAGTTCTAAAAAGAATTAGGTAAGTTCATGGAGGATAGATAAATCAATGGCTATTAGCCAAGTTGGTCAGGAATGCAACCCCGTGCTCTGTGTATCTTTATACCTTTGACTGCCAGAAGCTGGAAGAGGATGATGGGATGCATCCATTGATTAAAGCACCTTACTCTGTTCATTCTCTCCAAAGCTTCTGGGACCCGCCAATGCTGGAAGAAAAGATGCTGGGTTAGATGGACCATTAGTCTGATCATTTTTATGTTTTTATGACCATTCTTATGTTCTTGTGTTTCTGTCATGGTTCCTGCTCACAGCTAGGACAACAGTCATGGTTTACAGGTATCTGGCAGTGGCTGGAGTGGAAATGGAGTTTTTGCCAAACGCTATTAGAGTAGCACCACAATTGCTAGGCAACATGGCCATAGGAGTGGAGAGAACTGCTGTAAACACATTTCTATGGCACTACAGGATACAGCATCTTTTTACTGGTTGGGACCTGAACTACATCAGGTCTTCTGGATATCACACACTCCTTCCTTGTAGCTGAAGATGTGACTCCCTCATTATTTGCCTTAGGGATGTTTCAGTGTTTTCTTAATGAAGAAGTTCTATGTCATACTAGATAGGCCTCAACTCTTTCTAACCAAGGTACAGTGTAAGTGCTGCGGAGAGCTATTTTGTTTTTACTAACCATTTTCTATGCATTAAAAATTATTTTACTCTCCACACTGAATTATTTTTCTTCTACCACAGCAAACTCTTCTTTTAGCAAATGAAAATAGTTTGGCATAGACAAAATAGCACTTAAAATAAAATATTGTATGTGATATAGAGCACCTGTAGAAAAGTATTTGAGAAAAAAAGTTAATGGAATTGACCAAGATTTTTCAGTTCTTAAAATGCAGTTTTACTCCGGAAATGCCTGTGCTCAATAGTCTGTGTGTGTGTATTTGGAGTCATGCCTGCTTAATCTAGTATAAAAAGTCATTTTTCTCTACTTATTACTATTGTGAACCCTGCAGGACCAACACATCAGTGGCAAAATAAGCTGTTTCTATTGTCCTGCATATCACAAAGTTTTTAGCTAATTGCTGTATATAGTTTATACCTGTTCAATGCCAATAAATACAGCAAGGTTTAACAGGTGTAAGTAAAGGATGAATTTGTCCTGCAAGAGTTTGGTGATAATTCATGTACCAGGAAGAGTACAGCCTGGCTTTCAGATTGTGTTCACTGCTCTGGGCAAAATGACTTAGTGAGTGAGAACAAACCTGTAATCCCGCAATACCATTTTTATGAAGTCAATTTTCAAAGTATGCCATAACCACGCTGTAAAAGCAGTGAAAGTCCTATGGCACCTTATAGACTAACAGATTTCTTCAAGCATAAGCTTTCATGGGTTTCAACCCACTTCATCTATAAGGTGCCACAGGACTCTCGCTGCTTTTGCTATATGCAGACTAACATGGCTAGTCCTCTGGAAATTTCTACCATAGGATGTAAAAGTTACTTTTGTCCTTTGGCATTGAATTGGCATATCACTGAGCCTACATATCAACAAATGGATAAATCAAAGTCCACATCCTCTTTTGATCCAATAAAGTGTGAGAAGTTACCTGAAGTACACGGAAAGCTTTTCAAATATTTCCTTGGAGTAGGCAGCATTGTTTACCATCCATTGGCTGCCATGGTATTTGGGACCAAGTGAATTAGAATATTCATTTATCATATTAAGAAAACAAGTGAATGCAAAATGGGGAATTTATTTATAGAAAATATAGCCCTTTTCTCTTATCCAGAGAAATAACTTACCTTCATGAAGCACCACATATTTATAAACAAAGAGTGACTCATTAGCCTCATGTTAGTGATGTAGAAACCAGTGGCAACTAGCTAAGGATAAGACTCAAAAGTATGCAGAAAGATCTTATAGAAAATAAAATTAATTCATAGAGATGAGGAGGACTATTCAGGTATAAAGCCTAGGTGAAAACAAACCCTTTGTCCCAAATACTAGGGAATGGAAAGGTGCTGATCCTGGACTCTGTTTGGGAGTGTTCATATTTTCAGTCTGCTTTTGACTTTTTGAAAAATATGAAGACTTCCTAAAAATTTCTGCCCAGTTGCAGGAAATAAAAGGGAGCTTTTTCATTCTTGCTCACTCATACGCACGCATGCGCGTAGCCTCCTGATTGCTGGTAAAGGGAAGGAACTGATAAGATATGTGGGATTTTGCTACTATATTTTTTCCATGGCTTTCTGACTTCTGTATTTAGTAGGAATTAGGATGTATGCTATTTGATGCATCACCTAGCCTTCATTTTTGGTGTTGATTCCTCTCAGTAGCTCCAGTGTCTGCCTCCACTACACTTACAACATCCCAAGGTGTCATAGCATGAAACTGTGTTGATTCTCAAGAGTTCTGTTGAAGCCCACAAGGTTCAGAATATTTTCACTCTGTTGCAATTTGAGATTGCTTGGTGCATCTCCAAAGGCACTGGAGCTGGCTGTTGAAGACTTGGGAGCACTAGTGGTTTGCCATTGAAGATTCTTTTAAACAAAAAAATGTACATATTTGCATTGATTTGGAGAGCTGGAGCTTTTCATGAATGCACAAGTGTAGAAAGTAAAAGTATCTGTTAAGGCAGAATTTCCTGCTTTCAAGTTGTGTCAGTATAACGGTTCTGTCATAGTGTTTATCATCCTTAGGATTACACTGTACAGTTTTGGGATGGTTCTGTTTTGTTTTTCAGGGACACTTTTGCAACATTCTTAAAGTGACTAGATTCTTCCATAAAACATTATTAATTAGTATCTTCTAAGTGGCCATATTAAGTCTTTTGATAAGATTATCTGACCTTCTTATTACATAATTAACAACATAGGAAGGAGGGAAGCACTGTTAGTTAGTTTAAGGTGGTGGTTCTTAACCACTGTGTCCGGGCCCATTACTGTTGCCACACATTGGTAAGTTGTGTCACGGAGAGCCAGGGGAGATGGCTGGATTCAGCCTGTGGTGCGGGGTGGGCTGGTGTGCCCTGCAGGGTTGCAACAAGCCGACACAAGCATGTTCTGATCAACAAAAGGTTGTTAATCACTGATTTAGGGTGCAAGAAAAGACTCAGGTGATTTGGGTGATATTCCTGTCACTGCCACAAAATTAGTGCAAATCTGTGAGTATCTAATATACCTCCATTTTCCTGTCTGTGAAATGCAGCTACTGTTGTACAAACCACTGCATCAGAGTAACATAAGGCTCCAGGCATCCTCCTGTTTCTTCACTCATGTGATGACGGGGAGGTAGAGAAGCAGAGCTGTCTCTTATGAATGACTGTTCTTTTCTGTACATTAAGAGGAGAGGAGGAGGTGGATGAGGCATTCTGTGGACAACTGACAGAAGTTTCTAGAGCACGGGCCCTGGTTCTCATGGGGGACTTCAATTACCCTGACATCTGCTGGAAGGCCAATACAGCAGTGCACAGGCAATCCAGGAAGTTTCTGGAGAGTGTTGAGGACAACTTCCTGGTACAAATGCTGGAGCAACCAACGAGGGGCCTTGCACCTCTCGATCTGCTGCTCACAAATAGAGAAGAATTTATCAGGGAAGTAGAGGTCAATGGCAGTCTGGGTAGCAGTGACCATGAAATGATTGAGTTCAA
>ML681982.1:7648111-7741719 GCA_007922195.1 Podocnemis expansa
CTATGATTCTATGATTCTATAAGAGGTTACGTGTGGCAGATGGAGTGCCAGTGCCTTTTGAAGCATTCTTCTCCTTCCAGTCAAGGGACGAAGTAGAGATGGTTAGTGTAACTGAATCTACACTAACAGGAATGGTTATCTTTCCATCTTTTGAAATTCTCTTTGAGGTAGAGTGGTTCCAGAGGTAACAGGAAGGAGAGAGCATGCTGTAAAGGAACAGTGCATGCTGAGCAGCTGCATGAAGGTACAGTGTTTTCATTGTGGTTGACCCAAAATCCCATGTATGACTGAGGCTGAGTTTGTGGCATTTTCTATAGGGCTAAGCAGTCTGGTCCCTCAATACAGTAATTTCAGAGAAAACTGGTAGTTGAGGTTGCAAGTTGATTTAACTTGCCCATCATGGGGCTATGTCTAGAAAGCCATGAAGGATTTAATTTGTTAAAACACTTTGGGTATCTCCACACAGGGCTTTTATTTCGAATCAACACTGGTTGTTTTGAAATAAAAGTCCCTATGTCCAAACGACATTTTCTTGTTTCAAAAGGAGGGAGCTCCTCGTTTCAAAACAAGAGCCCTCCTTTCGAAACAGCTTAAACCCACTTTGCTTTCGAAAGGAGGGTTATTTCAAAACCAGTGGTTTTGCTAGAGAGAGTTCAGAGGAGGGCAACCAAAATGATTAAAGGGCTGGAGCACAAGCCCTATGAGGATAGACTGAAAGCATTAGGCTTATTTAGTTTGCAGAAGAGAAGATTGAGGGGGGATTTGATAGCAACCTTCAGCTACTTGAAGGGATGCTCTAAGGAAGATGGAGCTCAACTTTTTTCAGTAATAACAGAGGACAGAACGAGGAGCAATGGTCTCAAGTTGTGGTTAGGGAGGTCGAGGCTGGATATTAGAAAAAACTTTTTTACTAGGAGAGTGGTGAAGCCTTGGAATGAGCTGCCAAGGGAGGTGGTGGAGTCTCCATCTTTGGAGGTGTTTAAGGCCCGGCTGGACAAAACCCTGACTGGGATGGTTTAGTGGGAGTGGTCCTGCCTCTGGCAGGGGGTTGGACTAGATGGCCTATGAGGTCCCTTCCAACCCTATGATTCTATGATTCTATGCTTGGACATGATTTTTGAAACAAAGAGTGTTTCGAAATAACAAGGACCTTCCTCCCAGGGTGCATAGCACCCTAGGGGGAAGGTCCCACCCCCTCCAGCACCCTGGCCAGGGTGCTGAGTGGGGTGCAGGGGGTCGGAGGGTGCCCCAGCCAGCTTCCCCCCACTCCTCCTTGCTGGGAGCAGGGAGGGACGGAAGCCTCAGCCCCCTTCGCTCCCCCTACCCCCAAGCAAGGGGAAGGGGGGAAGCCAGCTGGGGCTGCCCCCAAGCCTGGGGCACCCCGCCCCTGGGCTTCCTTTACCCCCCTGCCCCCTGCCTGACGTGGTGGGCAGAGGAAGCCCCCCCCCCCGTGCCAGGCAGGGGCCACGGGGGGGAGGAGGAAGCCCCCCCCTGCGCCGGGCAGGGACCGCGCAGGTACAGAGGAAGCCCCCTGCGCCCAGCAGGAGGGGGGGGCAGGGGAATCCTGGGGGCAGGGCCTCTGGGCCCAGCAGAGAGCCTCCCTCCCCCTCCCCTCTCCTATTTCGAACTAGCATGTCACACTGGACGTGCTATTTCAATTCCCTCCTTTTCCCTTATTTCGAAAACCCTTTGTTTTTTTTATTTTGAAATAAGGTGTTTCAAAACATCTTGTTTCAAAACAAGCACTTTGTGTGTGAACATAGCCTTTGAGATCATCAGATGAATGATGTTATGTGAATTCACGTTGTCATATCAATGAATGGATATACCCAATTTGCACAGGTTCTAAGAACTGTGCACGGCAAAAAATAAGATCCCGTATATACAAGATTTAAGTAGACTACACAGAGTTGTTCAGAATGGTTACCAAGATTAAGTGAGGCATGGTTGCCTGGTGACCAGATAATGTCTGAAATACATGACTACTTTAAGAAAATAGTTATCTTGCTGTTACTATCTGCTTGAAGACAGTACTTCTGTGAAAACAAGCACTGAGATGAAAAGAGAGCTGTAGTGCAAAATCTTCAAATCATTTTGTCAAGGGCCACTTTATGAAGATTGAATTTGAAGTCATGTGTACCATTAGATCAATTTCTTTAGTAGCCCTAGAAGCATTCTTTCCTTTTTTCAGAAAACCAGAATTCATGAGCAGCCTAACTGATAGAAGTAGCCCAAAGCCACATTTGGACTAATGCAGCCTAAATGGGATTTTAACTCTCAACCTTTCTCTAAAAAGAATGAGGGGGGAAGCATTCTTTAAAGATTGAAAGTACCTTTCCTACATAGGTAAAAGATGTGATGTTGATTAGGTTTTATGTTGAGGGCAAATTTGCCACTGAAATGTCAACATCTGTTGATTTAGAAAATGATAGACAGCATTCACCATCTGAAATAGTGGTTGCCTCTGATAGGGTTAATTATGTTCTTACTCATAATTCCTGAGAAATCATAATAAATGACAGCACAGCAAAAGCTGAAGGAAATTTTGGGCTTTTTTCTCCCTCATGCTAGGTTTTGTATAGGTCTAGCCCATACAGCATTTAGGTTAATAGAGGTGCAACACTCATGCTGGACGCAATCAAATTTGATTGTGGGCTTCTCTGAGTTAGTTCAGTTTTGCCTTGAGTCCTCTGTACTAGAATGCAATTAAGAAACAAGAAGCTTAATGATGGTAATGAGCCATTCAATCAAATGGTACTCAACCCAAAGGTGCTGCATTAATCAGAAAGTCTGAATCTGATTTCAAGTACATACCCTTCTAAGTGTTTTCTCATTTCTCCCACCAGGCAGACCTTACAGTGACTCCTTAGCTAGAGCACTGATCAGTCACTTTTCCAGAGCATGTAAGCCAATCAGCTGCTTTGTGAATGTTAGTGCTATAGCAAGTGCATTTCAGGTGGGCTTACCCTAAAAGTGCAGAGAAGGGTCAGAGAGGCTGACCCTTGTTTTTATTATTTAGTTTTATGACATAAATAGATTTCTGAAAGCTGGTTTGGATCAGATCCAAACCTATATATCATGAGCCTTAGGCCAGGGGAAGTTAATTTGTATTCATCTTATAGTACAGAATTATCTTTCATATGGTTTTAAATTATTTCTGTCTGTGTAACAGACTCTTGTAGTCTAGAGGAATGAGTGCGCAAGCAAGAGTGAGCAGACAGGAGATCTCTCTTTTGCTTTGGCTGTATGGCCTTGGATTATCCATTTTCCTTTCCTGCTTCATTAACCCTATTTTACAGATGGGAAACCTAATTTGTAAGAACTTACTTACAGTTAAGTTGAGAGGATTATTTATGTTAAATTTTATAACTGGTTAATTATATAAATTATCTTTACTAAACAGAAATATGTCCCATTACATTACATTACATTACATTAACCAAAAGGAAAGTGAGAGAGCAATTTCCTTTTGTCCTGTTAAAAATTTACTGTACTAACTTGGTTACTTGGAAAAATTAGGCATAAATAGATATAATTAGGAGTATATAAATATAATACCATTGCACTCTTGCCTGCTCTTAACTGCACTCACGCCTAATTGGACATTGGATCAAAATAGTCTTTGACCTAAAATAGACAGCAGAACATTGAGGGTAAACCCAAATTTCAAAGGTTACATTACAGTATGTTGAAATTTTCAAATGATAGGAAAATAATAATATCCCAGAGGCTGAAAAAGTGGTCCGCAATTGCCTGTGATTTCAGGAGTTCTCTCCTACTGCTGTGCATTTATTCAAGTCCTGGATTGCTTTGACTAATATTGATTACAAAATATAATGCCAGTTATGGGTCAGATTATTCAGATGGTATAAATCCATATCAAAGTCATGCCAATTTACACCAGTTTATGTTTTGGCCCTGAACAAGTAGGTGGGTATACACATTGCATGCAAAATAGCTCCAGGCTGAGATTTTCAAAAGTGCTCAGCATTAACTGAAATCTGTGTCCATAAAAGTCAATAGGAGTTTTCCTGTTGACTTCAGTGGGAGCAGAGTTATGTAAAGCCCTCTTGAAAATTCTACCTTGTGGCAGCTTTTACAGGCTCAGAGCTTTCTAAAATAAGGCCCCTTTTAAGGTACCTCAGGTTGGACACCCAAAAATGGGACCACCCCAAATCACTAGTCAAGTTTGAAAAGCACGGTCATATAGATACCTATATAAATAGAATGCACATTTTGCATTCAGATATATATTTAAGATAAGGATGGTCTTGCAGTTGAAGCATAGGACTAGGAGACAATAGATAAGGGTTCAATTCTCAGCGCTCATATTCAGTTACTGTCTGAGCTGGGGAAAATCACTAATGAGTCTCGTGCAATTTGTTTGCTGGTCAGGACTAGAGTGATAAGAAATGTGCTGGTCTGAGCCCTTAACTTCCCTGCACCTCAGTTCCACACTTGTAAATTAGGAATAATAAGGAATTAAGCCTGACAGGAAGAATTAATGTTTCTAAAGTATTTTCTATCCTAAGAGGTGCTATATGTACTATTTTTAATATTATTGATAGAACAACATTTAATGTATTTGTCATAATATTATATTTTAAAATTATGTATGAATATATATTTACATTAAGTATATATTAAATATGTATTATATTGAAATTATATTTATTGTTAATATTTTCTATTATATATCAGGTCATTCTTTACATGTAAGTACATAAATACAATATGCAGGTCTTAGGAATTGAATGATTTAAAGCACTGATCCTCTAGTTCTCGAGACACCAACATTAAACCCAGCTTAAGTAACAAGCAAATACATATTAAAAAAGTTGTTCAGTTATTGGGGGAGGGGGGAGTATTTTTAGTCTCTTAAGTCTCCCAGGTCTGCCTATCCAGTGCTTAGTTATATGAGAAGCAACACTTCAGGAAACTCTTGCTATGTTTCTTCCCAACCCGTACTGTTATAAACTATCTTCCCATAATGCTAGAAACAGATAACTTTTTTTTTATGACAAATGTACTGCAGGGTTCTATATGTCTATTTTATGATCAGGATATCCCATATGAACAGTGTAATAGGGCCACATCACAAGACAGAGTGGAGAGTCATGTACCCCACCTTAAAGAGCTGACGTGTATTGATTCTGACAGAATTAAACTCTTTTATTAGAAGCAGATTGATATTAGACTGTGAAGTGTTAAAACTATAGTAAAATATTTGACCAAGCAAAAGAAATGTTACTAGAAATACAGCCATAACAGGATTGGCACTGTGTTTGGAATATAAAGTAGATAGATAACCCACCAAATTACAGAATCTTTGGTGATATCAGTGTATATTTTGATGGTTTGAAAGAGTCACATGAAAAACCCAGGGAGGCTAAACTGATTTGTTAATCTGACACACTCAACTGCTGTAACAGAATCTGGGTCCCCTGGATAAAATGAACTGCATTCCTAGTCACAAGTCACGACCATGTAGCAAAGAATAGTCTCTCTGAAAAGCACACAGACCATGTTTCTAACTGTGCTTCTCTAGTGTCTATTCTGATGACTATTTGCTTTGCGTGTATAGCATAGTATTTATATGTCACTGAGGCCTGCATCACTCAGCTTTTCCCAGCACTGTTTTTTTTTTCTTTTCTTGAACTGAGAGAATAGAAAAGTACAACTCATTAGTTTTACTATACAGGATCAACTTGTTGTGGAAAATATAATGATAAATCTTCAGTAGCTTTGGATGTTCACTGCTATCTTTTTTCCTTCAGAAATGTGGTTACCAACAGGAAGTATAAAATATTAATGGAATATAAAGTCAGAGCTTTCTCCTAGAAAACAATGCCAGTTTAGAACTCTAGAATTGTTTTAAAAAAATCTTCCAGAAGCAAATTAAGGAAACCCACCAAATAATAAAACTGCTGATAGAACAAACTGAAAGAGAACAGGAGGTCTTCATCTTAAAATTTTGCCTATCCTCATGGGAGAACTTCCTATACTACAGGGTGAATTCCATTAAATAGAACTGAGCACCTATAACAAAGGAATTTCTCTTCTTTGAGGACAGTTGGAAGCTTCAGGAGTATACAATAAAGTTGAACTAATAAATGGTTGGAACAGTCACTGCCGTGTTCCGTCTTTGTTATTACTTTTCAAAACGAGATTGTAATGCTTAACTAAGAAATAGAAAATACATTTTGTTTTCACATCAGATGATGATGATGATGATGAAGGTGAATTCAATCTACTGTTTGTTCATGTTCCTCAGATACAAAGGCAAGCTTTCAATAAGCAAGTCCTTTATTCTTGCTGTTACTCTTTTACTTAAGAGATAATGTCAAAAGGAATTGAACGTTGTGACTGGATAATGGTCTCTCACTGCAAGATAAATGCCAAGGTATTTATAGAAAATAAACGTTGACGTGAAGCATAGACAATTATTTCCAAAGCAAGAACCCATTTTGTAGTCACAACTTTCAGTGGCATTCACTTTATTGCTGTCATACCAAACAATTTATTTTTTAAAAAGTGAAATAAAAGCGAGCCACAGGTAGATCATCAGAATCTGTAATTCATTTTCACTTTTATTGAATGGCTGCGTTTTGGGTTTTCATGTAACCATGATAAAGAATCATGACTCCCCACTTCTGGAATAAGGAGAATAATATTTCCCATAAAGGTAGATTATCTCACTTGCTCTTACTTTACCATAAAACTTCAGCTGACAAAAAAAATTTTCCCTAGATTCCTTCCTTGCATTGGCTTCCAAAACCTTTATAGAAACAAAATTTCAACTATCTGATGATCTGAATATTTTGAGTGACTGCTACAACATCTGAAGTTTTGTTGTCTGTGGTTATGCTGATTAGGACTAGAAATGGGAAATTTAATGATTGTTTTATCAGGTGGTATTTTCAGATGATTTGTGTAAACCCCCCTGAGGGTTCACCATATATGAGTAATATGGTCATGCCAAATGCATACTAATAGAACCTAGATACTGTGGCACAGCATCTTATATGCTTGCTCTTATAGCTTGAAGTCCATAAGTTTCAGGTGATCTGAATTATATTCTTGAATAAATCAGTCAGAATGTGCCGGTCTTTCTTTTTATTTATTTGTGAAGGAATGGGTTGTTATTTTCTGGCTTTTTAAGTCAGAAGTTTAGAATGAGTCAATAATTACGGTGCATTTTATCTTTCTTTAGACCTGTATATGCATGCACATAATACTATTGGTGCAAAACAAATACTGCTGTAAATTTGGAAGCATTACTACAAGTGTGATACAAATTTGCTTCTGCCATATTATACCAAATAGGCACAAACACAGATGGAATTGACATGTAACATTTGAAAACCTGTACTTCACCACTTTTATCATATAGTTGCTATAACTGTTTTTTGTCTGGAAGCATCTGAACTGTGAGTTTTAAGATTAACCAGCTATTAATTGGAAACTACAGAGAGATGTTTCAGGACAGTTGTCATTGAATTTTTTTCCCCACAATTTTGAGCTCATATTTGAAATAGAGAAGTTTTCTAGTGTTTCGGACATTCACTTCCACTATATTTAAACAGATGTTTAAAGTAACTACCTCTTTTCTCTAAGATGCCCTTTTTAGTGGTTAATAATGATTAGAGTGCACATTTGAAAAAAGTATTTACCAGACCGTACAACTGTCTCACCTGTTACCAGTTAGGGCAGAGGTCTCAAACTCAAATCACCACGAAGGCTGCATGAGGACTAGCATGTTAGCCTGAGGGCCGCATCACTGAAACCTTTTCATACAACAATATTGCAAATCTTGGTAACAATAGTGTCATTGCGGGCTGCAGGAAATAGCTTTAGGGGCCGTGTGTTTGAGATCCCTGTGTTAGACGGTGTTTTCTGAATGTGATTTCATCTTAGTGATTCTTCTTCCTGATCTCAACATATTGAGTGCAACAAGTCAATAGGAAACCAGATTAAAAATAAAGTAAATGTGTTGTTCACTACTGCTGTAAATAAACATACACAAAAGCAGAATATAGAAGAGCCATGTTTGTCTGATTAGTATGCTACCAATCCAGCTTCTGCTAAAGATTGATTTACTTATCTTCTTTTTAGAAGAAAGGAGAATTATTTTTAGAACACTGAGATATTCCTGTATAATATCGATGCTCTCTTCATTGCATTGGCCTTAATTAGTGTTTTTCATGCGAGTTTTTCCTTTTTGTTCTTCTGTACGAGAAGAAGGCATCGCTAATTCATGGGAGCTGATAAACATGTTACAGGTTGGTTTAATGAGATTAGTGCTTTTGTAATTATTATGGTAATGCATTGCCTATGATTTGTACAGAGCCCTCTTCTATTAATTCATTTCTTAAGGCCCAAGTTTATTATACTATATCATATAGCTATTGACTCTAATTCATTATGAGTTTTATTCTGGTTTGGAATTCATGTTTTCCAATGAGTGCACAAATATGGCCTGGCCGTATGTTCTTGGGATTTTTCACGGAAGCACAGAAATACAAGTAAGTAGTCATTCATGCAGCAATCCTTTTAGAACCTGAAACTTACTAATATTTTAAAGCATTACTTAGTCTAAGTATTATCATATATTGCTACAGAGTCACTGTATAGTACCAGATTCATTTACTAAGATACAGTGACTGATACCTAATGTTTTAGATCAAGGAAAACATAAGAGAATGTAGCACACCAGGTCACTACAGCAATGCTGTACTTTCCTGGTGTAAAATTTTTTATATAGTGTAAAATGGCAGGAGCCCTGAAGCCACTGTATCAGTTTTGATATGATTAGCACATTCCAGGCAGCACAAATGACAACTATAAAGATTGACTCCTGAGGACCTCCTTGTAAGCCCTGCTGTAGGGCACTGAGGTCTTGGAGGAGAGGCTGCAGCACATAACATAGCAGGAAGTAGTTTGGAGCACTATGATCCCTTACATTTTCCTTGATCTGCAACACCAGGTATCAGCAATACTATGACCCATAGAGCAATTAATTTACTCATGCTCATACCCCAGAACTGTGTGTTTATGTTTCTTAAATGTGTGGAGCATCTCCCCAGAGCAATCTGTGGCTATATCTGCACTACAAAAGCTAAGTTGCCTTTATTAAGTTGACTTAGTAAAGTCTACTTAAAGTCAACTTAGTGAGGCCACACTACACTGTCAAATTTATAAAGTTGACTTAAGCCTGGGGACCCATTTAAAGTCAACTTTAATTGGGTCCCCTGGTGTAAGTCAACTTTATAAAACCAACTTAAATGGCCTAACTGCATTAAGTTGACTTTATTTAATGGCCACGTTATGTTAAGTCAACTTAATAAAGTGGACTTAACCCTTAAAATCAACTTAAGGAAGCCCTTAAGTCGACTTAAGCTCATAGTGTAAACATACCCTAGGATTGGAGTACACAAACGTGCCTTAAAGTTACTTCAGTTCCAGTCCTCCTAGGCTAGTTCTGTGCTGTACCTTTTAGATATACCACTTGAGTCATAAACTTTCACCTTGCAGACATGGAAGAGAGTGACCTTTTTTTTTTTTTAAACAAGAGCTTGGTGGTGTTCAAAAGAATTTACCCTCTATTAGTAACTGCTTTTATTGTTGGGCAGTTATGAAATTATTCTTTCAATCTGACTACAATACAGTATAGTTCTTGCTTCTGGATTTTAAGTCTGTGGATGGATGCCCCTATAGCATGTCAAGGATTTAGACCCAGACTCAACACTGTGGTGAATACTGTAAGGGTGTGGCACTGGGAGGGTGACTATCTTTCAGTAAGATATGAAACCAGTGGAACTGCCCAAGTTGAAATCAAATACAACATAAATGCAGCACTTTAACATGAAGTAAGTCTCTGTCAAAAACACCTTCTGTTATCTTTTGGCAGTCCCTGAAGACTATTTTTATGACCCATGCTCCAGATCAGACAGCTAGCAGCTGTGTCTGGTCACAACATATTGCCAGTTCATTTCACAATCCTAGCACACAAGTCCTGTAACATGATTCTCTGCCATATGTCAGTATTTTAAAGTTACTTGAAGGGGTTTTTTTTTGTTTTGTTTTTATTTTTGTTTTTAAACAACTTATTAATGGCAAGACAGAATTTTATAATACACTCCCTGTCTAATTTTAACTGAATCTCTGATTAAAGTCATTAGTTCGTAGTTTTAAAATACTGACCCATATTTAACTACAACCCACAACAGATTTACTTGATTAGTTTTGTGCCACTTATTGAGGTATTTTTATATGATGGTGTGAAGCCACATTTTCTTAGCTTTTTTTTTTTTTTTTTTAAGGACATTCACTAGTGACATTCCTAATCCTGGTGCCTTGGCTGACAGACCAGCCCTGTTCCTAAGTATGAAATTGACAAGAAGTTAACCTGACAGCTGTAAGATGTGAAGATCAGGAGTTGTATAAAACTAATTTTTGTGGGGTTTCTTAAGACCTTTATCAATGTGTTTGTCTGAAACTTTATTTTGACAGGATTTTACCAGAAAATATAGGTTTAAACAGAAAAGCAAAACTTTAATTACATGGTGGAAAATTGAAACATTAAGTAAAGTAAATACTTCAGAAGATAAACTGACTGTCTGTAAGTTTAATAGTGAAACCTCTATCCAACAATATGCAATATAAACCAATGTATATTTGGCTGGGTTCAGTAAAAGATATTTCTTTTGAGGGGGCAGTGGGAAGGTCTGCTTTTTTGTCAGGTGTTGCCCATACCTGGGACATCTGAGCACCTAATGAGCGTATTCTAGAAGAACATAATGTGCCACATCTAGTCCAGTGTATCATCAGATTGACGCTCTCCACATGGTCATGTCCCATAATAGTGCCAGGCTATCTCCTTGTGCTAAGCAAGTCTTGTGAATTACAATATAGTGAGAGTGGGCGATGGTGCGGTAAAACAAACATGCACAATTTTAGTGCTATTGTAACTCATATGCCTAAAAAGGAGCTATCTCTTTTAGGGATCTCTTGAGGCTGAGTTATGTTGCGGGGCAGATCTGGCTGCTCAGATCCAGAAGCTTCTGGAAATTAAGTGGTTGGTTGCACTGAGCGTGCTCCACAAAGTTTTACTACTGCTGGTGTGGTCAGATACCATGAGAGCAGCCACAGAGAGTTACAACGAGAAGAGTCCATGTGCTCAGTGTTTATTAGAGAATCTGAGCCAGGAGTCAACAGCAAAATGTTTTCTCCCTTCATGGGGTCTTCTGCAGCAGAGTTTGTGCACATGCATATGGGACTGAGGGCTGGTCTACTAGTAAGCCAGGCCCAGCTCAAGGGGCTGTGGTGCCCCAAGCTGGCTTTTGCTTTTGTTCCCCTACCCCCATGGGCAGGGGCAAAAACTGGCACCCACTCTGGGCTGGCTTGCCCTGCCCCCATGGTGGGGAACAGCCAGTTCAGGAGCAAAGCAGGCCAGCCCAGAGGTGGGAGTCGTCTCTCCTGCCCCACCCGTGGGCTGGCTGCTCCTCCCTAGGAGTGGGGACGGCCAGCTCAGAGGCAGGGTGAGAAAGAAGAGCCCGCCTCATGAGCTGGCCCACTCGACCCCAGAGGCGGAGTGGCTGGCTCAGAGAGGAGCAGGAGCATGGGTCTGGCTTTTGGGTTGCCCCGCTCTGCCCCTGCCATGGCACTGTGTTTCCCTTAAGGCAGTGGCACTCCAAGCCACTGCTTTATTTGATTATGTGTTGAGCTGGCCCTGCAGTAAGCTGAGCAGATGGTGCTGGTCCCAGAAGAGAAAGAAGAGCCTGCATGGATTCCTACCTAAGATCCCTGCAAACAAAAAGGATTGCTGCTTCTTGCAACTCAAGGACTTGAACAGAGACTGCAACTGACATATGGGTGGCTCCACCTGGACTTTGGGATTCTTGGGTATCTTTCTTAAGGAATTTCTGTGGGGACTGTTCTGTTTAAATTCATTTTGTTGTCTTAGGATATAATTTATTATGCTAGTAGTTAATAAAGTTTATTATGTTTATTCTTAGTATTTTAATGTGGGATGGTAACTCTGAGGAATCTTTGCTGTGAGTCCTTTACAGACTATGTCATGCATCTCCAGCTGCTTCACTGTAGGAATTTGGGATTAATTTTAATATTTTTTGAGGAACTGGAGAAGGGCAATTAAATTAACTTCAGTCCAACTGAAGGTTACACTATTTTTTAATGATAAACTTTCTCTCTGTTCTCTAATTTTGAGTAGTTCCCTCACATTCTTCTCTGATGGCTCCTCCACCCTCATCCTCTTTCACTCCTGCCTCATACAGCTGTTTCCTCTGACTCCTCTCTCTCTCTCTCTTTCTCTCTCTCTCTCTTGCCTTGAAGCACTTGATCAGTTTGCCCACCTCATTGCTTCAGTTTACTGCCAATGTTCTCTTTTGACTTGTAATTGTGCAAATTCCTTCTCTTTTGAGAGGCAACAATACTGAAGGACGAACAAGGAATCCTGTAGTACTTCTAAAGACTAACAATTTTACTTATCACATGAGCTTTTGTGATTGAATCCATCTTTGGTATATGGTCAAGTGAAATTCACCCATGAAAGGTCATGCAACAAATAAAATCATTAGTCTTTAAAAGTGCAAAGGGACCATTTGTTTGTTCTGCTGACTCAACTAAGATGGCTACCTCTCTGGAACTTGTCAAAACTGAAGGAGATGGTCACTGTCTCTGCTGTATCTTTCTTTCTTTCTGAGACTGTCAAGGTATCACATCAGACAACTCCAGTGTATTCCATCCCTCACAAGTCCCTCCAGCGTTCTCCACTCTTTACTCCTTCTTGCTCTTGCTAATATTTCTCTTTGTATCTTATGGCTTGCTATTTACCATCTTGCTGTCTGGAGTGGTCCTTGAATGTGACTGCCAACCACAGGGCAGCTGCTAGTAGCATGACATGAAACCCAAACTTGTTGTATATTCTGTAATTACATTTCACCAACCAAGCAACATGTGTGAAATACTAAAACATTGTAACAGCCTTAACATGGACTTACAGGGTATGTCTGAATTGCAATTAAAATACTGTGGCTGACCTATGCCAACTGACTCAGGCCATCAGAGTTTTTTAATTGTGGTGTAGACATTCAGACTCATGCTATAGCCTGACTGCTGGGAACAGGGCCTTAACTAGAGGTTCCAGTGCCCAGGGCAGGCAGCCCAAAATACACCCCCGGCCCTGATCCAGGGCCCATCTATACAGCAGTGGGGAGAGGGGGTGTGACCCTTCCCGCTGTGGCCAGAGCTGGCAATGGGGCTCCCTACCCCACTGTGAAGGGGAGAAGGGACTCCCTCACCTGCTCTGGCCACAGCAGGGGAAAGGGATCGCCCCTGGTGCCTCTGGCCATGCAATGAAGCAATCCCCCATGCTGGCTCTGGCCGCAGCAGCGATCCCCTGCCACAGCCAGAACCAGCAGGGGGGTTCGCTTCCCTGCCACAGCTAGAGGCAGCAGGAGTGGCCACTTCCCCTTTTAAATTGGTGCCCGGGGCAAAGCCCTTTTCTCCCCACCATAGTTAGTGCCCTGGCTGGGAAACTCCCACTTTGCAGTTTCCTAGAGTCCACGTTGCAGCCCAAGATCGAATGTCTACACTGTTGAAACAGTCTCTAAATCTGAACCAGGTCAGTGGGTGGGGGCCAGTCGTGAGTACAGAATTACAGTGTAGCCATACCCTTGAATGAAGAAGGGGGCTTTGTGGGGGTATCTCATCACCCAGACAGACTTGTCTCTCTGATGGATAGACCCTTAGGTCAAAAATTACAATAATATTATTTGGGTTATTCCCAGTCAGGCCAGTCCTACCATAGAGTCAACCTAGGTGGTCACCTAGGACACCAAACAGTAAGGGGCACCAGGGGCTGCTGGGCTGGAGCCAGCAAGCCTATTTTAAAATTCCCACCCTACTGCACACAGGCATATACCCCAGGGCAGAGCAAGGTGGGAAATCCTCCACTCCCCACTTCAGCAAAGTAAGTGCTAGTGGGGAGGGTGAACTCATAGGGATAGGCTTGGGGTGGGGAGCTAAATGGAATGGAAGAGAGAGTGTGCATGGGCCACTTGGCCAGTCCCCTGCTTCACCTGGCCTGGCCCTCCCTGGTCTGCTGTATGGCTCACACACCTCAGCCAACCCATGGTCAGCTGGCTGTCCTCTTGCATGGCCTGCCACTCATCCCAGCCCACTGCTTTGTCAGGCTTGGGGGAGGACTTTAAAAAGGAGGAGGGAGGGTGGGTATGGGCCCCTTGGTTGGTCTTTGGCTTGGCCCCCCACGGGTAGTCTACCAAGGGAAGTGGTGGAGGGCAAAGACCTTAGGTGCCTTCAAAACCGAGCTCCATAAGTTTATGGAGGGAATGATATGATGTACAATGTACTTTGGCCATTGTCTGTCTTTTACTACTGGTGATGGGTATGATAGTGACCTGGGAAGGGGAATTAGATGGAGTGGGTTCTGAGTTATTACAGAGAAGTTCTTCTTGACTTGGCTGTTGTAGACTTGCCCTCATGCTCAGGGCTCACCATATTTGGGGTCGGGAAGGAATTTTCCCTCAGGGCAGATTGGCTTGGGTGCTGGGGTTTTTTTGCCTTCCTCTGCAGCATTGGGCATGGCTCACTTGCTGGTTGATTCTCTGTATTGAAGTCTTAAAATCATGGTTTGAGGACTTTAATAGCTCAGTTATGGGTTTGAGGTTCATTGTAAGAGTGGGTTGGAGAGGTTTTATGGCCTGCAGTGTGTGGGAGGTCAGACTAGATGATCATATTGGTCCCTTCTGACCTTAGTGTCTATAAGTCTATGAGCCCAGCCAACCACCCAGCAGGGTGGGGGGCAAAATCACAGTTCACCTAGGGCTCCAAAAAACCTTGAGCCAGCCCTGCTCCCAGTCCCAAAGAATGATCACTTACTCTAGGTCAATTGTACTGCAGATTTCAAACCAAAGACAAGGCTTGTATTGTAGCGTATCCCATAATAAAGTCTTTAAAGTTTTATTAACTATGAAAAAGAAATGAATTATTTACAAGTTTAAAGCAGATGCATGAACACATAAAAAGGAGTTACAATCTTTGGTTTCAGAAGATGATAGAACCTATTATATAATAAGCAAACTCTGTATGTCCTTCAGGGCTAACCCAAGCTAAACAGGTGGGTGGCCCCTTGCTTATGCTTAGAAATCTTCACTCCTCAGAGTTCAAGCAGCATAGAGAAAAGAATTTCTCCCTAACAAACATTTTTGTTCATTTGCCCTAGTGCTCAAGCCGTGATGAGATGAGGGCTTGGGCAGGTATCCTCCTTAGAGTTGTGGGGGAACCAATCAATAAATCTTTTGTCCACAATGGATTGTCTGATGTCTGTAGACATTCTTTCGTCAGGAAGGAGTTAACAGCTTTTCTGGCTTGGTAACACTTGTCCTTTGACTATAGGCAAGGGACCTGAATCTTAGCAAAACTTTTTATAGATACAGAGCCAACATTTAAATATTAACCTATAACATGGGATACAGGTATTCTAATTAGGATTAATACATATGTGGCATCCTACAAGTATGAAATATAAACACTTTATTTTAACAATATTAACACACACGGAAGCCAGCCTGATCTCTGGCTATGCATTTCTCACTATTCAGCAGTGTCTGGTGCCCTGGCACAAGTTGGCACTGGGTCTGGCAGTGTTACACCAACATCTCCACCCTTTCTCCCATATTTGATTCTTTTGTTCCCTTCCTCCATTTGCCCTGTTGTCACCCAGCTTGTATTTATATGCTGGTTCTACTTCCCCTGCTTTAGCTCCATGCTGCTGAACAGTGCAGGAAAAATTCCAGGAGCCACACAGATTTTCTTGCTACATGTTTGTTCTTACCTCTTTCTTTAACACTGTCTTCTGTGATCCTCTCCCACTCATCTTTATAAATTGCTCTATGTGCTCTACAAAGCCTGGAATGACCTCCTAACCTGGTCTGGTCTATTGTGCCTCTACCATTTCCTCCAGCTAGTCCTACCTTGCACACATTTCTTCGAGCAGTCCTAAAACCTTAGTTCTCCACACTTTGAAACAAAATTGTGGCAGTAGAGAAACATGCTGAATTTGCTAGCCTGTGACACTTTTCATTTCTTCTGTAATCTATAGGATGATTTAAGTTAGGAAATAAGTAGAAGTTAGATTTGGGGCCTAAATTAACCTAAGCATAAATAAGTATGGAAAACTGACGTTGCTAGTGTAAGAAAGTTAAAAATAAATTATAAACAAGGTGTTAAGGAAAAGCAAGAGTTAAAAAGGACGTTATCCAGGATTATGTAGTCATTATATTTTAACTAGTTTAAGCAAGCTTTTTAATGAGTGTTTTTAAGAAGTGGAAATGTTTCATTAAAATGCTATTGATAGTATGAGAAGGATATTGGTGCAAATGTTAATTTAATTAAAGGGTAATGTAAAGAATCAGTAAGAAGGTAGTGGGAAGAAAATTATGTCAGGCAGTTTAATGTATGTTAGTATTATAATGAATTATAAAAACTAGTTTGCTAAATCTAGGAAAAGCTCTAATTAATTTTAAAAGTACTGTTAGCTTGCAGGAATATAAGGCTGTGCTTTTCTCTTTTGTTGGTGGTCCAATGATCTATTAATACAACATATCATTATTGAATATGATATAATAGCACCTGTGTCAGTAGTAACTGAATTAAAAGTTTTTCAATAGCTTAAATGTATCATTCAGAGGCTCATCTATGGTCGTCTTCTAAATATATTTTCTATAACCAACCTAGAAACTCAAGTCTGAAAACTAAATTGAGTTCTTCTGCACCATTTTATTTAACAACTTAATATTAATTTAAAACATTTCAACATACAATTGCAGTAAAAAAATTACACATTCCAGACCCCACACTCCACTTCTTCATTTTATGTGCTTATATTGTGAGTTCTGTAGGGGCAGAGATCTTGTCTTTCTATATTCTTAAATTGGCCAGCACGCTGTTGACTATATATTATAATAATTTTACTATATGATGACATAAACACATACTACTTTAAAGAACCAAAACATCTGGCATAATAATCAGTATATAGTGTATCAATTAAGTAATACAAATAAAAGCAATATCTCCTCAATGAAATACAAGTAATACCATTTAAAACAATTATTTTTTTCATGAAACACATGAAAACTAATGTCATTTAGGGCAAAGAATATATATTTTAATTCAGTTAAAAGAAATTTAATATCTCTGAGCCTAAAATGAAAACAACAGAACTCTACTTCTTGGGTGGAAATACGGCTGAGTAGTTAAAACCACTGAGTCAATTTTAATGGGAAATTTATAAAGCGCACAATTGAGGTACAAAATGCTTTTAGATTTATTAATATTAACTTCATATGCTGGCAATCTGCCATGCTGTCCATCTAAGAAAGATACATGAAACTAAACAATCGTGTGTTTGTGTTCTTGATTTCCTTCCAACTCCTCCATCAACATTCATTTGTTTCTGCACATATCTAATCTAATTTATTGATCACATTTTCCTAAAATTTGGCTAATTAAATATTATTTATTAGAAGTAACCCAGGGCCTGAACCTACAGTCACTGAAGATTTTCCATCAATGAATAAGGTTCCTAGATAGTATTTGTTAGAGCAACTAAAATATTGACTCTTCCTTTGTAGCAAAGTAACTCACCAGCCACAGTGCACCCTCATATCTAGGTGTGGTATTCCAGGGTTTTTATCTACTGCTGACCAGCTGTCCACGCCCTCTGGCTGTCCCTTTTGCTTTGAGACTTGGCACTCTGGCCAGGTCACTCTTGAGACTTGCCATTTTGAGGTAATTCAGAGTCTAGTCCACACGGTGGAAATGCCCAAAGTCTAGTAGTCTCTGTGCTAGGCCTTGAGCCCCAATGTGGAGCTCATCATCCTTGATTTCTCTGAGTCTGGAAACCTGCCTTTGTCTGAGGGGAGAGGTAGAGGAATACAGGTCAATCTTCTCTTCTGGATTCCAGCCCTGGGGCACAATTGAGATAGCTAAATATTGTTCCTTAAAACTCCCCTGTCATATCTGTGGGCTGTTCCTCTTTGCCTGCTTGTAACTGTGTTCCTTGGGTCTCTGAACACTGCCATTCTCACCACAGCTTTGTGGTTCCTTGCTGTTTTTGTCCAAAAGGGCTACTGAGGGGCTTCTGCAAAGCTATATTTGAAATAGTACTTCTGCCCTCTCAACACCTCTCCTTAAGTGGGTTCAGATGATACTTCAGCAACTCCCCTGAAGGCAGGAATTCCCCAACATTCCCCCATGGTGCACAACTTGTAAACTAGGTCAATTGTAGGGGCTCAGCTTGCTGCTCCTTTAACCTGCTCTTCTTCCCCAATTAGTCTCCAGGTTCAGGAGACTGAGCAATCTAGTCTCCTCTTACTGGTGTCACCTTCCTATTACGTAATGGAGAGAGTTCTGTTCTTCTCTCAGGACCTTTCTGAACTGGGTTGCTCCCTTTCAAAGATCCCCCTCCATGATTGACACACCTCTTGGGTGCCACAAGGTGGAACTGCCTGAGTCCCCAGCTGCTCCTTAACCCCCTGTGACCTGGTTTTGAGCCTGTAAACCACATCACAGTCTTATTCATGCTGTTTGGGCATTCAACACAGGAGTTCATCAGTATTTCTTCAAAGTTACTATTATATTCTGCCAGTCTGATGCTTATAACATACAAATTATTTTAATTTCTGTTTATGCGTCACTCACTGGGTTTTTTTTCCCCCCAGTACATTCGATAGACCTCTTCCGTAGATACACAAATGTGATGTTGGTTGGTTTCATGCTAGCTAAGGTAGTGCAATGGGTCACTGCACCACAACATTTTATTTTCTTTCTTGAAACAATCACTTGTGGCCATTTGCACAGCAATTTGCAGTAATGCCTAAAATATTCTTGGTGAGATCTCATGACAAGTGTAAAATTAACCCGAAGTCACCAGCGTGTGTTACATTAGCTTCGCTAATGGCCTGTAGTCACACTACCTTGGGCTCTGATCTCATTAAATCTAAGAAGCTAAACAGCTTCAGACTGATTACTTGGTTCGGTGACCTCCAAAGGGACATAAAGTGCCAGAGGGAGACGTTAGTAGTTTTCTAGGAGCTGCTCTTCTCCCTGAGTCATCACTGGGCTATTGTCTCAGCATGTGGTTAGGACTGTTGTATGCTGTTGGAGCTCTGTGCATTCTGGAGATGAGACAGAATTTAAGTTTTCATGATGTTATTTAAACTGTTCTACTCAGTGTCTTGTTTCAATTAAAAATACAATATTGGACACCTCTTCTGTTCCTACCTATATTTTCCTAATTCTTTTAATTTGGTAAGAAATAAAAATCTTTAATATTTGTTTTTTAATGCCCCTCCTCCTCTCTATTACCTGAACTTTGCCTTTGTACCACGCTGCTTTGGTTTCAGAATCCAATGAGCTTTAGTAGATGAGAAGTGATTCTCCTGCTCTGTTTTTAAAGCAATTTAAAATCCTATGTGGATGGAAACATGCACACAAAAACACTCTCAAGTCTCTTAAACTCTAACTTTTCATCAAAGATATTCTGGAATGGGGTATTCTTGATCCAGACATATCTGAACTTTGAGATACTTTAATTCACAATGGGACATTTGACAGGATGGGCCAGTGGTCTGAGGTAGAACCAAGCATTCATTTTCTCATATGCTTAGTTGGCTGGTACTTGCTCAAAGTCTATCTAATTATCATATGGTGGGGTTGAGAAGTAATTTCCCCTGCTCAGATTGGCAGTGACCTTAAGGGAAGAAAAGGATTCATCTTCATCTGCAGGATGAAGTACAGATCTCATGCCAGAATTATCTCTCAATTAATCAATACCCCATCATGCCTAGATGCTCAAGTATTGGCACACCAAAAGTCCCTCCTATTTTATTCCTGTGATACATAGTAGTTTAGTCTCAGTTGCTGCAATAATTTGGTCCTATTTGATTGCTGGGTTTAGTGTATAGTCACTGATTCATGTTTTTGGCCTGTGATGCATAGGAGATCAGATTAGATGATCAGATGGCCACATCTGGCCTTAAAAATTGACCTTAAATTTTCATCGCAGGCTGTTCTGTGTTTAGTTATTGTTTTGTATGTCACCTTGTTTTATCTGATAGAGGATTTAATAAAAAATTAAATGTTGCATATAGTGCTGAAGTTGTTACTTGCTGTGGTCCAATAATGCTCAGTGATTTCTATAATCAGGTATTACAATGCTATGTACTTTTATTAGGTGAAGTACCCTTTGATTCTTCTGCTGAATTCAAGAGGATCCTTCCTGGCCCTGAACCTTCTCAGTCTCCTGTTTCTTAATGACTCAGTGGAAAGACAGACTAAATGATCAAGGGAGCCTCATACCTCTCGATACTGCTGTTTGATAAAAGATTAGCCTTGCTACAAGCCCTATATATGGGATAATGTATGCTGCCTAAGTACAGAATTATGGTAACTTAGTTTCCACTTAGTGTGGTGGGGTAAATCTTGTCCGAGCTCAATACCAAGAACAGCATGTATTCCCTGGCACACCACCACCTATGTGCTGCCCTGCACATTGGCAGACAGGGCCAAAACCCATCCATCTATACAGAAGTGGGAGGAAGTTACTCCACAGAGTTTGCTGCCCTCCCCCTCTCCCCCCCCCCCAACTGTGTGGCGTTACCTATATGTGGGTAGTTTGTTCAGGGAAATTAGATTTTAGACTCTGTTTCTTATCTGTGAAGGAGAGTATTACTATATATAACAAATGGAGTTGCAATAGAGGCTACTGACCCCATGTGTAGCTGGCTTTCTAAAGGCCCTTATTCATTCTTTATAGTCTGGTTCCATGAAAAGTGGAAGATGAGGCCTTGTGGGGAAGAAGGTGAAATAGCAATCCATCTCAGACATATGGGAGGACTGAAATGAGTACGTGGAAACTGAAAGAATGGCTTTCCAATTATCATTGTTTAAAAAAACAATCTTTCAGAAGCAAATAAGGAAATAACAAAAATGGAAAGATGAACTAATATGTAGAGGAAAAAACCTAGGTCCACTAATATTAAACTGGTTTCCCTGGACATGCGAAATAGCTTCCTTTCAAGAGCTGATTTAAACCAGTCATTTTCAAACGCTTTTTCTTGTCACCTAGTTAAAAAAAAAAAAATATGCCCATTACCCAACAATTACATCTTGCAGCAATGCATTCGAGTCTTGCAGCAGATAGCAGGAAGTGCTGCGACCCCATAACTGAGGGTCTGTGATCCATTGGTGGGTCACAATCCATAGTTTGAAAACCTCTGCTTTGGACCATGGCTATGCTACAGAGTTTACAGCAACACAGCTACAGCACTGCTAGTGCAGCTTCTCTAAGCTGATGGGAGCTTTCTGTCAACTTATTTTCTCCTTTATTGCTACATCTGTGGGGAAGCTCTCCCAGAGACATAATACACACCATACTGGAGGTTGGGTTGGTATAGCTAATGTATATCCCTAAGTTGTACTAAAAAATAAACAAGGAGTCCTGTGGCATTTTTAAAGACTAACATATTTATTTATCACATGAGGTTTCATGGGAGAAAATCCCACTTTGTCAGGTGCTTGAAGAAGGGAAATCCCCTCCATTCTGTAAATTCCTCATCTTCAAGCATCTGATGAAGTCGGAATTTTTCCTGCAAAACCTCATGCAATAAATAAATGTGTTAGTATTTAAAAGTGCCAGAGGACTCCTTTGTTTTGCTGAACTAAACTAACATGGCTACTCCTTTGGAATATATTATGCTGGATGTGTGTGGTAGTGTGTAAGTAGCCATAAACCAATTGAATGATATCTTGTCAAAGATATAGGAGAAATGGGAGTAATTTTTGGAATTAAAACTGGTTTACACAAGAAAGAAAAATAAATTATTGCCCATTATTGTTCAGTAGGGTCATAGATTCTAGACATGACTTTTGTCCTGACTTTCTTGTTTGTGTTGTTTCTTCCACTGTTTCCTCTCACCAATATGTTACTTTATTTTTTTCTATAATTCTGTTAGTTTCAAGGAGTTTCTTTGATCTGCTTTTATTTTTTCCATTGTCTTCTACGTCCTCACATCCTTGTACATTTTCTGTCTAGTTATCTTCAAAAAGCAAATAAATTATAAAAACAGAAAAGCCAAAACAACCCACCAAATCCCTCCCTAAACATGAGAAATAAAAAAAGGTGAAAGGAGTGTAATTGAAATTATGAAGGAAGCTTAGAAGCAATAGCAAAGATTAACCATATCTCTCTCAGGGTGGTACTATGGTCATTTTACAAGTGGAGGAATTGGCATAGACCCTAATGCAGCAAGCACATAACTACATTAATAATTTTCAGCATGGTTTTATTTTCCTTGACTTGTCAAGGCCATAGATTGATTCAGTTGGGATTAGAGCACCCATAATCAGATCACTCAGTGTTGTAAACTCTTTCTTTTATCGTGAGATTTATGGTGATTGGTTTGGGCTTTTTTGTGAAGTTGGAATCAGGTGGTCATCTGAGAATCCCACGTTTCATCTTAAAAATTAAAGATAAGTTTTAGCTCTTCTGCCGATGGTGAAAAGGTTGAAAATGTGATTTCTAAACGTTCCAATATCAGATAGCAAATTAAAAAGAATGCTAAAATGTTCCTAAAATATCTTGAGATGTAAGCCAATCTAATGATTTTGGGGCATGACTCATGATTTTTCCTTGAATGCTTGGGGTTAACAATACTGGCACCAGGCCACTTTTCTCACTTAACTAGGCTCTTGCTAAGGTGAGATCCAGTGAAATTCATTTCCAGTGATTTAAGTACAGGATTCTATTAGCAACTGTGAGCCATTAAATAATCAACAGCAGCTGAAATTCCTTCTGATAACATGTGTTAGATATCTGCATATTATGAACATGATTTTTGTTTGGGGTGTTGTTTAGCAATATCCTAGAATCATAATGCAAGTATAACCATTTTCTTGGAGATCCAAGATACAAGTTATTCTTAATTAAGAAAAATACAAACAAAAATAATACAAAGTTGTCATGAGCATACGTAACAGATACAGCTTGATACATCCAACACCTCACGTTGCATCTGTTCATAGAAATTCAAGGAACTGTTCTGTAATAATCCAATTCAAAGTCAGTGGCCACCACGGAAGTCAATGAGCTTTGGATCTGGGCCAAATCCTCAGCATGCACCCCCTACATACTTGTATTTTAGTTCAGAAGGTGCAGAACTTTCCTGTGTTCTCTAGTGATATCTTGTTATTTCATTGAAACAGTTTAGTATTATTAACTTTTTGTGAGCCTTCCCCACCCCTTTCTAATTGGCCATTTCCCTATTTGAAAGGTTTGTATTTCTACTGTTGTCAATTAGCACTTTTTTTCTTTCACTATTAAGTATCTCTTGTTAATTTCAGTTTAGTCTATCCTGCTGTTAGCTTTTCGTTCTGTGGGGTTTTTTGTGGCAAAAGACATTCCTTAAGTAGTGTTCCTAGGCTAAGATTGGACCTATGATGATCTTCTTGATCCAACTGTGATTTACCTGTCTTCCTGCTAAAACTCGATATTGGTAAAGACTTTTAGCAGTTTTCCCCTTCCTGAAACCAGTTTACACACTGCCATAGCCATTTACATATCCTTCAAAACGATACAGAGCTTCCAGTATGTAAAAATGGATAAATTTTCCTTCGCTTCATTTTTTCAGAAGTTGTCTAGTAAGTTTTCTCATTATACATTTACCAGCATTGGAGGAGGGGAGGAGAGATATGATTTTATTATATGTTGAAGCCTTTTATATTAGTTAAAACATAAATGTCTAAAAAAAACCCACCTTCATGTACTATCTGGCTATGTCTACGCTTAGAAGGTTAGTTTGAATTAAGTTAATTAATTTGAACTACCATATATACTCGGGTATAAGCCGATCCAGGCACAAGCCGACCCCCCGAATTCTGAGCCCAAAAAAGAAGCTAAAATTGGTGATCCAGGTATAAGCCAAGGTCCCCTTTTGGCCTTGGCCCCTAACCCCCCCCCACCTACTGCTGCTGGCTTCCTCTGGAGTTTCTGACAGCTTCCCTACCCCAAAATCTCTGCTGCTGCTGCTGTTTTTCCCTTGTCTCCCTGCTGTCCATTCCTCACTCCTGCCCTCCTGCTCTGCCCTTTCCTCACTTGTCACCCCTGCTGCCCCCTGCTCTGCCCTTTACTCACTGCTACACCCCTGCTCACATCTCAGTTTCCTGTTGCTGCCCCCTGTGCCACCCTTTCTTCACTGTTGCCCCCCTGCTCCCACCTGCTCTGCCCTTTCTTCACTTCTGTCACCCCTGCTGCCCCTCCACTGCTGCCCCCTGCTCACTTCTTATTTACCTCACTGTTGCCCCTTGCTCTGCCCTTTTCTCACTGTTACCCCCTTGCTCCCACCTGCTCTGCCCTTTCCTCACTTCCATCACCTCTGCTGCCCCCTGCTCTGCCCTTTCCTCACTGCTGCCCCCTGCTCTGCCCCTTTCTCACTGCTGCTCTCTGCTCCTCCTACTGCCCCCTCCTCACTGCCACCCCCTACTCCACCCTTCCCTCACTGCTACCTGCTGCTGCCCCCTGCTCTGCCCTTTCCTCACTGCTGCCCCCCTGGCTCTTCACTGCTGCCCCCCTTCTCTGCCCCTTCCCCACTGCTGCTCCCCTGCTCCTCTTGCTGCCTCCTGGCTCTTCACTGCTGCCCCCCCGCTCCCTTCTCAGTACCCTGCTGTTGCTCCCCTGTTCCCCAACACCCTTTCCACCCCTTTCCCCATCACCCTCCAACCCCTGCTGCCGCTCTTCCCAGCCTGCCAGCCCCCCCCCAAAATTCCCGGTCCCTGTCGCTGCTTCCCTGGGCTCCCCTAAAACCCTAGGTCCTCCTGCTGCTTTCCCTGGACTCCCCAACCCCCCCCCCAATGCCTGACCCCTGCCGCCGCTTTCCTCGCCTCCCTGAGTCCTCCTTGAATCAATGTCCAGGCCGCCCCCGCCCCCAGGCTCCCTTACTTGGCTGCTCCAGACTCCAGGGTCCCTTCCTTACTCCAGCCCCAGCACCCACCGACTGCCCAAGATGGCCACCCGGCAACACTGAGCATCCGGCCTGCCACATGGTCAGGGAAACTGCTGGCTGGGGCTGTCTACCATATTCTATCGAGTATAAGCCAAAAGCCTGTTTTGAAGCCAATTTTCAGGCACAAAATTCTCGGCTTATACATGATGATATATAGTAATAATGATTAGTTCAAATTAAGTTAATTCAAATTTGCATAGCAACACCAGAAACCCTAATTTGAACTAGCTTGTCCAGGCACAGGATTTGCTAGTTCGAATTAGGTAGGGGGCATTATTGCGTAGGGAAAATCAAGCTGTGGCTAATTCAGACTAACACTTAGTTTGAATTAACACATCTACATTGGGTTAATTCTAACTAATGAGTTCAAATTGACCATCGCTTTGAAGTTAAACTAGGTTTTATAACTTCAAAGTTAGTTTTCATTAGTTCAAGCTAAGGCATTCCTTAGTTTGAAATAATGAAAGCCAGTGTGGCCATGTGTTTATTTAATTTGAATTGATCCTCATTAACCTAAATTAAATTGTAAGTGTAGACATACCCTCTGCTATAGGAAGAGAGAGTAATTATTTTCCTTAGTAAATGTTGGTTTGTTTTCTTCAGCATAGTTATGTTTCCATCAGTGAGAATTATAGATGGTCAATAGTATGTATGAAAATCAAGCTATATTGTTTTAGTCTATAATGAGGTCTTATAAGCCATTTTAAGACCTTCATCTTTTTTTAACATAATCTGTCTTCTAAATTGTGATGATCTGTGATGACTAGACATTCCTCCATTTTCTCTTCAACCAAGATAAATTAATTGATGCAGTGAATTTTCTTCACTTTTTTATTAACTAAACAAAGTCAGTGAAACAACTCTACATATAGATGGAAATTATGAACTGTAATGAATATTTTGGTTTCTACTCCATAAAATATGCTTGATATGAAGCAGGAATAAATAGGTATGAAGTTTATGGGTTCTTTCAGAAACAGAATTTCCAAATAGCACACAATATCTCACTAATTAGTTTAGCAGGAAGTCATTGACCCATTCTTTCCCCACTCCCTTCATCTTTGCTTTATTAAGTGCAATTGTTACCTCTTACAGCTCTTAGCAATCAATCAATCAGTCTATTCATTCTTGTATATGCCCATTTTTAAATAAAATTGTAAAGTCATGAGGAATTTGGTGGTTGAAATTTCTAAATTGAGCATCATTAAATTAATTAGTTTATTAAGTTGATTTAGACATGTGTTACTCTGAAGTTACCTAAGATCTGCTGTTGTGGAGAGAATTCTAGGCTATGTACCTGAAGAAAATTGAAATTATGAACCAAATTAGCCCACTCTCATTGGAATTCCTTTTTGCACTCTGATAGTATAATTCCATTATATCATCAGATCTATAGAGTTGCACCATTTAAAAAATGTGATCAGATCACAAAAATATGTTTTTAAAAAAATACTTAATGTATAAATTTATCTGGTCAAAGTATTGGGGAATACCCTATAAACCATTTAGATTTTTGTATGGAAAAATTGCAGTTGACTAAACTACATGAGTAGAAGCTATATAATGAGCCAGATCCTCAGTTTTTGTAAATCTGCACTGCTTCACTGACATCAGTCAAACTGTGCCAATTTACATCATCTGAGATCAGACACAAGGTTTCTGATAGAACCGAGCAAATCTTAAAAGGCTTAGTGATGTGGTTCTGATAAGCACCACAAGTTTTAGATGCTTATCTTTATTAGCCAAACCTCTTGGGCCTGGAAAACTAAGCTAGAAACTAATGCAGGACAAGGTTTCTAGTACATGAGGTTTCTAGTGCATTCTATTTCATCTTGAGAGAAATATGAGTTCTGCTCTGTTCTTATTTTATCCAAATGTTTTCCCATTTCTAGTTTCTCTAATAGTTAACCACTGCGTGCTGTTGTGATTCTGAGTAGCAGTGTGTCAGTAAGGGAAGAAAGAGAATTCATACATTTCAGTTTAGCAGCATCCATTCACACAGGTCTCCTTTGATTCTTAAATATATAAAGAAGAAGTAAACCAGCAATTTTACCATTGTAGTCATATCCACTGCATCATCTCTCATGCTTTCTGTAGAGACAATGGTAAGCACTTAATAAAATAGAACACAAAGGATTGGCTCTGAATGCATTCCTTGTTAACTTAATAGCAGCATATTACTATTTTGTAACTCTTCATCTCTGTGCTGTGATGTCTGTTTAAATATAAACAATCATCCAAATTAATATAATTGAATATTGTTCAGTTCCAAGGGCAGTAACTATTATCTTAATGTACCAACTGTAGATTTTCTTGTACATTTTAGTACTAGAAAGAGCTATGGTGAATAAGGTCAAAACTAGACTAGACTGTTTGTTCCTGTAACTTTGAAGTTCCAAAAGGATAGCCATGTTAGCCTAGCTGAGCAAAACAAACAAGGAATCCTGTGGCTCTTAAAGAATAACAAATCTATATAACTTTGAAGTCATGAAAGTGTCTAATGCTCAAATTTGGTATAGTATTGATGAAGAGGGGAGTGTATTCTATTTTATTTGTTGCACTTGGATGGAATACATCAATACTCATGGCAATGGGAAGATGATAGTCTCTGCTTCAGTAAATATGTAAAGTCAAACAGCTTCAATTGGAGAGACTGAGGCCTGGTCGACATTGCTGCATTGGGTTGACATGAGATATGCTATTTATGTAATTAGATATGAATAGCTAATTAATAATAGCATATTTGGGCACAGACTGGCTCACCTAGTGAGGAGGGCTTTAAACTAGGTTCAACAGGGGAAGGAGACCAAAGCCCACAGGTAAGTGACAATGTGGGTGATCTGGGGGAAAGGATGGAACTTGAGGAGTGCTGGGACTGTAGCACCAGCAATAAAAGAGAAGGTAGTTGGAACATGAGGGGGGAATATGTCTTAAGTGCTCTACTGAAGCCCCAGTACGCGAGGAGAGTGGGGGAGGAGAACTCCAAGAAAAAGTGCAAGGAGGTTTATCTAATAGAATTGGAAATCAACATGACAAAGTAGGGCAATCGGCCAGGTATCTTAGGTGCCTATACACAAATGCGAGGAGCCTGGGAAATAAGCAAGAAGAATTGGTAATACTAGCACAGACAAAGAACTATGATATCATAGGAATAACGGTGACGTGGTGGGATAGTCTGCACGACTGGAGCTCTGCCATAAATGGGTATAAACTGTTCAGGAACGACAGGCAGGGAAGAAGAGGGGGAGGAGTAGCGTTATATGTAAAAGAGCTCTGTGACTGCTCAGAGCTCCATTATGGAAGTGGAAGAGTGCCAGTAGAAAGTCTGTGGGTTACATTGAGAGGGAGAAGCAACAAGGGGGATGTTGTGGGGGGTGTCTGCTATAGACCACCAGACCAGAAGCAGGAGGTGGATGAGGTGTTCTATGGACAACTAGCAGAAGCTTCTAGATCACAGGCCCTGGTGCGGATGGGGGACTTCAGTTACCCTGACATCTGCTGGGAGGCCAGTACAGCAGTGCATGGGCAATCCAGGAAATTTTTAGAGTGTTGGGGACAACTTTCTAGTACAAATGCTAGAGGAACCAACTAGGGACCTTGCACCACTCGACCTGCTGCTCACAAACAGGGAAGAATTGATCAGGGACATAGAGGTAAATGGCAAGCTAGGCAGTAGTGACCATGACATGGTTGAGTTCAGGCTGCTGATTAAAGGAAGGAAGGAAAGAAGCAAAACAAAAACCTTGTACTTCAAAAATGCAGATTTTGGCTCCCTCAGGGAACTGATGGGCAGAATCCCTTGGGAAGCTAATCTGAAGGGAAAAGGAGTCCAAGAGAGTTGGTTATATTTTAAAGAAACCCTGCTAAGGGCACAGGAAGTTGCGATTCCAATTAGGAGAAAGAACAAACATGTGAGGCAGCCGGAATGGCTTAGCCGAGAACTCTGCTCTGAGCTTAAACATAAAAAGGAAGCTTACAGGAAGTGGAAGCTTGGTCAGATGACCAAGGAGGCATATGAAGATATTGCTCAGGACTGCAGGGATAAAATCAGTACGGCCAAAGGACAAATGGAGTTGCGGCTAGCAAGGGATGTAAAAGATAACAAGAAGGGGTTCTACAAGTATGTTAATAACAAGAAGAGGATCAGGGATGGTGTAGGCCCCTTGCTGAATAGGGCAGGCATCCTTGTGACAGAGGATGAGGGAAAAGCTGAAGTGCTCAATGCATTTTTTGCTTCAGTTTTCACAAGCAGGGTCAGCTCCCAGCCCGCTACCATGGGTGTGGCAGATGGGAGAGAAGAAGACAGGCCCTTGGTGATGGAAGTCAGGTTAGGGATTGCTTAAAGAAGCTGGATGTGCACAAGTCCATGGGGCCAGACGAACTGCATCCAAGAGTGCTAAGGGAATTGGCCGATGAGATAGCAGCACCGCTGGCCGTTATCTTTCAAAAGTCGTGGAGAATGGGGAAGGTGCCAGAGGATTGGAAAAAAGCAAATGTAGTGCCTATTTTCAAGAAAGGGAAAAAGGAGGATCCGGGGAATTACAGACCAGTCAGCCTCACCTCAATCCCTGGCAAAATTATGGAGCAGATTCTCAAAGAATCCATCCTCAAACACTTAGAGGAAAATAAAGCGATCAGGAACAGTCAGGATGGATTCACCAAGGGTAAATCATGCCTGACGAATCTCATTTCCTTCTATGATCAGATGACTGGTTTTCTGGATGCAGGAAGAACTGTTGATGTCATATACCTTGATTTTAGCAAGGCTTTTGATACAGTTTCCCACAGCATTCTCTTTGGCAAATTAAGGAAGTATGAGTTGGATAGGTGGACTATAGGGTGGATAGAAAACTGGCTAGATCAATGGTTTCAGCGTGTAGGAATCAATGGTTCCATGTCTAGCTGGCAACCAGTCATGAGTGGTGTGCCCCAGGGGTCGGTCCTGGGGCCGGTTCTGTTCAACATTTTCATCAATGATCTGGATGATAGAATAGACTGCACTCTCAGTAAGTTTGCAGATGACACAAGCTGGGGGGACCAGTAGACACGTTGGAGGGCAAGGACAGGATTCAGGGAGACCTAGATAAATTGGAACAGTGGGCCAATAGATATCTTATGAGGTTCAATAAGGACAAGTGTAAAATCCTGCACGTGGGACGAAAAAACCCCATGCACCGCTACAGGCTGGGAAACATTCAGCTAAGTAGCAGCAGTGTAGAAAAGGACCTGGGGGTCATGGTGGATGGGAAGCTAGATATGAGTCAGCAGTTTGCTCTTGCTGCCAAAAAGGCCAATGGCATACTGGGCTGCATCAAAAGACGTATTGCCAGCAGATCAAGGGATGTGATCATTCCCCTCTATTCTGCACTGGTAAGGCCACATCTAGAATACTGTGTTCAGTTTTGGGCTCCCCACTACAAAAAGGACAGGGCCATGCTAGAGAGAGTTCAGAGGAGGGCAACGAAAATGATTAAAGGGCTGGAGCACAAGCCCTATGAGGAAAGACTGAAAGCATTAGGCTTATTTAGTTTGCAGAAGAGAAGATTGAGGGGGCATTTGATAGCAACCTTCAACCTTCATGGGATGCTCTAAGGAATATGGTGCTCGACTGTTCTCGGTAATAACAGAGGACAAAACGAGGAGCAGTGGTCTCAAGTTGCGGTTAGGGAGGTCGAGGCTGGATATTAGAAGAAACTTTTTTACTAGGAGAGTAGTGAAGCCTTGGAATGATCTGCCAAGGGAGGTGGTGAAATCTCCATCTTTGGAGGTGTTTAAGGCCCGGCTGGACAAAACCATGACTGGGATGGTTTAGTGGGAGTGGTCCTGCCTCTGGCAGGGGGTTGGACTAGATGACCTATGAGGTCCCTTCCAACCCTATGATTCTATGAATAGTTAAGTAAATTGTGTTTAGATTAATTTAAGTACTTAAGATCTCTGCTTTAAAAGGCTGGGCCACCTGGGGCACCAGGAAATGCCTCATTCTCAGGGCTTCAAACAGTGTGACTTGCATGAAGAAGATACCAATAAGCAACCTGCACAACAGCTTCCTGAAGTGCCCAGGAGAGAGAGACATGTCAGTGAAGTAAACGACAAATTTATAAAAACTTCAGGCCTGGGACCAAAAAGTACAAAGACAGACTGAAATTCCTCCTAATTGAGGCCATACTTCACCCTGCATCAGAGCATCAACCAGATCTTGGACTGAATACCTCAGTGAGGTGCTCACTGGCCTCATTCATAGAATTATGAAGGAGCTGGGTATCCCTAGACTTGAAGCCCACCTGGCACCGTGACTGTTCCCTAGCAGACAGAAAACTGACACCGTCAGCTTGGCACCATTCCACATCACCAGTGATGACAAAGAGGTTGAGGAAATCAGACAGGAGGTGATCCTCAACAAGGAAGAACATGGAAGGCACAAGACAGATGATGGACCTCTCCCAGAGGGTTGTCAGCCAGCTGCTGCAATTGACTTTAGCCCTGGGAATGGAACTGTTGAGTGTAATTCCCCAGTCCTGCCCAACCTCTTCCCCTTTCACCTAACCCCTTTTTCTGCTGCTTCTCCTCCTGCTCCCTGGCAGGCTCTGCCCCCATCATTCTCTCCTCAACCGAAATTTTCCCTGAAGGTCTCTGGATCCTCTCAAGGAACCTGCGTGCAGGCAGGAGGTGGCCACAGCTGAGTAGAGGCTGGCATGGGTTAATGACCTTGTTCTTTTCTCTGCTCTACAGTGACTAGACTCTTGGTTCAGGTGCCATTTAAGTTGCCAGGTCCCTAAAAACCAGGCACACGACAACCCTGGCACCCAGCCACAGAAGCCAAAACTGGCTGGGTAGCAACTCTAATTTTAATTCAGGAATCCAGAAATGGAAGTCTAGGTGCATCATCAGTTCTGTAACATAATCTGATCACATTTATTTTACAGCTAATCGCTATTCACAGAATTTTCATAGCATTTTCATTGAAACTTTGACATTAGGGATTTTTCAGCCCAGTACACCTTGCATTCCCTGTAGAATGTAAGCTCCCTACTCTTTCCATTAATGAGGGAAATATGAACCTAAAAAGACTGTCAAATTGCTTCAGATAATCATCTCTGGGTTTTTGGGAGTTTTGATTTAATTTTTTTTTTAAATTACACAGGGCAAAAATAGAACATATCCCTAAGGAACATCCGCATAAAGTAAGGATGCTGGAGGCAGATCTCATTTTCATTTTTGCTATTTACATGTTGAGTTGTTTATATCTTTGCACTTCCATTCATCAGAAATGAATATTTTTGCCAAGAATTTAGTAACTCCCAAAGTATTCAACAAATTCTCTATATTATTTTTGTCTGAAGTTGTTCGTGCCAAACATCACCAGCTAAATTGTGGAAGCTTTTTTTTTCTTTTTTTTTTTTTTTTAAATAATGAATCAACCTTTTAAGTAAACATGAGCAAAGTTTTACCTTAATCAATTTGCTCCCAATTCCTGTTTGCCAGGTGCTCTGCTTCAGAAGATAACAGAAAATCTTTCTCCTGCCTCTGCACTTGTCCCATCCAGTTCCTAGGGCTTGGGACGCTGAGGGCTGTGACTGAAACCCTCTGAACAAGTGACAGACCTCTGACAAAAAGCAATTAGATTTTCAGACAATAGGACTGGATAAGCTGATGACTGCTGATTACTGTTAGATCTAGAGTGAAGGCTAACAACAGTTGATGGGTGGTTTCTTATAGGACTTGAATAATTTTCTAAAAATCTACCCTTCAATAATTTTTTTTTTAAAAAAAAATTAGTCTTAATTTTTTCCTCTTGGTGAACTTTTCAGAATCCCCTTTAAAGTATTTTTTCTCCTTTTTTTCACATTTAGGAACATAATTTTTTACCACTTCCATCTTTTTAACATTGTTCCCTGTTATTTTTAAGAAAAGTTAATTCAGTGCTTTTGTGGCATAATTATAATTAATTTTTATTTGTCTTTTTCTTTTCTTCTGGCTCCTAGCTTTAGTCTAGTCAGCAGTAGAATTTGTGTTCTTTGGGGGGGACCCTCTTTGGTGACAGTTCAGTGTCTACCTTTGTCCAGGTGTATCTGTAAAGAGTCCCTAGATATTTATTAATAGTTATTATTTATTCATCTGCAAGTGCTTGTGTACATGGGGAGCTTAGTTGGCTCACACTGAGCTGATGCACACTAGTTGGCACACAATAGATAAGCTGCTTTAAGAGCCTGCAGATAATATAACTGTGCCCTTTTACAGTTTCCTTCATTGTGTTCTCATGGTGGAGGATTGCTACACACTAAGTGTGTAGTATACCAAGCAGATATCCCACATCCTTTCCTTAGATGCTGAGCTTTGTGCATTCTGAGATTTTTATTGCTGTGCATTGAGATGCATAGTGGAAACCAGTGAAATTCTGAGACTTCCAGATTAAACTCCAAAAATCCCATGCTTACAATCCCTTCATCCCATGCTTCCTCCCTTTCTCAGTGAATTTGTGCAGTTTCTGAATTGCTGTTGGCTAGCATGGGTGAAAGAGTGCTTCATGCTGTTGTGTTGGCAGCTGCAAATATAGACTCTGTGCTTTATGTGGGAGCTCAGCACCTGGTGGCTTCATTTTTGGACTTCAGCTTTTGCACCACCAAGCAGATGATATGGCTACAACAGCAGTTCCTTCATAGACAGCAATAGTAGGATGAAGATGACACAAAGGACCTACTATTACACAAAGTATTCCTGGAACAGCATCATACAGTGGAGTGCCATTTCTGGAATCCAGCATTGATGGGGGAGGAGGAGTGAGGACTGTCCTACAGACCTAGTATAACTAGCAGTGGCAGAATTTTGTGACAGTGAAGGTAACTTTCTTTGAGGTTTATGCTGAAATGACCCTGGACCTGTAGCAGCTGTGTACCAAAGTGGCTGTGTCTCATACCCCTTGAAAAATGGGTGTCCTTGCCATATAGAAGCTGGCCATTCACGACTGTTGCTTGTTCCTTCCAACCAGTTTAGCATAGAGAAATTGACTGTTGGGGCTACGGTCATGCAGGTGCCATGCAGAAATTGCCTTTGAACTGGATTATAAAGCTTGATAATACTCAGGAGATGGTTTGCCTACCAGGTGAGGCCTCTGAGTTTTTAAAGAGAAAGAAGTAGTTCTCTGTGTTGCTCCAAAGCTTCTCTGATCACTATGGCAGATTTATAAACGTAACTATAGGATGGTTTGGAGAGGTCCATGCTTCTAGTATCTTTCAGAGCTCCTACCTTTTTACCTTAATGAATAATGGAAAGTGTGCCCCCACAATCATCATGTATATTAATGTTGTGGATATTGGACCTGTTATTCTAGGAGATCCAGTTTATCTTCTTTCCTAATGAAGCCATTTGCAGGCCAATTGAACAGAAGAAAGGTTAACTGAAACCTATGGGACTGTCTACACAGAGCAGCAATGCATGTTGAGGGGTTTGACTTCTAAAGCACTCTAATGTGTTGATGTTACCTGCCCCATGTTGACCCTGCAGGCATGAACTAAAAGTTCTCTGGTTTGCCTTAATGTAGTACTGTTTCACCTTTGGAAGGCTTAAATTAGCAAAGGTTTGAAAATCACTTTGAGATCCTTTAGTGCAAGGCACTGTGGAAGGGTAAAGTACTATTGAATGTGCTAATGACAGCATCATATTGGGCACTATAAAAAGAAGAGTAACTTGTAAGTTTGTATTTTGTTTGCTTTCATTTGCTCATTAAATGCCACTAGATTTCATTTTAATGGTAGTGAATGTATAAAAAAGCAATATTTCATTGATATGAAACCTAAAGTATGGCAATTTCATAACCATAAGCTTAGCAAATGTCAGGCAATTGAAAATCATAGTAGGTCTCATAGAGAGTGAGTGGAAAGCAAGAAAGACTGTATTAGTTCACTCTGCTCATGCGATTGGGCCACTTGCCCTGTACCATTGCTGAGTGCAACATTTGCATTGATTCACAGATTAAGAAACTACTAAAATAATGATAAATCAATTCTCTCCTTCACCCCGGTCCTAGCATGTGCAGGAGCTTAAAAGTAATCACTGCTGCTTTAGGATGGTTTACCTGACTTGTATTTCACATAATGAGACAGAGACTTGGGAAGATGATAAAGGTTCTGTACATTTGAACATCTTGATGAAAATTCAGAGAATTTTAGTTGACACATATCAAGATGTGAATCCAAGAAACTGCAGGTGGGATGAAGTGCACAGAGTTCATCAAAGATGATTCCCTTTGCATTTGAAAGTTAAAGTGTTCCCTTGTCATGAGACTCCACATGAGCTGGAGGTTTTTGTCGTCCCCCCCCATCCCACTCACCCTTTATTAATGTGTTTGCCTCATATTGCAATGAAGAATTATGTAGATTGATGGGCAGTATTTTCTTCACCAGAATCAGCCCCATCATATTCATAGCATTATCTTATGCTTGATTTGAACAATTTCTAACTGCACTGCATACATCACATTCTCCTTGTTATTTTCATAATAATCTATTTAAGAAGTCTAGAAATGTCAGATTTTGCCAAGACTATTGCATTTATTTCATAGCTATAAGATGAGCATTATTTGTAATACTCTGGCAAGTTTTCAAAGGTGATTAATGCAGGCCTTTGGGAAAAGAAAGGGTCCCCAGAAAACTTTGAGAATATTAGAATGTACTTTCTTGGAAAAAATAAAATAATTGCTTTATTTTTTGTAATTGAAAGTTTCACTTTTCTAGATGTCAGGCATCTGCAGAAAGTAAATCCAGAGGTAACTGGTTTCCAGTCTTTATGTTCGTATAATCTCAGAAATTTTTACAGAGGAAAAGCTTATTATTCATAGACGCATCCTCCAGCAAAATTGCTGGCATTTTCAGAACTGATGGGATTGATAGGCTTTTTGGATATGATATTCTGAGATGTGATTGTAGAAGTGCTGACACTGCCAAATTCTTTAACAGTTGCCTTTGATTGGTACTGCTGGAGGACCTATACCACCCAGTCTGCAAGGGACTTTCCTCTGGCAGACAGGCGAGACTGATTTTTTCTGCATTGCTAAAGCTAATGGACCATCGGGAGATTTCCTTTTCTAATGGGCTTAGAGCTGACTACACTGACTTTGTCCCTCTCTCCATGTCATGATATTTTAGGGCACTATGGAGCAGTCCAGGACAGGAGGGACCAATCTTGCATCAGTTAAATTGTCCATGAGGTGCTGCTCCAGATGACATAAGTAACAATAGCTTTGTGATTGCTTGCATTTGCAGCAAGTGATCTGGCCCCCAGGCTCCCCATAGACCCCAGAATCAGAGACAAAAGAAGGTGCTTTAAAACCATGTGTCTTCAGTCAGCTGAGGATTGTACCCACATTCTCAAATAAATATGAAGTTGTTTAAATATGCATCAAAATTCCTAGTTACCACTGTATAGTCCTTATATGTGCTTGGCTTTGTTTCACCCACTGGTGAGAAGAAGTGAAATTCTATTGTCCTGGTGGCGAAGCGGTAGTTCAAAGCATCTGTTGAAATGGGATTTCCTTCCATGGAAGCTCGTGTGATAAATAAATGTGTTAATCTTTAAGTGCCACGGGACTCCTTGTTGTTTTTGCTGAACTAGACTAACACGGCTACCCCTTTGGAATTATGCAAGAGACTGGCAAGCATGCAGACCCCCAATCAGAATTTCCTCACTGGCCCCCCTACTGAGAAGAAATTATAGTGTGGCCCCTCCCACAAAAAAGGTTGGATACCCCTGCTATGTATCAAATGTATTATTTAAATTTATATACTAAGTGTGTTGCTTCAGTTTATACGCACCTTTGAGACTCATTGGTCATTAGCACGATAATAAAAGATCCTTTAACATAAATGTTCTTCATTCCTTTGTTACTGAAACATTAGAAAGAAGACTAATAGCGGGAAAATGCCTATAACAAATAGCATAGTCTCATGCCATACATTGTACAATGATGATGCATTATAATAAAAATAAAATATACTGAAAAGAAACCTTAGCTTAAATTCGAGTCAAAATCAAATAGATGGGATGAGCCAAGCTGTAAATAGTGGTCTTGCTGATAAGGTTCTGAAAGGATGTGTTTGAGAAAAAAAATGGTAGTTTGTTTTGCTAGCGGAACAAGTGGAATAAAAGCTACCACACTGCAACATGGTATCCTAAATTTTACTTGATGCACTGCATGATGTGTTAAGTTTTTTGTCTCATTGACATTTAATATCAGTCTCATTGCATAATGACAAAATGGCTTGAGTAAAAAGGATAGGAGAAGAACATAATCTCACATTGGTTATGAATTTTTGGATTAAGCAGTCCATCTGTATTTTTGATACCATGTCACTTTATTTCTTGGTCCATTTTAATTAATAATATAACACAACAAATGTGGTATACCAATTCAGTGCCATTATATATAGTGGAATCTCACTATTCTGCAGCTATTTAAATGTGTTGGAATAGTACAGTCCTGTTTTTATTTCAGGATAGAAGTATATAATAAATCTCATTATGAAAATTACCATATTCAGACTATCTTAATGGTGCACATGCCAATATCTTCACAACCCTCCAAATAACGAATAATAGCAGAAGTGGAGCTAGTACTGACAACAGCCAGAAAATACTACAAAGAAATAAATCATTTTACTCTTTATGAATAAATATATTCTTCTCATTTTCTCCTATTTGATTTTATTTAAACCCATGAAACCACAAACTTTTATGCTATTTGGACAAACTGATGAACTGTAAAAACTGAAAAGTATTTTTCCCCCACACAGCTACTAATAGACAGAACTCTGCTTCTTCATTTCATGAACCCATGTAAATTAATCACACTCTAAGTTTTTACAATCTGTTGTTTGAAAAATGTCCAAAGATGCTTCCTGGGCAATAGAGGGGGGAAAAAAGTTTCTATGACCTGGGGATAATGTAGAACAGTAGGCAACCTTTCAGAAGTAGTGTGACATGTCTTCAGTGATTCACCTTAATTTATAGTGTTGGGTGCTGCTAATCAATTTTAATGTTTAAGCAGGTCTCTACAAGATTAAAACTATCATTATATGTATGTAAACACTGAAGTAAATAACTTTATTAACATTCTTATTAAAATCAAATTAATATGCAATTATTTTAGTGTGATCCTTGCACTTGCTTTTCCTTGCTGAGTTTTCCAATGTCCGGTACATATTTGGATATTTTAAGCTTCACACATGCCTCTGAGTGATCAGCTGTTAGCCAGCTCCGAGGGGGCAGGGGACAGACTTCATGTGTGAAAATATCTGCTCACACAGGTATGTGGATCCAAATGCTGAAAGCCTTACACGTGCAATTTTCTTTAAACAGTTAAATTTCACTGGCAGAGACATTCAGCATGTCAGAATAGAGGCCCCATGACCGCTGTTAGTAACTTCAGACATACAGCACAGATCTTTAAACTTCAATGCCCACAATTTTGAGCTTCTTAACTCAACGAGCTGCATTTTTGTAAATTTACCTTGACTCTAAAGCTGTCTCCGAGGCACTTGGGAGCAGTGCTGAGCCCACAGAAGAGAGGAATAGGGCTGGAAGAGGAGACTGGCAGAACTTTAGCACCCAAGGCACCACTTCCATCATGGAAGAACAGCCTTTGGCTGAGAGGACATTGCTTCTGCCCTGCAGTTTACCAGAGGAGCAGGTCCAGCATGGTGGAGCAGCCAGGCAGTGTGAGCAGACAGCAACCCTGGATGGAAATTTTGGTGCTCTCAACAGCTCGAGGCCACATGATGGAAGAGCCCGGGAGCAAGGGGATGAATTGGAAGGGTAGCTGGAAGCCAGCACGTATACCATGCCCCCTGAGGATCTACTGGTGCTGGCCCGCCACACAATTGCACACAGGATGTGGCCCCCTACTGGCCTCGTCCCATCCCCTATCTCCTCAGGTGAGGGAGGGAGCATGAGCCAAAGGACCAACTGGGGCCAAAGCAGCAGCTGCATGCCTGGCAGCTGCTCCTCCCTCCCTACTGGCCCCCTCACCCATCCTATAAGCACAGCCACCAGATGGAAGCAATAGAGCTACACTTGGGGACTGCTTTCTCTCCCTGCTCTCCGCTTGTAAAGGCAACAGGACTGAAGGCGTACACCAACCTGGCAGCTGCTCCTTCTGCTTCCTCCCATGGTGTCCATAGGAAGGGGCCAGCGAGCCAGCAGAGAAAGAAAGAAGCTCTACTCTCCCTGCTGCCCCCTCCTCCTATGAAAACAGCGGGACAGAAATGGCAGACTCACCACACTTAGCAGCTGCTCTCTCTCTCTTCTGCCCTCCTTCTGTGGGCACAGTGGGACCAAAGCTGCACTGCAGGAGGGGGCCAGAGGGAGCAGCCGCCAGGTACAATGCTGTGCCTGCAGTCCCGCTGTGTGCTGTGCTCACAGGAGTGGGGCCAGTGAAGAGGGAGGAGCAGCCACCGGGCTTGATGCTGCTGCTTTGGACCACACAGAGCTAGACAGGCATCGTGGGGCTGAGAGCCTTGGGTGCCAGTAGGAGTAGGCTAGCGTGCCAGGGGTTGCCAACCTCTGCAATAATGCTTCTGTGTATCTGTCTTCTAAAAGACTTTTGGAAACAGTATTTGTTCAAAGACAAACTTTGCCTAGTGTTCATGCCTATTAGAAGCCAAATTTCAGATCAATTCTAAAGCAAATATGTGGAAGTATTAGATCCCTTAGAAATAAGATTTGCAAACTATAAATTATAATTACAATCTATTTGGATATTATTATTTATTTTGTATTCTTGAGTACATTATTCACAAAGAATTATACAAGATATGGGTTTTTTAGGACCACGTTGTTTTTTGTGTTAGGTATAGACTTGATTATGGCACTCATGACCATGGTATCTGAGCACATGATAAACATAATTAATCAGAAACAGTCCTGTTAGGCTGACCATGCTACTAACTTCATTTTAAAATAGAACTACCGAGGCACAGAAAAATCAAGTGACCAGTTCAGGCCTACACTGGAAAGCTGTAACAGAGTTGGAACAGAATCCACAGCCCGTTTCTTAATAATATCATCCTTCTGATGTATTCTGACATAGTGATCTGATAACATATGTTTGCTTATTAACATATATCCAACAGTGCATTATAAAGTGTTTGTGTCATAATGTGGTTTGTGGTGTTTGTAATATTTTAAACTAATGAATTTGAATTGAGAATCTATGTTCAGTTCAGGAACAAACATTTGGATTTAAAGTATGTAGATAGCATTTACTATATAGTAGCTTGTTGACTGGGTTTATTGGATTCCTTCCAGTTGTTTCTGGGGTTTGGGTGGCTATAAAGCAAATGGTTATTCAGTAAAAGAATTATTTCATTACTTGCTCACTGTGCCTGAGATACACAAGGTGCAGTCCTTTGGGGGAAACTGAATGATGTGGCAAGGAGTATATAACCTAGTGCACAAATAAAGTACATCAACACAAACCCCAGCAAAGAAATGACACTCCCAAAAATAACAGTATAACAGGAGTGGACTTTACTGAGAGCAGTAAAATAGGATCAGTGCATTGAAAGGGTTAGGGTTAAATAATAAGCACTGATGAATCAAGAAATCAACATATTTCCCATCTCCCAAAACTCACAACTATTGGTAACCCTCACGTCCCTTTCTGGCACCCTCCAAGGTAGATTCATGCAATGATGAACCCAGAGACAAAAGCTGGCTTCTAAAAATAAGGCAGAGATAGAGGGCTCTCCATGCATTAGTCTTTGCCCCTGGGTGGGATATGGTTCTCTCTTGGCTTTTGGGTCTGGAATCCTGTAGATTTCTCAACTGTCTCATGATAGACAGTGCCATGTTGTATCTCTGCCACTCAGGATGCTGGTCTGTGCAGGGCTCGAACTATCTGTCAAGTGCCCTGAAGTGGATCCCACAAGACTGTCACCCTCTATCTGTGGAGGGGAGCAGTTAATGAGACTCCCTAGACAGGTCTGCTTCTCTCTCATCTCCCATACCTAAAGCTGTGAAAACTGCAACTAAAATTAGTCTGTGGCAGGCTGTCCTTTCCTGCTGAGCAGCCCTGGCTCATTATTAACCCCCTAGCAAATAGTTTGTTCACGTCACTCATACAGAAACTTCCCTATTGGCTTCAGCAAGAATTTCTAGTCTATCCTGTCTCCAATCCTTACTTGTGGTAGCCATTATTAAAGTAGTCCACAGAGTAGAACCTGTCCCCTCAAACTTTGAGGCTCAGTGTAGAGATGCAGCTGGCAAACTCCAAGTGAAGATTTCATTATCATTAATGCTATAGGAGGAAATCAGAACCACTGGCAAAACCAAATAATAAAAATACTTCATTTGTATGATTCCTAAGGGGATATACATTCTGAATTCTCAGTTGTATTTAGGATATATAAAAATGAGTTGAAAGGGTTCCTCACAAACTCCCAAAATGTGCTTATTTTTAGCTTGAGAAATGTTGAAAATGTCAAGACTGCCATTTTGCTGAACTACAATCCTGGATGACTCAGATGTGGCTTGGTTGCTTTCCTTCCCCTAAATGAAAGGGTGGGTTGATGAAATCAAATAGCAGTTGGGGGGGGGGGACCTGAAGATAGAGAAAAGCCAGCTTTAAAATACTTTTAAGATTACCTACAGTAACTGTACACTCTTTAAAATCATTGCTTTTACAAATTTTTAGCTTATCACAATTACTTTGTTCAACACACTCCTAATCTTAAAAAAAGGAAAACTCTTAAAGGAAAAGCATTTCTAAATCAAATATACAACAGCATTCCTGAAACAGCAAATGTTTTTGTTCAGACACAGAATAATTCAGCCTGAAAAGCAGCCAGAGGCATATTGTATCTTTTGTAGATTATTAATATACTGAGGTAACGGTAAGCATATAGCAATTTTTAACAAAAAAGATGCCCTGGCTCCAAATAAGTTAATGTAACTTCTGTCACTGATTGTAATGGGATTAGAATTTTGCCCAAATTTTGTTTCAAATTTGTTAGCAATTTTGAATGCTGTTCAGGTTATGTACTTGTATCACGAGCTATAACTGAGCTTCATCTTAAACTTAAACAATGTCCAGAATCTGTAAAAACTCCTTTAAATTAAACACCTATAATCTATTCTCTCCATCCTTTCTCCATAACAAATGGAACATTAGAGGGACATGCAATTCAAGTTTTTAGCTTAAAAGAAATTTGTGTGGGCTGATCTAGGGATCTGCTCAGTTGGTTTGTCACTGCGGGTTTTTCCCCTCCTGAGAGAATATTAGGCCTGTCTCACTGTCAAATATTGTTCTCATTTGACCTTATAACAGTGAAAGATAAAATCCAGAACATATTTACGATTGATGATCTAGTGCTCAAGGTACTGTACGGGGACACATGAAAACTGGGTTTTGTTTTCAGCTGTACCACAGAATTTCTGTTTGATCTTGTGTAAGTTGCTTAGGCCCAGATTTTTACAGATATTTAGGTACTGCACTGCTGAGCATTGCAAGGCCAAAGTCTCATTTTTAAAGGTGATTTAGGCACTAAGGAGCCTAAATCTCATTGAAAGTCAATGGGTATGTCTACACTTACAAATTAATTTGAATTGATGAGGATCAATTCAAATTAAATAAATGCATGGCCAAACTGGATTTCATTAATTCAAACTAAGGAATGCCTTAGTTTGAATTGATGGAAGCTAACTTCGAAGTTATAAAACCTTGTTTACCTTTGAAGTGACTTTTAATTCGAACTCATTAGTTCAAATTAACCCAATGTAGCTGTGTTAATTCAAACTAACTGTTAGTTCAAATTAGCCACAGCTTGATTTTCCCTATGCAATAGTGTCCCTTACCTAATTCGAGTTGGCAAGTCCTGTGCATGGACATGCTAGTTTGTATTGGGGTTTGTAGTGTGGTCATGTTAATTCGAATTAACTTAATTCGAACTAATCATTATTAGTTCAAATTGATTAGTTCGAATTCAGTTAATGTGAACTAACCTTCTAAGTGTAGACATACCCAATGGGATTTAGGCTTCTGGCTCATTGAGCCCCTTAGGTGCTTTTGAAAATATTACCATGAGCCACAGCATCTCAAATTCCTTGGTCCATTGAAGGTTTGCTCTTTGTTTTCTAGTCTCAGGACTTCAGTTTAACAGTGACTACTCCTGGATTTGAAGAGAGTTGATAAAACAGTTCTAGACAGCTTATATCTTTTACCTGCATACAACTCTGCTAGGTTTAGCCAACATGTATCTTTCGTAGCTCGTTCTTCAATTTTTTGGAGTATGATGGAAAAGGAGGGAGTCCATACTTCCAGTTGGTTTAATTTAGTTAGAGACTATGTAGCAAAAGAGTTGTAACTTACTTATTGTTTCATAATCGCAGTTTCCAATCCATTGGCAATATAAAATCCTGAATGAAGTCATTTTATGGTGAATTGTTTGTTTTTGTTTTCTTTTTTTCTGTTTGGGGTTTTTGGGGTTTTTTTGGGTTTTTTTTTTGGTTTAGTGACACCTCATAATAATGATGGCCAGCATAGGAGGGTTTAAGTGATGGTTTTTTACAATCTTGTAATTTGTTCTGCTTGTGTGGTGTTTACAAAATGGTTGAAATTTATATGCTCTTATTTCTATTGTTTTGGCTCAGAAAGTACAAAACATAAGTTGATCTATCCAAGTACAGCTACATTAGTGAAAATGAAAAGCAGTGTAGAACTGTCTTTCAGTTTGGGCTTGTTAATCAGATGATTTGTTGAGCAGCCATGGTAAGTGACTATAACAAAGGTTTATAAATCAGAAATTATGGAACACTTGAGAAAATAATACTCACGTAGAGTAAGAGGGCAATAGACAGATCTGACAAGAATTCAGGGATTTGTGTGCATGTGTATAGTAAATAGTAACTATTTAGTTCTCTTGTTCTGAATTCTGCCAAAATCTTTATGGTAGTAGTAAAGAGTGTGTTTGAATTTAAGACCAAATGTGTTGGCTCTTTATCTGTGAGTGAGCTGTAAACAGAAATTTAATATGATTGGGTGTTGGACTGTATCTAATTATTGTCAGAATCTTCTAGTTTATAGGGATCCAGATGTGCTGTGAAAAGATCCATGCAAACCAGTAAAAGTGGCTACAGAAGTATATTATACACAAAACTGTGTGATCAATAAGGAATAATTGTTATTACAGATGGATTTTATAATGGATGGAATAGTGATCCATTGAAAAAAGTTTTTACTCATTGAAAACAGTTGGTTTTCACAGCCATTAGTAGTAATGACCAGATTAAAGATTCCTTTTTACTCATCAATCAGGTAAACTGTGCACCATAAAAGAAATTCAATTCATTTAAGAAAATAATACACATAGTAAATTTAACTGTGGGAAAATGTCCCCACCTCCCAAAAGATTTTTGTCTCACATTTAAAAAATGACAAAGGTTTTGGAAGTTACATTGGACAAGTGAAAACTGCAAGCATCCTACCAGAGACATGAGAGAGGAAAAAAAACAAAAAAACAAGGAGTCTTAAAGTGCCACACGACTCCTTGTTTTTTTGCTGGACTAGACTAACATGGCTATCCCTTTGGAAAATGAGAGAGAAAACCAGAGACCAACTCTTTGCATTACAATAAGGTGATAATGTATCTATTCTTTCTGGATTCTGTATAGTGTTATACTAATCTGAGTGATAATCTTCCGCTGAGCCTCTTGTTTGACAGTCTTGAGTGCGTATCAGACACACAAGGCATGCACATGAAACATGCAATACTAATTATTATACCACATCATTTGCTGCTGGCTTAAGGCTTGAATGGCAGTCTTAAACATCCTTATTCCTTTTGTGTTTTGCTTTGTTTTTGAGAACCCCCCCCCCCTTTTTTGCCCATTTTCTGCAATTGTTTTCGTTTTGGGTGCATGTCTCATTTTTTGGGTGATTTCACCTCTTTTGGAATTGAGATTGTTTTTATGCCCAGGATGCAGCCAATTATAAACAGGGCACTAGGAAAAATGTGTTATTGAATCCCTTTAAATAAAATCTCAAAAATAAAAATAAAAGCACAAGCCTTTTCCATTTGCTGAAAGAAGTGGTCTGTACACTTTTCTCCTGTGACGCTTGAGGAGAAATGGACCACATGTGTATGATAAATTGAGTCCTCTAGAAAAATATTGCTACTTTTAAAATATTTTGAAGCTTTGTAAAGGCACTGCATTAGCTTCAGACACAGCTAACATCCACCCACAAAATACATTTTCAAAGACGTTGGCATCTTCTCCCATGCTCTATTTGTCAAAGGATCATGCTGGATTTGTACTATGTTAGCTCTGAACAAAGTTGTCTTTTGAGAATAATACATAAAACACTGTGATAAAGCACTTCAACTATAGCTGTCAAGTAATAAAGCTCATTCTCTCAGCCGAGTTACTTTAAAAAAAATTCCAATGACAAGAATTATCACCTTGCAAATTCCAAAGAGTATTTACAAATAATGATTATAATTGCCGTTTATATACACCTCCTATTTAAGGATTTATTTCCAAGTGCTTTGCAAGCATTACTTATCTAAGTGGCACAGTATAGTAAATTGGTCAGATCCTGCAGCCTTTGAAATGCATGTTATAAATCTTATGGAGTTTATTAAGAACAAGAACAGGTCTGGTATTATCATCCCCCTTTCACCTGTAGAGAAACGGAGGTCAAATTTTGCACTTATGTAAGCAAACACAAAGAGATTGTAGTTATTGGGGAATTTTGACGCTCCATGTAGATTCCTGAGGATCTGCCTCAAAGCACTTGTATAGAAACCCAAGACCGACGGATAATAAATAAATAAAATGAGACCAGGCCAACAGCTGACCAGGCTTTGCCTTCTCACTATCTTTTAATGCTGGTTTGCACCACTCCACTTAAATACCAGTATGCAGCTTCATATTTAAAATGGCAATTCAAACCAAGTAGATGCAGGAGTGTTTGGAATGCTCAAACCCCTTGGAACTAGACATTGAAATTTCATGGGGTTGATTTCATCCTTCTTCTTCTGAGCTACATACATGAAACATAATCCAGTCTGTTATATGTAAACCTTCTGATGAAACCTTCTAAACCAAGATCCTGTCCTGCTCTGCATGGCTTGAAAGATCGAATGGCATTTTTCAGTCACAGCAGGGAGCAACAATTTCTGTTGTTTGCTCCTAGCTCTTCCATAGCTGGAGCATGTTGACATCTTAGTGGATCTGCATATATGCAAGATCAAATTCAGTCAGAGAGTAACTCAATTTGGACTGGTTTACACAAGTGCAAAATTTGGCCTATTGTTGGCAAAACACTTTTACATTCTTAGGATGAAATTAGTTTTATAAATATAAAATCTATATAACTACTTTAGGAAGAAAGGTATGAATGGAGCCCTTAAAGCACAACTGTTTAGAAAGCATTAAACATTATTTAAAATTAGGACTGTCTTCTGAATTAATTATCTTCATCCTTTTTGTAGATGAATGCTTATTATGTTGTGTCTTCTGCTTAAAGATTAAGATTACATTCAGGTTACATTAATTTTTATATATAACTGTAGCATGAAGTACTGTTGATCATTTCATAAAAAATAAACGGGTAGTATATAAATCCCACTAAAATACAGTTTTAAAGAATTGTACATTAAACAGTATAAATTGTTCTTTATTTTTTTTTGCTCCCTAAGTAATCCTAATTAACATAGCATGCTGCATAGCCTACAAAAAAAAAACTGTAGTTCAAATAAATTCAAGTGATAAAAATTTAGGATGAAAAACTATTCTTTCATCTGTAGAATATATTATGTTTGAATTCACATTAAACTATATTTTAATAACTTTAATCTGTAGACAAACTTTTAATTAGTTGATTATTTTCATCACTCACAGGTAAATACAAGATACTGCTATTCAGAATCTATTAGCTATACCCTTTTCAGTGATAAAATAAGTATCAAACACAATGCAATTCCATAGGTAAAATGCAGTTCAGGCTCGTTACCTAGGTTGGGTGACTTGACAGGAGCACAGAAGTAATTTAAAATCAGTCTTGTTAGGGTTTTCCCACTGGACATTAATGCAAACCTTTTCATATTCAAGAGGACAATTAGGTTATCAAACATCAATGCCTATAAGACATTTCCCATAATTTATTAACTTGGGGATTACTTGTTTTATAATATCTTATTTCACTTCATACTGAGTATCACACTCATGGTTCCTCCTTTGGACTCTAACCAAGTATATAAAAGTCAAGGAGCTATTCTGGTGCTGTTTTAGGACGGGTGGTAATGAAGGTTTGTATAACCTGTGTATTCTTTTAGCTTCCCTTGCCTGATAATCTATCTAGAAATCCAGGTTTATTCCTGGAATTGAGTAGTGCTGCTTTTCCTCTAGACCAGAAGTTCCCATCTGCTGTGTTGTGACACAGTAGTATGTCATGAGTAGTGCCGTCGCTACCCTGTAAAACGGGTTGGGGCCTGGGCCCCTCCTGTTGCTGCACAGCCCCACCCTGGGGCCCGATCCAGGAGTCGAATTGTGCTTCTCCCACTAGCAGCCTGGCCCGGATCTAGCCCCTGCTGGCCAGTGGCAGCACAGCAGGTGACCATGGCTTGAATTTGGCTGCTGCCGCTGCCAGTCAGCAACAGCGGCCTCGCCCGGATCTGGTCCCAGCTGCTGCCAGATGTGGGGGGGAGGAGCTAAAGGCCCACAGACCCAGTGGCAGTGACATATCTGGTCATGAGAAACAGCAAAGTGTGTCACCAGGTGCCTGGAGCTAGAGCGAGGCTGCAGTTTCCCCTGATGGGATTTTGTTTTTTTCAGTGGTGGGTGCATCTCTTTGGCAGCAGGAGCACTATCTCACACACAGTTGTGCATCCTGCTAACCATGTCGTAACTCAAAAAGCTTGAAAAACCCTGGTCTAGACTGCTAAATCTGATCCCAATGAGATCTAGAGAAATTCATTAAAAGGAAGCTCAACATTTGGGCCTCTATTCAACAAGGAACTTAAGCAAAACTGAGATGATAAACTGCTTGCATGCTTGTAGTTAAGCATGGGCTTAAGTATTAAGTTGTACTCATCCCTCAGTCAGCTCAATAAAGGGGCCACTGCTGATCTGTTACAGATAATAAATGCATACTCGTGTAATCTCACTGATATCAACTCTGCAGAATTCTGTGCTCTCTGGTCCCTTATCACACAAAATATTTAAGTGCTTAAATTTGAGCACATAGTAGTCCCATTTAACTTCACTGCGACTGTTATGCTTAAAGTTGAGCAGACATTTAAATGCTTTCTTGGTCAGGCTTAGAGTGCTTAGTGTGCTTTGCAGGATTAAGCCCATGACTAGCAGTACTGTTTGTGGAAAACATTATATGCCATACGAAAATCCCTAAGTTATACTTGCATTTTGGGCATTATGTGTACAGAAGTGTGTGCACACTTTGACTTCTGTCTGAGCCATTTGTTTCTCATATCCTGTTGTTTTGTTGACAAAGCCATTTATTTATTTTTTATTATTTTTACTTCCTTCAATTAAAAATATGCATATGACCTACAGTTCATGTTTCCCTCAAATGTATACAAGTGAGGGTTCGATATTCACTATGGATCTGATCCGCTGATATGAATGACTACCTTTCAGGTAACTTCCGTAGGCCAGGGATAAGGCCCTAATGGAAGAGTTCAAGTTTTTCCCTGATAAGAGAATGGGTTTGACTACAGTCTTTTTTTTTTTTTTAATGAATTACTTTACAAAACTCTCTAGATATACTTTGTTTTTAAGTATGTCTTTTACAATGAGAATTGCCTGATGCAGATGCCATAAAAAAAAAAAGTAGTCTAATACATATCTTACTACTCGAATCTTGTAGAAAGGACATAAAGGTTTTTAAGAAAAGTTTCAAAGATACTTAATAAAATCACTCTCCATGAGTAGCTTTATTTTATTTGGATTCCAATAGGGTGATGTATACAGTGGCTTTTCATAAAATGCTTTTTCTTTAGTCAAACCAACCAACAAATAAGTTGTCTTGCCCTGTCCTCTCTGTCATATGTTTCCCTACTCTAGCATTTCTGCCCACTGTTTTCATGTATCCAATCATGAAAAGGTCTATTTCAAACTTTAAGTTAGTATTAAAAAAACAAAAACTAAAAAACCACAACAACCCAAAACTTTTCTCTCCTTTAGCAGGCCTGGGACTAGAGCCAGTAATCAGTAGGTGCTGAAAATTCCACCAAGTTTTTAAGTGAAGATATTAATACCTGACACTTAAAATGTTGAAACTACAGACTGATGCCATGAAACTGTTAAGATATAACTTGATACACACTGTCATTTTCTTATTTTTTTTAGTTATTTGTTCCATAGGAAAATGCATGTGAATGTCTTGTGTTGTTCAAAGGAATGCAACTTTTTTTTTTGTGAAGGATCAAAGCTTTCTAAATATTGTCTTTATTCTTGAAGACAATTAAAAAGAAAAAATGTTCTCTGTGGAGCAGTGTTTCAAACTTTTAGGAATAATGTTCATTAAATTTGCTAATCTTAGGTGCCAGATCAGAAAGATAATCCCACTTAGTGCCCTTACTGAATGCTTTTTGTGAACTCTAGAGATTTTTTCTGATATTTATAGTTCTAATTAATACTAATCCCTTTATTACTTTATCCTGTTCATGCATTAACTCTTGTAACCCAGGGCAAATCATCATGCAGTACCTTTGTTAGTCTTAAAAGTGCCATAAAAATCCTTGTTTGTTTTAGTGCAGATTGGTATTTTAAAAGTACATGTGGGTGCTGAGAATACATTCAGGTACTATGACCCATCTGTGCTTAGGGTAGACCACCTAAAAATGCAAAGATCAGAGACATCTTGGGAAAAGACCAGATTGTCCCAAAATGGTGGCTATCACACTGCAGTAAATTTACTAACCAGTCACTAACAGTGTTTCTGACTCCCCCACACTGGTTATCAAGACAAGAAGCTAAATCAAAAAATGCACAGCTTCCTTTACTTCATTTCAGTCTCTGGCTCAATCAGGTACTGGGTCCAAGAAAGAGAGAAGTTATTTAAAACTCTCTTCCCTGTGCCAAAATGTTCTCCTAACCCAAAGGGTCAGCCACATTACCAGACAGGACCATCCTTGGTGTAGGGGTGGGCATGAGAGGGGCAATCATCCCTGGCCCTGCTGTTCTGTGTGCCCTGTGCTGTCCTAATAGGAGCAGAGGCAGTGTGGAGCCCACCCTGCTGCCCCCCCCCCAGACCATGCTGTCTTCTGACACTCTCTGGCATGAAGGCAGCAGGGCAGGGGCAGGAGTGTGGACCTCCACTCTCCCACGCTGCCCCTGGGTCAGCCTGCCCCACTCCTAGGGGCAGAGTGGCTTGCTCAGGGGAAGGCTAGGAGCCCAGGGCCTGGCCTGTGAGCCAGCCTGCCCTACTTCGTCAAGTGCAGTGGGCAGGGGCCCCTCCGCAATCCAATTGGTCCTGGGACCCACAACCCCCTAGGGATGGCCCTGTTACCAGCCCAATATAAGTTTGGATCTTACCCAAAAATATCATATTGCCAGCCAATTATTTGGTGACTAAAAATTTTATGTTTATAATAAAAGGAAATAAACAAATAAGGTATTATCTAATTTAAAGGACTCAGATAGATACAAATGATTTGAAAGTCCGTATGTATTAGGTTTTCAGAAAAACACTAAAGTTTGCAGGCTTGTGTGGTTCCTCTAGTGTACATCCAGTAAGTGGATGGGTCTCAGTCCTTTGATTCACAGATTCACTTTAGATTCCAAGTTCCAGAGTGGTAGCCATGTTAGTCTGTTTCAGCTAAACAAACAAGGAGTCCTGTGGCACTTTTAAAGACTAACAAATTTACTTAATGCTTACGTTTCCTGAGTGTAATTCCGCTTCGTCAGACTCATGAATGCTTATACATTAAATAAGCTTGTTAGGCTTTAAAATTGTAGACAAGTTGATCCAGAGGTAGGAACATAGAATGAGTACAACATGAATGAAGCGCCTATCTTTATGTCCTTTTGCCATCCAACTTGTGGAAATCCACAGAAACAAAACAGAGTCCAGGATCACCTGAGATAACTCTTGGTGATTCATAAGGAGTAGTCTCTGGGTTCTTTGCTTGAGTGATTGTACCTTCACGGTCCCTTACAAGACCATAAAGCAGGCTTATTGCTACTGCCGTCCTGCCTGGGGTGTCACCCAGAAACACAGCACAGGCAGAAATACAGATTCTTCCAACAGGTCTCACATAACTTAGAATGCAAACATGACATACAACAGCAAATTATAATCTTTCTAATGGTACCTGACATGATCAATCCCATGCAAATTATTGTAATTTTGCAATATTGATATTAAATAATATTGTAAACAGCCCCCTCTAAACCAACAGTGTCATGGGTTGAGCATTAGAAAATTATTCCTAACTGTCAGGATGATTAACCACTGGAATAAGTTGCTGAGGCAGGTTGTACAACCTTCATCATTGCAAGTTTTTTAAAAGCAGTTAGACAAATACCTGTAAGGGATGGTTTAAAATGGTACTCAGTCTTGCCATGAGTGCAGGGGACAGGACTCGATGCTCTGTGACGGTCCCTTCTGGTTTCTATGATTCTATGGGTACAATAAATATTTTTTGTAGTAATTAAAGTAGAAAAAACAGGACATCCTCAAACATGATTTTCTAGCTTCTTTCCGGGTTACAGTTGCAGATGTTTCTCACCGTATTCTGGGGTGGAGTGTTTTTTGGGAGACTGCAGTTGTGTGTGCATCATGTTCACAATTATGAAATGTCAGTCAGGTCTATACTAAGGTGCATGCTAATGATCTCTCTTATAACAGCCACAAATCATAATGCTTGCAGTTTTTAAATAATTGACAAAGTTAATATGTAATTACAAAAGGTTTGTCATAATTAGTATGTTATAAAACATATTTTATTTTCCCTACACAGATGGCTCACACATAGTACAGCCAGCACTCTATTACTTTATTTCTTATTTATCTAATTAAATTAATTGCCATTTGTTGCCTAATATAATATAGTTACACATAATATGTATTTCAATGAAAGTTGGACATCTAAATGACCTTGTTTCCTTATTCTTACATTATTCAATGAATAAAAATTATCATGGTTTTTGCCATAACTGATATGAGAACATACTCTATAGATGGAAAAATGAAAGGATGTGAACTCAGTTTCTAAGTAGTTAAACACCCTATTCAACCATATGTAGTTTACCTTTTGAGCTTCTTGGTCTGAGGTTCTTAGTCTGAAATGTACTTTTTTGTTGTTGTTTGCTTTTTTAAAAATTCCTTTACATATGAGCAAAGTATCAGTTCAAATGAACTTGTTATTTTATATGGGATTAGATTTTAAAACATGCACGTGCGCGCACGCACGCACACACACACACACAAAGCAGCAATTCTTGAAAATTCCCTAATATGTTTTCTTTGATTTCTAACCCCATTATCCATACAGTGCATGTTCATTCTGTTGATGCTACTCCTTGGTCAGCACTTTTTAAATCTCTATTTTATTTGCTTGTGTTAATAGGTTTTCTTGTGCTTCAAGGTAAAATTTGTAAGCAGTGGACAATTTCAAAATAGGAAGTGATATTAAACAATTGTTTTTGTCAAAATGAAATGAAACAAAAGCATGGACTGTTTTTTTTTCCAAGAAGCCCTTTCAGTGCCATTCCTTAAAATAAGAAAGTCTTGCAAAATACATGACAAAGTATGCAATACATTTAAAGAATGATGTGCCTCAACAGCCATATGCAGAGGGTTCACCTGTAACCATCTACACATAAGGACATGGAAGCTACTCCTCTCAGCAGTCCCACTGAAGTCATTGACAACACTAATCAAGGCAATAGGCACCATGCACAGCAATAACTGTTTTCAAGATAGGGCAACAGTTTGTTATTAACACCCTCAGGTGAGGGGCTATCAGCCAACTGAGAACAAAGAATAATAATAGACTGGCAGTTTAAGCAGTGTTGTGCAGGTTAGCAGATAGACTGTCAACATCATAATCAAGGAGAAGTCATATGGATACCTGCTGTTACTGCACTTCTGTGAGGAGCTGTTGCTGAGAGGCCAGTAGCAAGAAAGAGATGCATTCAAAGTTGAAGTGAAAGGATAATGGTTAATTAAAAATCTCAGAGCACACCTACTTTATCTCAGCTGCTAAAATAAATCTCCATATCACTGATCTTTCCTGATATCATATTCTAAAATCTTCCAATGCATTCCACATCCTTCATCCCATCACCTGTTTTATGACTCCCACTTGGACAATAAGGCAATATAAAACTTTATTTAAATTCATTGCAGTATCATCTTGATTCATTTCCATGAACACTGGGAAACAGTTGGATAGCACAGAAAACCTGTTCATTATTTAATGTCAGGTAATCAGAACTATATTTGAAAACTTCAGGTCCACTCCATTCCTCCCTCACTGATTTGCACAAACACTAGGAGAGGAATTCTAAATACTTCAATTACAAAGACTATGGAACTGGCCTAAAGAATCAGGAAAATCCTGTGTACTATAGGGTGTTTTATTTTTAATAGCAAAAGTCACATTAGCTGCATAGAATTTGAACATAGTCAGTTACACAGAAAGAGTTGTAATAAGGTAAAGAGAAATAATAATGAAGCAATTACACAATAGAAGTTATTTTAATAAGATGGCTACTGATGTCCATTTCTGAAATTTCACTGTGATTATAATAATTAAAGGTCATGAAAGAACATTCTTCCTAAGGAGGAATAAGGCCGAGATGGTAAACTGAGAATATAAACCTTTAGTCTGATAGAAATACAAGTTCATGGTGCAGAACCAGCAGTCCAATGATTTTTTATTGCCTCTGTTAATCACAGGATTTACTCTGTTTCATAACTCTGAACTCCATTAGCCAGTCAAGAATGCTGGTTTCATAATCTAGGTATTGAACTGGAAATGTACGATATGAGATCACCCAAGTTCTCATTATCTAAAAAACTAAAGCCCTGTATAATTTTAAACTACTTTTTTGGGGGGAGGAGGGGTGCAGGGTGATTTCTTTTCTAAAATCTTAATCCAGCCTCATAGGCAATGAAGCTATTATAATCCATATGCTAAAAATAGATTTAAAAATGTATTAAAATTGTGTCAGGCTATGCCCAGAAAAGCAAGTGTTCCTCTGAAGTTACTGCAGTATCCTGATGAACGGAAAACAAAAGTTGTGTGAACATCTAGGATGACACAGGATTTGAGAATTGGGGACTCAAATGCTGTGGGGGAAGTGTCAAGAAACTGGTGCTCACTTGAAACAAAGCATGACTTTTGTATTTAATAAGTTCCTAGTAATCACTGCTACTCTGATGATACATATATGTATGCGATAAGACAGTGGGCCCAATTCTATTGTGTTTGTATCAGGGTAAATCAAGAGTAATTCCACTGAAATCACAAGGGGTAAACATATATAAAAGAGATAACTGTGACTCAGTAATAAGGCATCATCTCCTCCTTCTTCCCAAGGTACCAACAATGGCTAGATGATGTTCAAACCCTCCTAGATGCAGTTCTTGACTCTCTAATTGCTGTCCACAGTAATTGTAATAATAGTACCCAGGACCTTTCTTTCCAGCCTGGCATTGGCTCTTTATCTCAGCACTTCCATCTCATTTCTCCACCCAGTCACCCCCCATTTGCAGGGAGCTTCCCTACACACACTGCAGGCTACTACATGCAATTTTAGAGACTTCACATTCTTCCTGATTTGAGACAGGAGCATGGCATGTGGGATCACCCTCTGCATGTTCCATGTAGGTGATCTCAAAATAGATGTGTAGACAGAAGCAGAAGCCTCAAGAGAGAGGATGAAAGCCATGAGGGATTCCCAGCCCCCACCCCCCAGCCATGGCCACTTTAATTTTCTGGCGGTGGCTCCCTTTTTTCAGTGGAGGGTCGCTGCATGGCAGAGGGGTCCTGAGCTGGGTCCCGAGGAAACAAGTTTGACAACCACTGCATTATTGAAAGATTAGCTGCACTGGACACCTGTCAGATTGCAATTAAATGTATCTTGCAATCTAACCCAGCTGCTGAGTGCTTGGGAAAGAAAACTGGAACATGCCCAGGACAACATGGCAGTGAGAAAGAAATACCTTCCCAAAAGTCCAAAAGATGACCAGCATACCACCTACAGCACGTCCCAAAAAATCAGTCCAATTCTAATCCCAAGGGGATTTTCTTCTCTGCACAGAATGGCACCCTTTGGGCAGGAAAAGAGAACTTAGAAATCTTTCCATTGTGTACACAGGAGCCAGTAGTCTTATTCTGCACTTTTTTTTTTCTAGCCAAGCAATCATAGAGTCTCAGTTGCTCCAAGCCATGAGGTATAGACAATATGCACTTCTTAGAGGGGCCAAAGGTTTTTCTACCCATTCCCTGTTGACAATGCCTCCTCCACTTCTGAGGCTGCTGATGGTGGAGGGTGACATTTTCTGTCATGGAAACTACAGAATAGAACATATGGTAGCTGCATAGCGCTCTCTTAAATATTCTGAGCAGCCTTTATTCAGGCAAAACTCCTTGTTGAATCAAGGCAATGTTTGTATGAGTTAAGAGTGCAAGATGAAATTTTAAAGACAAGACTAGCTCTTGATCCAAGTTATAACAGTCCCATGGAACCCTGTTTCTGCACACTTACGGTTTCTCTTAATTTATTTTTCTCAAGCTGCAGACAATTTTTCTAACATAGTTTTCCCATAAGTTTGAGTCAGTAAGTGGATACAAAGAAGAGATATTTTTATTTGTTTTCTACAGAGATGCTAATAGGAAAGAAGACAATTTTCACTTGATTTATATATATGTAAATGTAAAGAAAACTTTTTGCAGAAAAGCTCAACCTTACGTAGAGTGTTTCTATAGGGGACACAGGCCTTATTAGAACAGAAACTTTCATTGTAAATTACAGTTCAAAGGCTGGAACTGAAGAAGTCATAAGCATAAGTTCTTCAAGTGATTGCACATGTTCATTCCATTTTAGGTGTGCAGGCACCTCATGCACAGCTGTCACAGATTTTTCCTTCAGCAATTCTCTTCAAGATGGTGTGAGAGTACTATGCTTCCTCATGCCAGTGCAGTCAGGCATAAAGGACAAAGCTAACCTGACCATCCCTCAGTTCCTTCCTACCACCCATGATGTTTGTGTTCTCAAGTCCTATACACATTAATGTCAACATAGTGTAAATGGTATGTGTTGTGTTAGTTTTAGGCTAGTTTAGAGATTTTGTACAAAAATTCGGATACAGGTAAGTTTAAACTGGCATATAGTAATGTGGATTTGCTGCTTCCTATTTGGGTGCTGATACCGGTTTAGAGCTGCATCTGACAAAAGCTTATGCCTGAAGAAATCTGTTAGTCTTTAAGGTGTCACAATACTCTCATTGTTTTTGCTGTACACAGACTAATATGGCTACTGCTCTGGAAATTTACCTCTTTAGAAATAATTTTTAACTTCAGTCTCAGCCAAAGTTCCTGACTAAAGTGGTTTCCAGTCTCCACATTAACCAGCCAATTGATTTACTGACTTTCTTTCCAAAGCCTCATTGAAGAATAAGTAAATAAAAGCTTTGCAGTACATATGTTAGAAGAGATTTTTAATGTGGATTGGATTAGGCCATTTAACTCTTTCCCATAACTGTTTATTGCAGACTGAGACAGAATAAAGGGCCATCAAATCTCTACCCAAATGATCTCTTCCTTGATTTCTAGCTGTTTTGAGCTGTGCTGTCAATGGCTGCTATTGCTTCCCAGTTAGAGTGTTGGCTCATTTGACTAGATCACAGGGAGCTTCCACAGCCTTTCTGGCTTATGTGCTTGCCTGTCCTGGACATTTGAAAGGCGGAAACCTGGTCAACTTTTCACACTTCTCTCTCACTATACAGCCTGAATTTAATTAATCTAGAGATGTTGCCTGAATTAGTTGGGTGGTTCTACAATCCCTGTGTAACTAGACTCCAAATCCACCTCCAGTTCAAACTGCCCATGATTTACCTACAAGGAAATGGACGTGTGCAAGCACTTGAAAAAACAATTACAGACCCTCCCATCTTTCTGGTGGAAAGGAACTGAGGAGGTTCAGGGACAGTTCCATCCTTTATACCTGGTTGCAGATGTGGGAGGCACTAGATGATTTTCTCACTGCGGAGAGAATAATCCTTGCCAACTGCTCACAAGGTGCTTACGTTCCTACAGAGGAATGGATATGTGCAACATATCTCAGAGAACAACAGTTACAGAAAAAAGTAGGAACAGTTTCCTACAGATTCATGATACAATTATTTTTGCTTTGTAATTCTAATCCAGATGTCATGTTATTTGCTTGCTTAAGGATTTTTTAAGTAGCCGCTTACTAACAGCAGCAAATGCATATTAGGCAATTCACTTTCACGACACTCCCAAATCAAATGTTCCACATGTTGGGGTTTTGTCCTCATCTAGAAATCAACATTTTATATGTAGTAAAATTAACCCTATTCAGCACTAGGAAACTGCCCAGATGGCAGGGGATGTAATGCTACAGACTAAAGTATTTACAAGGTTCTTAAAGTACTGCCAGGTATTGCTGTGCTGTGCAAGAGGGTGATATCTATGGATACAAGGAAAAAGAGCTGGGTTAGACTTGTTTCCTGCAATGAGCATAATCTCATTTCTCAACACTGATCAGAACCATTTTACAGTGAGAGCCACTACCCTTGCACCTAACTTTGTCACCTCCCTCTGCCCAGAAAATGGCAAAGGATGGATTAGCATGTAATTGCAGTAAAAGCAAAGACGTGCCTATACATAGCACAAGGGCTAGATATGCATGGCTAGACCCCCTTCTCCAGAGATCATCTACAGGGCCCCTTCACAATCTACATTTGAGTCCTGCTTCTGCTGTGCTGCCTCCAGTGAATAAAGTTCATGTGTATATATAAATGAACTGTTATTCTCCTTTCCCTGACTTCTGAATTTTCAGTTAGCTGCTCATGTCTAAAGGAGCATAAGAAATGACAGAATGCAAACAATCTCTGATGCTGGGAACAGGAGCGCTTCTGGAAAAGAAATCAACATATTTAAATATTGAAAAACTTTAATTTATGAATTTTACTACTGCAAATCTCAGAATAAAATTACAAGAAGCCAACGTTCCCCACAGGAATAGTTTTCTTGAATTAAAATTTGGATAAATCTTGTATTCAAGTCCTCCTTCTCAAGCTGTATCTCAGATCTCCCCAGTTTTATCCCACCCTTGGCAAAATAAGGATACTTGATTTTATATATTGCAGAGTCACTGAAACAGAATGCCCTCCCCCTTCATATGCTGTTCCAGGCATTTTTTATGTTGGATAGCATATGCATGACAAAACAATTTTGTAACTTAGCATTTGAATTAATTTTGAAGTTTTTCTTGACATTGGTCAATTATTGCAGGTTGAGCTTTTTCTCAATTTGTTTTGTGAGATGTCAAAGCAGCTCATCTTTCATGAGCTCCAGTGAATGCACCCACTTTTATGCCCCTTATACTGAATCTCTCTCTCTCTCTCTCTCTCTCTCTGTCTTTCTCAACAGGAGCTCCAGTTCACACAGTTGAGGTAAAACACCAATTTCATTACTAGATGAATGCTCAGTAGGAGAAAAAAAAATAGCACCACGGTCTTTCCAGGGATATGGTATTTGCTGTTAAGCTATTGAATGAAAGTGAGAATTGTTTTCTTTTAAACTGAACAAGAACTTTGATTCTTTATCTAGTTATGAATTGTATGAGGAAGGTTGTCTAAGGACACGTAGGTGGACTGTCAGGACTCTATTATATCTCTCCCACTGACTGTGTCTGATATTGGAAACCACTTTTAAAATCTTTTCCAGTTTTGCTTAACCACATGCTAATGCTGTGAACCTGATTTTCCAGTAGTGCTGAAATAGTGCTTTCCACTAAAGCCAATGAGCTCTGTAGTCCCTTAGTACGTGTATTAATCAAGTGAAAAGTATACAAAATGTAGCACCAGGAAGCAGAAATTGTTAAACCACTTTAAAAAATGTGATCCTTAACTTTTTGCATCCTTGGTCACTGCAGATAATAACACTTTCCCTACCTCACAAAAGTGCTGTGTAGATTAAGAAATTTAATGCTTTTAAATTGCTTCAAGATCTTTGAATTGAAGGTGCTATTAGAAATACAAAGTATTAATCTAATTTATTTTATCATGCTGGGTCTAATAATAGTACTAGGAATAGTCTGTGCTATTTTGTCTATCATTCAAGTATCTCCAAGAGTTTTACAAATTGGATTTTAGCAATTCTCACAGCACCTCTCTGAGGTAGGGAAATATTACTATGCTCATTTTATATTTTTACAATAGCCTCCATACTAGCAGAAGAAGTGAGGAATGTATAATTTACTTAACCTTGTGTTCCACATTTATTTGCAGCTTCAGGTGTCCTTATACATTCTCAAGTCCATAAAAGATTGACTGTAATAGCAGAAAGCATAATGTTATTATATTAGTTGTGGTAATATTGTGATACTGTAGCTCCCTGTGATTCATTGCCCAGTTTTCAGTTTTTTGCCATTGGCATAGCCCATCCTTGGTGCAAAGAACTAATTTCTTCCAAACACACACGATCAATAGTTTAATTGAACAAAACTTTCATACACGATAAACAATAGGATTTTAAGAATGCAAGTAATTGTGAAATACATTGTCATATTATAATGTTTATTTGCTATTTAGGCTTGGGCCTAATACATAAGAATGGTCATATTGGACCAAATGTCCATCTAGCTCAGTATCCTGCCTTCTGACAGTGGCCAATGCCAGGAGCTTCAGAGATAATGAATAGAACAGTAATCATCAGGTGATCTCATCAGCCATTCCTGCCCTCTGGCAAACAGCAACCCCTGCCTCTCTTAGCTAACAGCCACTGTTGGAAACTAATCCCCATGAACTTCATTTAGGTTTTTTTTTTTTAACCCCGTTATAATCTTGGCCTTCACAACATCTCCTCACAAGAGATTCCATAGGTTGACAGAGTGTTGTGTGAAGAAGTAATGACCTTTTATTGGTTTTAAACCTGATGCTTGTTACTTTCATTTGGTGACCTCCTAACTTTTGTATTATGAGTAAATAGCGCCTCATTATTTACTTTTTCCACACCAGTCATGATTTTGGAGCCCCTTTGAAGTTGCTCCTTATTCACCTGTTTTCAAAGTCACAGTTTTATTGATCTCTCCTCATATGGAACCTCTTCCATATCTCTAACCATTTTAGTTGCCTTTTTCTGTACCTTGGCCAATTCCAACATATCTTTTTTTGAGATGGAGTGACTAGATATGCACACAATATTCAAGATGTGGGCATCCCGTGGATTTATAAAGAAGCAAAACAATATTCTCTGTCTTATTGTCAATCGCTTTCTTAATAATTCCAAACATTCTATTAGCTTTTTGGACTGCCACTGCACATTGAGAGGATGTTTTCAGAGAGCTATCCACAGTGACTCCAAGATCTCTTTTTTAAGAGATAATAGCTAATTTTAGACCCCATCATTTTATGTGTATAGTCTGGAATATGTTTTCTAGTGCTCATTACTCTATATTTATTAACATTGAATTTCATCTGCCATTTCGTTGCCAAGTCACACCATTTTGTGAGTTACCTGTGTAACTCTTCACAGTATGCTTCGGCCTCAACTGTCTTGGATAGTTTTGTATCAACTGCAAATTTTGTCACCTCACTGTTTACCCCTTTTTCCAGATTATTTTTGAATATTCTGAACAGTATGGGTCAGACCAGTACAGACTTCTGGGGATCACCACTATTTATTGGTTACCATTCAGAAAAGTGATAATTTATTCTGACCCTTTGTTTCCTATATTTTAACCAGTGACTGATCCAGGAGGGGCTCCTACCCTCTTATCTCATGACAGAGACCTTGTCAAAGGCTTTCTAAAAATCTATGTAAACTATCCACTGGATCACCCATTTCCACATACTTGTTGATTCTTTCTAAGAATTCCAGTAGAGTTATGATTTCCTTTTACAAAAAGGATGTTGGCTCTTCCCTAACAAATCATATTCATCCATGTTTCACATAATTATGTTCTGTACTAAAGTTTCAAGCAATTTGCCTGGTTCTGAATTTCACTTGCAATTTCTTGGATTACTTGTGGTGGCATTTTTAAAAATGACATCAGATTAGCTAATCTTCTAGCTGTCCTCCACTCAGCTGGTACAGAGATTGATTTAAATGATATGTTACGTGCCGTAGTTAGTTTTGCAGTTTCACATTTGAGTTCTTCCAGAATTCTTGGATGGATACCATCTGGTTCTGGTAGCTTATTCCTCTTTAATTTATCAATTTGCTCCAAAAACTCTTCTAATGATAATCCAAAGCCCATTGAATTCAATGTGAGTCTCTGACTTCAATAAGTTTTGGCCCCAACTCTTTGTGTTCAATAAGAAAAATAAAGTGAGTATATGCTGCTGGCACAAGTGGTGGGGGGATGAAGAAACAGACACACGATAAGTAAACCTTAGAGGGACAGTTTATGTATAAGGAAATAAGGGACCTTGCAGCAGTACAATTAATATTGTGATTCATGGTAATTAATTCTGAATCCAGATTAGCTACCACATTATTGGCTACAGAAGATTAATGTTTTAACTGAATTATCAGGGCCTATGAAGTAATATTAGCATTTTGTGGGTTAAAATGTTGGGTTTTTTTTACCTCATCTTCCATTCTGAAAACATACAGCAAGTTCTTCTACCATATTGAATAGCTAGAGGCCAATTGTTAGGATGAAATGGAGTGCAGAAGAGGATAGCTATGCAATGTATCCTTCCAAGCACAACCTTCACTCTCATGTGTTTTGAACATCAGGGATCCTAGAAATTGGCTCACCAAGAAAAAATGTAGAAAACACAGAATACACATTTTTACAGAGCATCTTTAGTTTTTATATTTTGTGAAAAAATAATATATACAGTAGCCTCCATTTATCATTTATCCGAGCTTCCATCATCCACCTATCCATATGAACTAAACCAAGGCTGACAGCCCAAGCATCAAGATCAACAGCAAGTTTCAGCAAACTGGGGGACCTTTTCTGTGCTTAGTGCCAATGTGTGAAAGATGAAAATGTGGCTGGTATCTACCAGTTCTGTTTTAACAACCAGGACTAGCTCAGAAAGTGAGTAATGGTAATATAAAGGCACATTTTGCTTTATTTTTTTGTTTTAACACCCCCCTCAGTTTTCTGAAAAGGTACTCTACTGGCTGAAGTATGTAAGAAATACAAATTAGCTTTCTACTAATTTTCTTATATTGATTGGTAGACTTCGAACTGCTTAAAACTAGTGAATATATCAACGAAATGTTGTATTCATCTGATATCTATATCTATATATAGTGGCTGGGGAAACTAAAGTTCAGCATTTCATTTAAAAATGAATTTTTATATTTTTAAATTGGAGAATTTTTTTTAATCACGGAAAACTAGGACCCATGGTGATGGTTTAGTGTCTTGTAGCTGAGTTCAATAAACATTATCCTATTAATCCAAAATCATAGATAATTGGTTATATATTAATAATGTTTGTCTATGGGGGGTATCAAGATGCCTTCAGAACGTGTTTCTGTTGGTATGTGAGGATGCAATTTAAATAATCTCTTATAAAAAAGATTAATGTTTAAAATAAAGTGAATGCTTTGAAAAGACTCCATTTATGATGTAAACATTAGGCAGGTTTATAACCACATTAGCTAAGAACAGCTAGAGAATCTATCATTCAGTGCCCTGATAGGCAAATGTAACTTTTTTTTTTTTTTTTACTGTCCCAGAGAATTTTTTGTATTAAATATAATTTTGGTTTCTTTCTGCCCCCAATTCTCCCACTTTTTATTTTACTGGAACATGAGTCATATGCAGTTTGCACAGACCTATCTTCTTACAGCCTGGGGATATCCTTGTCTACTAGATGAATCTTTCTCTTGCAGAAACCCAATGAGTACTGCCACTTTGATTGATGTTGACAGGACTGATTCCCTCTAGACAAGAGAAATAAGCCCCTAAAATACTTCGGTCTATTTTAATAGATACTTATATTTCTCAAAGAGATATAGAACTAACAGTATTGCTTTTAAAAGGAACTAACTAACTAATTTTGCCATTTGGTCTCATCTTATACCATGAATCAAAAAGTAGAATAATCAGGCTCCAAAGGGAAATCAGTACGTCTTCGTCACAGTGACTCCCAAGTGTTCGTTGAGCATCTTTATGAATACATCAGAGAACACATGAATGCACAAGTTGTATGTGCCAGTTCTGCAGACACTTGAACATATCCCATGTGAGAAAATCTTGGGATACAGATATTGTGACCAACAATTATAATGGTGATATTCGGGCCATTGCCCCCAGATCAAGAAACAAAAATGGGGGTAGAAGCAGGAAGGAGAAACCACGTTTTCTCTTATTGTAGAACAGAGTGTATGCTATTTGATACATTTAATGATAAAGTGCTGCTCAGCTTAACCATACTTACATGAAGGAAACAATACGGAACCAAGATTCGTTTGTAAGCTGCAAGAGATGAACAAATGTGGGACTTTTTATGCAGTGTAGAGTTCCAGACTTACAGAAAAGTGCCACCTTCTTTCTTTTCCGTACCCAACATCCTCTGCTTCATGCTGATATTTTTTCTTTTAAGCACATGATAATACATTCATTAAAACTTCTGGTCCTTTAAGGACATTGACAAGACATGGCCTGTACCCTGAGGAACTTCCAGTCCATTATATATGAGTAATGTGAATTCATTCAATGTGACAGATTGATTGCTGGTTTTGCATTTTATTTGTAAATAGGAATTTAAACAAATCTAATATCCAATCAAACATATCACATCCCTGTGTGTATGCTGTGATATATCAAGGCCAGAAGACACTAGGAGAGTCATCAAAGGGAGATATGTAAGCCCCAGAATGCCCTGGGCTCCATTCCGCACAAACTAGCAGGAGTTAACGGAAGGCAATTAGAAGCAGCCAAGACCGATCAAGGCACAGTCAGTTGCCTGATCAGAAACCTGCTGTTCCAAACAAACTGGGCATACCCTGAAAGAGTAGGGAGATGTGCTGTGTGGAATGGAGTGGAGTGGAGCAGAGCAGAGGTAAGACGTGCTGTCTGTGTTGCAGAGTGGAGTTGGAGGTACAAGCCCTGGGAGGGGAAATCACCCAAGACACTGGAAACACACTTCCCAGACACTAAGGACTGAGAGAAGAAGCACTGCCCAGGCAGAGAGAGGGCAGGCAACAAGGTGCTGAAGGAGCAAAAGGAAAATAGCCCAGGGGAAGGGCTGCAGCACTGGATACTGTCAGTGTAGAGCTGCTATTTATGGCCTCTTGGCTGGGACCCGGAGTGGTGAATGGGACCGGATCCCTTCCCTCTCCCTTTCCCACAGGACATCATCAGAGGGATCCCTCTCAGAGATTGGGTAACTCAGGTTGTCCTGACCCACTATCTGTGAGAAAAGTATGAGAGCAGCTAGAAAAGAGCGTGCAGTTTGCCACAGTGTATACACTTGGATAAAGCCGAGACTCAGTTAAATACCCATCATGAATTACAATCTTTCACATAGTGTATATTTTACAGAGAGCAAAAGAGGTTTATCTAATTTTTAGAGATGCTTAAATGTGTGCTGCATCTGTGCATGTGTACCTTTGTGCATACCTTTCAATATTCAGTGGTATGGAAATCTCCCTGAATTTCTGATGGGCATTCCTTCAGCATGTGTAAAGCCAGTAGAGTTTGTGGTGATTGAGTGATCACAGAGTTGGCTCCTGTGCTTCTTTTCCTTCAGTCCACAAAGGAGGGGGTCATGCCATGGACAATGCAAGTTGAAGTGTAAAGTGGAACTGGCTGGACAATAGAAATTTCCTCTAGGAAAAAAATCACATTTTTTATGGGAGAAGGGGAATCCGGACTTGGGACACTGGAAAAATTGTGAATCTCTCTCACAAACCTGCCCCTCCACCACCTCTCCTCCCACTCCCCAAGGGATTTGCAGGAAAAAATTGTTTTTTGGCATCTAGAGGTTATCATTTAATTTACCCCCAATAAAAAAAACTAATTTTTGGGAAATATTTTGGCAAATCATTCAGACAGAAAATTTATCATCAGCTTTAGTGCAAAGTGTTCCAGTGATCCTCACCTAGGTTTGATCCATGACCACACGAGTACAGACAGCTGGCACCACTAAGAAGAGCCCCAAGACTACTTTAAATTACTTCAGGGGCGAAGCAAAGAGTCAGGGTGCTATAACCAGTGCCCTTTGTCTGACATACCTCATGTAAGATGAGCTCAAAAGAAATTCTGGCATGCAAATTGTAGCATGTATATATGGGCAAGTCATCATCTGGGATGGTGTCCATGGAAAAGTGAAAGCTGCCTAACAATGCTATGTATAGTGAATAAACAGCCGCTTTCCTCATATCTAAGATAGCCTGTTACCGTTGCTTCAGATCTTTAAATCTTAGCATATTGAGCTCACAACCCTGAATGTGAGATCCATGCAAAGAGTGCCTGTAGGATTGAGACTTTTATTTGTGATGGGTCTTGAATCATTTACAATTGACAAGGCTTCACCAGATAAATTAAATTTAAAAAAAATAAGATATGAACTCCTTATTCCTAACCTTTTAAATATAATAAAAATCATTACTGCCAATTAGATAGATGATTTCAGTTTTTATTCACAAGGTATATTTAGTATTATCATTCTTCAGACCCCATTTGTAGACAGACTAAGCAGGTGTATGCCTGAAAAAGGTCAAGGCAAAATACCAGCATACTTAACAAATATATTTTTGCACAGTGTTCATAGAAATGTCTTGGGTTGCATAGCAACTGTCTTTTTAATTACTATGTGCAATCTAGATTTTAATAATTTAATTAATATTTTCCCCTTCATTAAATTGTTACATCCAATAGATTCAATTAATTCAATTCCTTAGCCATTTTAAAAATTTGGGAAGGTAGGTCCTTATCTCCCCATTCCATTTCACTCATATATATCTCTCATAAAAATCAGAAGCAATAAAAATTCAGCATTGACTAGCGAATGGCCAGCCTGCAAGGAAATGTAAGAAATGTAAGTTATTCCTTGTTGCTGAACTCCTGTTGTTGCATGGACTACCAGTGAAGTTAGTGGAGCTTCATGCACTAGCAAGAATCCAGCTACAACAAGGAGTTTGACAAAGTGGGGTTGAAATCAAAATTTTCAGAAGGATTAGTAATTTTGGGTACTTAAGACACTTTAAAGAGGTCTGATTTCAGAGGCTGGCTGTTGAGCACTGCCTCAGAAACAGGCCCCCTGAGCATTCCCATCTTAGCTACTGAAAACCAGTAGAAACTTTTAAAAAATATTGTGTCTCAGCTACTTCTCAGGTATCAAGCTGGGAGTGAGGATTGAAGACCTAGCAAGAAATGAAATATTCGGAGGAATCCTGAAGGATCCCGAAAGCATTTCACAAACATAGCCAGGTGCAGGGCCGTCCCTAGGGTAGGGCGAGCAGGGCAGCCACCCAGGGCCTCGTGCTTTGGGGGGCCTCATGGGGGCTGCACCACTGCCCACCCCATGCCAGGAACTGGGAGAGCTGGCCAAAAGTGACAGCCCAGTTCCCGGGCCCTGCTTGCTTAAGGTAGCTGTTGTAACACAGTAGATCAGGGTTGCAACAAAGGTGAGTCACTAGGACTAACAATGAGGCGCTAATTGTTGTTCAAACAACTTCTGTGCCTCCTCTCTGAGTCAGTATCTCTTTGGGCTTCTCTCATTCATATGAAAAGGACTGAGGTCACTGGCAAGCAACCTTTGTGTTTTTTTATCTATAGACCCAATGAAGAAAAGAAAAAACTGTGAACACCACCTGATTCTACTATTTCTGGAATATGGGACTTGCAGTTATTTTTGCATATTAGGACTCACCTCTTTTTTCAGTGGGTTGAGAATTCCCTTGCTTGCAACAAAAGTTATAATTTGTAGATTTTAATAAAAACTCCAGAGATTTTTTTTGACTGATAATAAAAAAAAGAGAAAAGCAAACTGTTCTAATAGGAGCCTGTATTAGGAAGTATGGTATTTTTTCTACAGTTAGAAAGCCTAAGTAACAATAAAATCCAGCTCAAGGGTGGATCTGCTAGAAGGAGAAGTTATAACAAGGTCCTAATCTGAAGGGGAGAATGGATAGCCCCATTGTGTTGCTGCCTTATACACACTACCAGGGGCCACAAGACCAAGCAGAGAGGGGTAGTACCCCTCCAATCATGATATTGTGGACAAGTGTGCATTCATGAAAACTCATGCAGACTCAGGGAACAGATGAAGAGCAGAGGTAAAAGTGGAACCCAGAGGGGCTGCTTCAGTTCTGGGGTTGAGCAGTGGAAGAGGGACCTGGACTTGGATAGGCTCAGCAGCAGACAGGATCTTCCAGGACCTTTCTTTCCAGCCTGGCATTGGCTCACTTCTCCTTCCTCTGTCTCAGCACTTACGTCTAATTTCTCTACCCATTTGCAAGGAGCTCCCACACACACACTCCAGGCTACTACATGCAATTTTAGAGACTTTACTTCCTGATTTGAGATAGGAATATGGCATGTGGGATCACCTTCTGCATGTTCCATGTAGGTGATCTCAAATTAGATGTGTAGATTTCAGAGATGTAACAGAAACCTCAAGAGAAAGGATGAAAGCCATGAGGGATTGCCACCCCCCTCAACCGGCACTACCCCTCTCACCCCCCTGCAGCCATGGTCAGTGTTCAGTTTTCTGGCAGCGGACGCTTTTCTTCAGGGGAGGGTTGCCACCTGGCAGAGGGGCCTGAGCTAAGTCCAGAGGAAGAAAGTTTGACAACCACTGACTTACGGGCAGCTGAGAAACCAGACCCTGCACTCTGGTTCTGCTGCTTGTGGCCGGCTCACCCGGTTCCTGACATGGAATGGACGGTGCAGGGGCCTGCCCCTCACCTTGGCCGGTTGGCCCCGTCCCCGAGTGCTCAAGGGGTTAGCAGGGGCCCTGCAGAGGGTGATTTGCCCAGGGCCCTGCACCCACCTAGGGATGGCCCTGGCCAGGTGATATACAGGAACAAGGACTACTTAAATTGCTGAAATGCCACCATGTCTGGAGTGAAATGAAACAGTTGTTTCATAGTACAGAGCATAGCTACTTACAGTTTTAGGGGGCAAGAAAAGGAAAAATTACAGAAGGCAGGCAGAATGTAATTACTTTGTCTGGCATGTACTTATGAGATTGGGGAAAAATGTGTACCAAAACAAAAAACGCACCACCAATCCTCTGAAACTTGAGGAGGAAGGAAAGGAAAGTTATTCTCTTAATGGCTTGTAAATATAAACCAGTTTCAGATGTTTAGTAATACTGAAGTTTCTGTTGTCAGGCAGTTTTTTTCTCAAACAGGATCATCCATTTTGTGTCTGTTGGAAAGTATGTTTTTGAGTTCTCTGTGTGTCTTTACTCTGCTAACTACTCTTCAACTTTTTTTAAGAAGTCTTACAAAATGTGGCTCAGTCCCTTACATTTTCAGTTTCTAGGCATCATTTTGGGGAATACATTTTATAGCTAAGAGATTTCTCCACATCATTTTTTTACTCATTTAGACTTGAGGAGCATCTTAAATTTCTATTCATACTGAATTAAGTATGTGGTAATTGGACAAAGGTGACTTATAAAGGGCATATTGCCGTATCCTGACATTTTTTGCCTTAAAGGATGTTTTACATAATGGAGTATTATGGCATACTGTGGTGTGATTGGTGTGGGGGGAGGTTGTTCCTATTGCTGTTTCAAAAATAAATAAATAAATAGCTTTATCATTTTTTAATCAATTGATAAGATGATTTCATATTACATTGTTTTTTTTTCTATTTTACATATGACCCAGATGCCCATTGTAATTACCAAAACCATATAAAATTCTTAGGAAGTTCATCTTTTCCCCCTACATTTGTTTCATACAGCACATCCAAATACCCATCTCTTGCAACCCTAATATACACAAAAATTATCAAACCAATTTAGAGTCTATAAAAAAACATGAAATTTTCATAGGTGGTGTGTTCAAGCAGGAAATGCATAGCTTTCTGGCCAAGAGCAGCTTACCTCATCACAAAAAGATAAACGTTTTGCTTCATTATCTCTTTCATTATAGCTTGTTTATCTAAATGGAATTAATAAAGTACCTACTGCAGGTTTCCTGCACTGATTGCTTGTGAATTTGTGGATGTTAATATTCAAGGACATTAAAACAAAAATAAAAGAAATGAGATACTTTCAAATAAGAAATAATTTAATGTTTGGTATCATAAAATAAAATAAACATTATAAAGATGAAGCCTATAAACATCAAGGAGATGGATAAGTTGACACATCATTCTGCATATCTCTGTTTAATAATATTATATTTCATTTCCCATGCTAAGACAACAGCCATTACCCAAAGCAGCCATTCGTAAACAGCCATTGTGAACAGATTGCATCCTTGTTGGTGGTATGATAATTGAAATAAGTCTGCCAGTCTTTTATGAGAAAATACCAGATGTATAAAATACCTATTAATCAACTCACTCGCTTTTGCAAACATCAGTTTCAGTACCGATGGCTATTAAAGAATAAATGGAATAAAAGAAAAAAAAATCAGTGTGTTACTACTGTGATTCACGTGTGTGGTATATTGCTTGGGGGGGGGAGCTCTGTTTGCTGATTGACTCCTTTGGGCCAAGCTAATGGCCATTGTTTCCCACCATTCATCTTTGTTTGGCTTTGGTGATTGAAGAGAATGCATTAAAAATCCCTTTATGGACAAGGTGTAAAAAGCCAACTGCCAGTCAATTCCCTGTTAGATTTTTTTTTAATGTTGCTTCTAATCATGTTTTTTGGTGATTAGTTCTACATATATGTGATGAGCTGCAGGCGTGCACCCTGGTCCATGGCACGCAAGGATAATCCAATTAGATTTGCTTGGACAGGTTTGGGTCTTGGGGCCAAGCCTGAATTTAATGCCTTGGGGAGCGGGAGCCAGACAGGGCTATAAAGGAGACTGCTAGAGATACAGAAGGGGTAAAAATAACAACCAGGCATGGAGTGTTGAGTTAATCACAGTTTTAGGAGTCTTTTCTTTGTGTGTGTTTTGCTTCTGGTTAGCTTGGATTTTGATTTTTGGCACCTTGAAGATTTACTCTTTCTGATCACTGCAGTCTTTTTTTTTTCCCTGAGTCATCCCACCAGTTTACATAAAATGTCAAGAGACTGTGGGATTTAATACCAATATAGAAGCCAAATAAGGTGGTGAAATGAATGATGAAATGGCTAAAGAAAGGTACCACAGTGATTTGTCCAATGATGGTAGCAACAGCCTCAGTAACAGTAGGCACTGGAGGACAGGATAAGGTAAGCTGCTCCTGTGCTTCAGGAAATGAGCTGTCAGGCAGGCCTGAACCTTTTCCAGTCACTTCTCAAAGCAGCCATTTTGAATTGCTGGGGCTCTCTAAGGTGGGCCATGGCCTGTGCTTCAAAGCAGTTAGTCATTCCAGTGCTCTTTCCTTAAGTAGGGCATTGAAGTGTTACAGGAACAATTTAAATGGCAAACCCTATTCACCTGGGGCGTCTGTCAACCCCTGGCTCCTACCACAGGTACAGCCAAGAAGGAGGCAGGTTAAGGTTTTCAGAACACAGTTTTATTGAACACACCCTCAACATCCCACCGGATCCCCAGCAAACACTTATATAAAACAGTTCCCACAACACAAGATTACCACTATTAAACACAGAAATACAAGTACCCAACAGTGGGGTTGGACCCGAGTCCCTACCCCACCGGACAGAGAGATTCTCTCTCAATTGAGGTCCCCACAGTCCCAACGCCTCACGGTTTCTCTTCACCAGAACGGCGTTGGACACGACTCCCACGAGGTGCTGCTCCGGGTCCCTAGGTGGACCGTCTGCTCCCGCGTCGTCTCCCATCCGGATAAACCCAACTTGGACCGTCTTCTTCTGGGCTGCTGGTAGCCAAGGGTCCTTAACCAAAAGTCTATTCACCCCAAGGCAAAGTCCAAATAGGGCCACGCAGGGACCCTATCCCTCCAGGGACTGCTCTTCTTCCTCTGGCACGACGACGGCTCCTTCCTTCCTGGTCCACGACGCCCTCTCTGGCTCCCGGGTGCAATCCCTCGGCATCCTCTTCGGAGCCTGACTCATCCTGCCCTCACTGAACCTCAGATCCCAGGGACCAAAGGCTCAGAGAGACCGGCAGAGTCCCAGGGTGCTCAAGGCTCCTAGTCCAATAGGGGTCCTCTGGAGAATCTCTTCTTCGGATCTCGGCTCTTACAGCTCCTGCCATGTGGCCAAGGGAGCGCGCCCAAAGATCCTGGAACGAACCTTATGCCTGTCCGCCACGGTCCGAACCAATGACTAAACAGCCCCGAGCAACCGTTGAGCCCTAGCTTAAATACCTGGCCAGCCAACCAATCAGAAAGCCACAGCTTTCACGCCCAAACCAGGTTCCATAGGGTTCAGTGGAGAGGGTTCTATAAAGTGTGCACACGGCCCTCTGCCCACTGCGCACGGCCCTCTCTACAGTCTGCACACGGCCCCTGTCACTAGGCAGACTGCTTTCAGTTCACTGACCCTGTTGCTGGGCAGAGCACAGACTCCTGACTGCCTGCCAAGTCTCCTGTCCATCTGACCAGGGAGCCCACATCACCAGTTGCCAGGCAGACTTGCTCTCCAGCACCCTCTAGAGCTCAGGTCACTTAACTGTTACAATAACAGTAAACTTAAAGAGAACATAAAGCTCCCACTTCTGGGGAGGAGAACATACCTTTATAACTAGTAAAATTTTCCCAACAGAAGCTCCCATACATCTACAGAAGCAGTTGGAAATGAAGTCTGAATTTGTTAGAATGTTTCTTCAATCCTGCTGCCTAGACATACAAAGTGGGTCTTTTCCTCTGGGTGATTAGGTATCTAGTAGCCATTAATACTAATGAACTCCCTTGGTTCTGTAAGTGCAGGTTTGTCATACTATATGGGAAACTGAGGTTCTGGGTGTATAAGCCAGACAGAGGAGGAACAATGAGAGCCTTAAGGCTTTCATGTCAGAGATGATTAGTGGGCCAAGAAATTCTACAGATTGAAACCCCAGAAAACTCTGTCTTGAGAACTCATCTGATACCCCTGGAGGATAAGTACTAAGCTGAATTCTCTAAGGAGGTCTGGGTGTACTGATGATATGGATATGGGCCAGTCCTAGAGACTAAGAGAGATTGGGACTGCCTCTGGAACAGGAAACCCAATTACTTTTTCTTGTGAAATGAAAGTCACACCTATTGTTGCCATCCATCTTTTGAGAGTGTGGCTATATGGTACCCATATATATATATGGTGACTGGATAGCATAGTGGTTAAGAGCTTCGTAGTGGTTAAGCACGACACCATTTGATACGGGAGACCGGGGTTCCAATCCTGGTGGGTAGCTGTCTACCTTCCCAGTAGGGGTCCTTGGGCAAAAGACCCCCTAACACCTCACTTGCCTACCTCGAATATGAGAGTGACACAAACTAGGAGAGTCATCCCAGCTTGGACGTCGCCCGGATTAACAAGGTCCGCACCAGATGTGGGGGAACCAGGACAATCTGACGATAAGTGGGCTACTGGAACAAGACAAGAGAACCCAGAATTGATGGAATGCTACTACAACAGTAGACCTAATGAGAGGGGATATATGAAACGTATGAGGGAACTATGGATGGACAAAAGACCTACATCTACACTAACTGAGAAACAGCTAGTTACCCAACGTTTCAACAGAGTAAAGAGGCAGCTGCTCTCACAGCTGGAGATAGACCAACTCTACCTTACATCCTGGACTCAAGAAGAAGACCCAGAAGAACAACTAGATGTGCAGCCAACACCTGAAGCTGGTACTTCACTGCCACCCCCTCCATTACAGAGCACAGCAGCTGATATGAGGCATAAAATCATGGATAAACTAGCTACAGTTAACCCTCGAGACCGATTACCGAGGCTCGTTGGAGAAGTACCATCAGCTAGTATGCTAGAAGATGCCAATAGAGCCCTAATGACAATTCCTACTACCACCATAACTCAAACCAATGAACTGATATACGCTACAGCCTCTGTAATCCTGGAGATGCTTGGCTACACGATCAAAAAGAACAGCAGTAATACCCCCCCTGGAAAATGAGGTTGGAGGATAAGATCAAGGCAACCTGGAGAGAAGTTAGCCGGCTGGTGGAACAACAGAAGGGTGTAGAGATTAATGATAAGACTCGGCTACTGAAAAAATACAAGGGCCTGACTCCATCTGAAGCCCTAGAGACTGCTAAGCAAAGGCTCACAGCACTGGCCACCAGGCTAAGGAGATACACTAGAGAAGCAGAGGCCTAAAAGATAAATGCCCTGTTCTCCAAAGAACCATCCAAGGTGTACTCCCAACTGCAGTGCAACAACACAATAACAGCAGAGCCACCAACAGCAGAAACTGAACAGTACTGGAAGAACATATGGGAGAAAGAGAAGACTCATAACACCAGTGCAGAGTGGCTGCAGGACCTGAGAAGAGACCACAGAAATCTCCCAGAACAGGAACCAATCACCATCACAGTAGCAAACATCCAACAGCGGGTCAAGAACATGAAGAGCTGGATAGCACCTGGCCCGGACACGATCCACACCTACTGGCTAAAGAAACTAACAGCAGTGCATGAATGCCTAGCAGGACAGATGAACCAGCTGCTAGCAGCAGGCTCCCACCCAGACTGGCTAACACAAGGAAGGACAGTGCTGATCATGAAAGACCCCCACAAGGGAACAGCACCATCCAACTACCGGCCAATAACCTGCCTCCCCACAACATGGAAAGTCCTATCAGGCATCATAGCCGCCAAGCTACAGGTCCACATGGGCCAGTACCTGAGCACAGCTCAGAAGGGCATTGGGAACAACACCAGAGGCTCAAAACACCAGCTGCTCATAGATAGAGCAGTTGCCCAAGACTCAAGGTCTAGACAGACCAGTCTGAGTACAGCCTGGATTGACTACAGGAAAGCCTATGACTCAATGCCACACACATGGATCTGTGAATGTCTGGCGCTATACAAAGTCAACAGGACACTAAGGACCTTCCTCAAGAACTCAATGGGACTGTGGAAGACAACGCTAGAAGTCAACTCAAGACAGCTTGCACAAGTGGCCATCAAGTGTGGCAAATACCAAGGTGATGCGCTGTCCCCGCTGCTGTTCTGCATTGGCTTGAACCCCCTCAGCCAGATAATCACAAGGACTGGATACAGATACAAGTTCAAGAGTGGAACTACCATTAGCCACCTCCTCTACATGGATGACATCAAGCTGTATGCTAAGAATGAACAAGACATCGACTCGCTAATCCACCTGACACGGATCTACAGTGAGGATATTGGGATGTCATTTGGACTGGAGAAGTGTGGCCGGATGGTAGTAAAGAGAGGAAAGGTAGTCAAGACTGATGGGGTGGAACTACCAGCAGGCCACATAGCAGACATGCAGACCAGCTACAAGTACCTTGGCATCCCACAGTCACATGGGACCCACGATGAGGAGGCAAGGAAGACAGCAACATCCAAGTACCACCAAAGGATAAGACAGGTCCTGAAGAGCCAGCTCAATGGGAAGAACAAGATCCACGCCATCAACAGGTACGCCCTGCCAGTCATCAGATACCCTGCCGGTATAGTGAGCTGGCCAAAGGAGGACATGGAGGCTGCCGCTGTGAAGACCCGGAAGCTCCTCACAATGTATGGAGGTTTCTACCCCAGGTCCAACACCCAGAGACTGTACGTCAGCCGGAAAGAAGGCGGGCGGGCTTTGGTGAGTGTCAAAGCCACTGTCCTGGATGAAACCCAGAGCATCCAGGAGTACATCAGTAAGATGGCACCCAAAGATGAGCTGCTGAGAGAATGCCTGAGGCAGCAGCAGCAGACATGGGAGGAAGATCAAGCAGAAGAAGTGCCATGGCAAGACAAGACCCTGCATGGGATGTACCATCGACAGATAGCTGAGGTGGCTGACATTGGGAAATCCTACCAGTGGCTGGAAAAGGCTGGACTAAAAGACAGCACTGAGGCACTGATCATAGCAGCACAAGAACAGGCACTGAGCACCAGATCCATTGAAGCAGGGGTCTACCACACTAGACAGGACCCAAGGTGCAGACTGTGCAGAGAGGCCTCAGAGACAGTCCAACACATAGTGGCAGGATGTAAGATGCAGGCAGGAACAGCATACACTGAATGGCACAACCAAGTAGCTGGCATTGTGTACAGGAACATCTGCACAGTGTATGGGCTAGACCCTCCCAAGACCAGGTGGGAGATCCCACAGAAGGTCGTGGAGAATAACAGGGCTAAGATTCTGTGGAACTTCCAGATCCAGACGGACAGGCAGGTACTGGCCAATCAACCAGACGTTGTGGTAATAGACAAGGACCAGAAGACAGCGGTGGTGATAGATGTAGCAGTGCCAAGTGACAGCAACATCAGGAAGGAGTATGAGAAGTACCAGGGCCTGAAAGAGGAACTAGAGCGGATGTGGAAAGTAAAGGCCAAAGTGGTCCCAGTGGTGGTAGGAGCACTCGGGCCTGTGACTCCTAGGCTGGGAGAGTGGCTCCAACAGATCCCAGGAACAACATCAGAGCTCTCTGTCCAGAAGAGTGCAGCGCTAGGAACAGCTAAGATAATGCGCAGAACCCTCAAACTCCCAGGCCTCTGGTAGAGGACCCGAGGTTGAGGAAGACACATACCACCCATAGGGGTGAGAGGGGAATAAAAAAAATCGCCTCTCACCCCTATGGGTGGTATGTGTCTTCCTCGACCTCGGGTCCTCTACCAGAGGCCTGGGCGGTTGAGGGTTCTGTGCAGTATCTTAGCTGTTCCTAGCACTGCACTCTTCTGGACAGAGAGCTCTGATGTTTTGTGTATATATATATATATGTGTGTGTATATATATATATGAACAGTTTCTCTCCTTACCTGAAGACTGTGTTTGCTATCTTAGCTAAAAGGGCTGAGGTTCAAGAAGTGGTAGATTCAGGCTATGATAAATTATTCTTACAGAAACAACTGTGAAATCTGACAAATAGCTATCTGACATGATGTTCCTCATTGAGAATACAGGGATATCTGACCTTACCACTTTGTTCAAGCTAGACTTTCAGAAAATGGTCCAGCCTTTTGAGATAGGTTTGATGATTAAAAAACAAAACAAAAAAAAGTTGCTTCTCCCTAAATTTTTTGGCCAGGATTGGAGACAGGCTGACCTGTGATTACCCAGCAGGCATAGGGCAATACTAGGTTGGCTCTGATGATGGGAAACTTGGTGAGTTTTTTTGTACAATTTCCTGGACCTCAAAGAAGTGTTGGTTAGGTAAGAAAATCATATAATAGTTGCACAGAAGGAACCAGGGAAGATTTGTGCAGCCATTACTGCATTGTTGGGATGACCTTAGGTGATTCCCACTGGAAGAGTACCCCTGTGATTCTAAATTAGTTGTGTTTATACAGCAAGAGGGAAGAACTTGTGAAGTATTTAATCATTTAAATGGGTTCCTGGCACGATAAATAGGATCCAACAAACTGTGTCCAGGATTCTGGATATCTCCATTTTTCAGCCAGAGGGCGATGTTATGGTGACAATTATTAAACATCCCCAAATGGGTGAGTCCTAACTACATTTTTCTGAAATCTTTTCTAAAAAAAAGACATGGAATCTAACTCACTGCTTTGGTTTGGCCATTTCATTGCAAGTAAAACACAGGATTGGCTCTTGGCTCAATTGTTTTGTCAGGTGCATATATAAACAAACTTCCTGCCCTGAAGTCCTGCTTGTGGTTCTAAAACCTTCCCCAAAGGCCCATGGGACCCTTTTCTTTTTGTTAGATATTCCTTTGGACTACTGGAATCAATCATATAGGCTCCCTAAGCCAAATACTCATGAGGGTGTCTTTATATACAAGAAATAATTAATTGAAACAGACAGCCAACATATCTTTGTTCTCTGTGTCAATCCAGTTAGCAGTCAAAGAGTTGCTTAAAAGTGTAATCCCAGACAGGTATCCATAAAATAACATTAAGGCACTAATTTTACATCTCAGCAACTACAAGATGCATGGTCTCCTGTAAAAAAAAAAAAAAAAACAACACTGTCAAAACATCATTCTGTTACCTTCACATCTTAGTCAAGAGTATGGATAGAAGACACAAGGAAATGCTGTATAAATTTGAGACTATCAAAATCTGCATACTGAATAAGTTGCTTCTAGCTTTACTATCAATAATCATGATGTTACACAATCTTCTATAGCATTAGTTATCAATCTTTTTGAGTAAAATTTAGTTAACCCTAGGTAATACGTGCACACCCACCCTGCTCCATTATAAACACACATGTAAAGATAATAACAATAAATTACACAAATAATAATAAATTGTTCAACCAAGAAGCTAAGCCTTCCCTGTTGCAGCTGCCACTACATGCCCCATGTGGCCCTGTGTCTTCCTGTCCCTCATGCACGGAGAATAATAGAAGCAGAGGACACTAGTGGACTAGTCAGGGATGCTCCAGCCCCCTAAAGTGTGTGGATGCTCTGCTCTGTCCATGGAACTGGCAGTCTTGGGACTGGGGAGAGGCCTATTCCTCTACTCCACCTGGAACACAGCCCAGCTAGAGCAGTGCTTGGGGTAGCTGCTCACTTGGGCGGGTGGCTGCTTCATTTTGGCCAGCCAGCGAGCCAGAGTGAGCTGGGCACCTGACTGGTGAGAGACTCGAGGGGGGCAGGATTTTTCTGTGCTCTGACCAGCACCGGGCTGCTCATCTGTTCAGGCCACTTTTGATATTAATGTTATAGTACCACACTCACAGAGAAAACTACTTAAAGCATCGTGAGTCCTATGATACAGTGCATGAGGTAGGGAAAGGGGTCGGTGAAATATGTTTAATTGGGGAATAAAGTAAGCTATTCATTTATGCTTTGTATATTAACTAGAAACCTGAAAAGGTTCATTCAGTGAGAGTAGGATTAAATCCACATTTATCTGAGTCTCAGCTACTAGGGGAAAAATAGTTAATACACAGGTGAAACTCTACAGGACTTTGGTTAGTAGCTTTGAAGAAATCTACACAGACAAGCAATAGATCTTTTGGCAAAAGTATTTGTTCTTACACTAAATTTTGTGAAAAATCAGGCACAAAATTTGAAGTCTGTTTAGAGCCCAGGCTGATATGACAGAATATATAAAAACCTATATTCAGAACAAAAGTAGATTTCACAAAAGTCTGTTGGCAAATGCCTATAGACATCCAATTCAAAGAAAAATCACATTTGCCACTCCTTTTGAAGTAGACCATTTTCTGTCTGATTCTTTAGCCTGCATAAAGTACCGGCAATATTCCATCAGTTTGTGAATGGGGTATTCATCTGAAATTACCCACACCATACTGAGGCTTACCTGACACTTGGCCTATACCCTAGCTACTTGGGAAAATAAATTTACTTGTACTAGTCTATACAACAAAGGCTTTCCTGGAATGTCCAGTGCAGTCCACAAAAAGAAACAAGCACAATCCTTTTTGAGATATAGCTGCTTACCAGCAGCCCGTGCCTGGCTTTTTCCTGTCTAAGAGCTTCCTTTATAGACATTGCACAAAACAAACAGCAGAAAACTTCCCACAGCAGACATTGCCAACAGCCAAGAAAAATATACTGTCACTAGTATATGCAAATATCTTTGGAAATTCAGTGGGCAATATAATGGGGAAATGGTTAAATATAGTAAGTACAGCTCAGTACTGACTTCACCAAGGGAAAATACTTTGCTTGTTACTGCTGTTTTTCTGCCAACCCCCCCCCCACACACACACACTCATTGGCCCCCTTATGGTTCCAAACGACTGTTTTTCAAAGCTGAAAAATTTCTTTTCCTTAGATAAAAATATTACACACAGAAGAAAAGGGGTTTTTTTTATCAGTTTTTTAAAAAAGAATCTCAGGAGAAGTGTTGAGATTACAGGAATTTCCCCCATGTAGTGTTTTAAATATTGTAATATTTGACTGAAACCAAAATTCTCTCATTTCTTACACATATTCATAGGAAAACATATAAAACAGGAATGGAGACAATGGAGCTCTTCTTCTGACTGTCTTAAATGTATCAAACATTTTATTGTAGTGTGGAAATCATGATTCTCGTTACATTTCCTTTGCATCCTTCTTCACCTTCTGAAACACATACGTAACTCTGCTTCTTTTAATGTCATAATACTTAAGGTTTAATAGCTCAGCCGGTGTTTCTCTTTACTGGACAAGGACTCATACCACTGTTCTGAGTTGCATAGGAAGAAGAGAATCCAGTATAATATTCATAAGTAGCTTTTTGTTGGCTTTTTAAAAATAAAGTGATAGCATGACCACCAGCTTTGCATAATACATGTATACATTATAGTTAATATATAAATAGATACGTGTATGTTCAGGTACAGTTTTACACTTTGAATGTGGATGTTTTGTTCCTGGGAGTACATTTTCCTTGGCTTTCAGTTTCTGAACTGTGAGGGAAATTAACAGCAAAAATATCTGAAGCTGGAATTTCCAAAAACACCAGTGGGGAGTCAGGCACCCCACTGTACTTCAATTTCACTGAGTTGGTCATCTCACTCTCTTAAACACTTATGAAAACTCCACTCTTACCAATTAGAGATGGGAAACGTCTGTTAAGTCCTTAGATGCCAATTCTGCACATTTGTACTCACTGGCTTAAATATTACTCATGTGAGCAGTTTCATTGAAGTCAACCAGACTATTCAAATATTTGAAGCTGAACACATGTGTAAGCATTTTCAAGACTGAGAGCTGAATCAACCTCCACGTTATTGCATGACTGTCATATACCTTACATTATGCCCCACCTGCTTAAATTGCTCAAGTTACAGAGCTGCTCTTACGATATCTTCGCACAGGTTTCCCACTCAATCAATGTTTCTTGAACCATGTCATCCTACATTTTCATTTGTTTAGTTTCATTTCTCTTTCTTACTCCATTTTATATCCCCTTTTACCACTGTAAACTATCCCATTCTCTTGTTTGTGTTTGCACCTTTCAAATATATTTGGGCCTGACTAAACATCAAAGCAGCTTTGAAAACCCATGTTGGCAAACCAGTTAATGCTCGTATAGAAAAAGAATGCTTTGGCAAAGAAAAGCCTGGTAAAGAACCACTTGCCCATGTAACATATACCTATCATGATGTTAAATCATTAAACTACAATATATCATTTTCCTCCTGCTGAGTGGCATCATTTTGGATTTGTGATCCACGACCCCAGTGACTGATGGCAAGTGTGGTTACACTAGGTAATACATAGTCCATGCAATGAATTAAATGAAAATCTATATAGAATAGCAGTACATATTACTCTTTAAAGGCAGTTATTATAGTTTGTATTCTGGGTTTCAGGTGTTCTATAATCTGCTACAGAAAATTTAATAGTATCGATGCCTGTGAGCTAAGACATTACATTATGTTTAATTTCTCTATGTTATAAATTACATGGTTCATTTTTGCATTGTATTGGCTACTGCCATTTTAGATTCTTGTTCTTGCAGCTGTCAGGAGACATAATGTTTATGGGTGTTTTATTTAGCTAGGAATCTTGAGCATTTACAGATCTCCTTTGAAATTATTTTACTCTGAACTATTTTGCTGTTCTTCAACGTCTGTCAGCCATCACCTCTTTTTCAGTTATAATATCAGAATCCTAACCTGACTTGCTAAGTTATATCAAGGGAAATTTGAGCTTGGAAGGGATGAGATGCAATATCAAATGCACACTGACAGTCTACCTGTGTCTCTTCTGCCTTTGGTAAACCTTTAAGCCAAAACTAAACTCTGCTGTGAGCAGAATATGACCACATGGAGTGCTTAAATTCCATCTTTACAATGCCCTCTCAAGCTTTTTTTTTTTTTTTTTTTTTTTAAAGAGATTTTGGAAAGACCTACTGCTTTCTTACATCAGTAGTAATTTTTAAAAGGGAGAAAAATATAAATTAAATTTCTCTTGTTAAATACTCTTTCATCCTTGTGATGGTATTTGAAATTAGTCTGCAGTCAAATAACCTATATGGCATTATGCAAAACAGAAAAGCTTGTGCCATTTCAGATTACATATTTCCCACCAATATAATCTACTAAATTAATATTTATCATGTTTCTGTGAAATCTTTAAACCACATGAAACTATCCATTCACCGTAATATGTATTGTGGGTTAAGTATGCACAGCCAAAACAATAGTTAATGGTTTTTGTTTGTTGGTTGGTTTTTTGTTTATATTCTTGTTCTAACATCTCTGTGTTCTAGGCATTCATCTCTCGGTGTCATCTGTATTCATCCTTGTCAGTCGTCAAATCTGTGCTATGGACTGTAGTTGAATAATGGACCACCTTATGAACAAGTGATGTATTTGGAGTGACTTCAGATCCTGGGCCTTTAGGTGTTCTCTAAAAGTAGGTGTAACATCCCAAGAAATGATACACAATAAGCTTTGTGGGGTTTTTATTTTCCGGTGTAGCATGGGGCATGGCTCACTTGCTAGTAGGTTTCTGTGTACCTTAAAACCTTTAAACCACTTGAGGACTTTAATAACTCTGTCATAGTTTAGTGGTTTTTTACAGGAGTGGGTGGGTGAAGTTTTGTGGACTGTACTGTGTGGGAGGTCAGACTAGATGATCATACTGGTCCCTTCTGTCCTTAAAGTCTATGAGATGTAGACTTGGGGTGACTGAAAATAAATTAATCATAACTGATGCTAAATGTAAATCATATACAAAATTTCTAACTGTCAGGGTGATTAACCACTGGAATAAGTTGCCTAGGCAGGTTGTGGACGTCAATCATTGGAAGTGTTTATGAGCAGGTTAGACAAGCACCTATCAGGGATAGTTCAAGAGGCTACTTGGTCCTTCCATGAGGGAAGGGGACTGGACTTGATGACCTCTTATGGTGCCTTCCAGTTTCTATGATTCTAAAGCAAAGTAAAGTTCAACTTTAGGCCTGAGAACAGAAAAGCAAAAATTTATTTTCCAGTGGTTCAGAAATCCAGAAATCTTCAAATGTTCACTGCTGTTAATTGGCTCCTTGCATTTAGTAAAGGCCTTATATACATTTTGATTACTTAGTATAGTTGCTCTAATTAACTGACTTGCATTTCCTTCTTTATAGAGCAGCTATGGTTTAGCAGCTTTCAGTGCCTGTGTGAAAGAAGGTCTTTTGTCAGCATTTTGTAACCTTTGCTTGAGTAATGGATATTTTAGACAGAAATAAAACTGCTGTATATCAAAGAGAGATTCTGAAAACAGCTATAGAAAATGTTGAAATTATCTTTTGGTATGAATAGGGGCATGGGATCCTGCAGTGAATGAATTTAGATGTTGTCTTGTCACATATTTTAGAGCAAACCAGTAAAAGCAGGGAAGCTGCTGAAGGTTGTGTGTTTGGTGAGTTTGTGTGTATGTATGCATCAGAAGAAGTGTTGCCAGCAGATCGAGGGATGTGATCATTCCCCTCTATTCTGCACTAGTGAGGCCACATCTGGAATACTGTGTCCAGTTTTGGGCTCCCCACTACAAAAAGGACATGGACAAATTAGAGAGAGTCCAGAGGAGGGCAACAAAAATGATCAAAGGGCTGGAGCACAAGCCCTATGAAGAAAGACTGAAGGAACTAGGCTTATTTAGCCTGCAGAAGAGAAGACTGAGGGGGGATTTGATAGCAACCTTCAACTACTTGAAGGGTTGCTCCAAGGAGGAGGGAGCTCGACTGTTCTCGGTAGTAACAGAGGGCAGAACGAGAAGCAATGGTTTCAAGTTACAGCTGGGGCGGTCCAGGCTGGATATTAGGAGAAACTTCCTTACTAGGTGAGTGGTGAAGCATTGGAATAAGTTGCCTAGGGAGGTGGTGGAATCTCCATCTCTGGAGGTGTTCAAGGCCCAGCTGGACAAAACCCTGACTGGGATGATCTAATGGGAGTGGTCCTGCTTTTTTAGGCAGGGGGTTGGACTAGATGACCTCGTGGGGTCCCTTCCAACCCTATGATTCTATGATTCTATGTGTAGTGTAAAATGTATTTTTTAGTTGGTGGGGTTTCTAAAAAATTTTGAGATAAAACAGTTCTTTGTATGTGTCCAGTTTCTTTAGCTGAGGCTCTTTCCACAAAAACTTCATTCTGATTCTCTTCCTTCTTCCCCCCACATCCCGTGTCTCTGTTGGCTGACTTACCAACCATACCCTATGTCTGAAAGATGTTAGTAGCAATCCATACTGGAAGGGGTTCTGAATCTTGGCCTCTTGTAGGATTCACTTCTTTCACTGATAAATGGCCAGCATACCAAGAAAAATTTAATGGGAAAATGCCACTTAGGATATTCTTCGCATTCCTCAGCTGTATGGAAATATTGACTTGCTCACAGCCAGTACAAAAGAGAACACAAGCTCGTTCCAAATGAGATCCAGTGTTTATGTAAACTAGCTAATGAAGAGAGTAATAAGGCTTAGAAGTTGTTTCAGCCTTAAAGTTCTCCAGTTTAGGTGTGAATTATAAATGTGCTATGGTCAAAATCCATTCCACAGCTCCTGGCACAAGTAATTTGGCTAGGTACTGCAGACCTCCACAGGGAAAAGTGAATGCACCTTTCAGGATGCAGAGCAATAATGCTGTAGAAATCTGACCTGAATGCCCTTTCTCTCCTCCTGGAGGAAAAACATGATTATAAAACCAGATTATCCATGTAGTGATGGACGACCTACCCTCCATACACCCTATTTAATCTGTCTATTCTGGTAATAAAAGAAGACCGCAATAGGTTTGGGACACATTGCTAGGCATTGTGTAAACATAATAAATCCCAGTTTCTGATCCCAAGGCACCTTGAAACTGTTCCTGTTCAGGCATATTGAAAGTAGCCTCCACAATGCTGGCCTTCATGCTAAGGAGGCAGTGAGTACTGCACTCCAAAACCTGCACAGTGGAAACACCTATTCTGAATCAAGAGGTTGCTCGCAGCAGTGGAGGTAGGCAGGATTTCTCCCACCTTATCACATAATTTATTTAGAAAAGGTTATTTTTTTCCTGTAAATTACATGCTTTTGATAATCAAGGTGCCAGAATGATAAGTATGATTACATGCTTATTTGGTTTATATCCAAAGTAATATACAATCCAAAAGACGTGCACCCCAACTACCAGTATTTATGCAAAAATCTTCTCTTCCTAGTCTTGAAAGGCACTGGATAAATAAAGCCTTCCCTTGGGAGAAATATAATTGTATAGTACACACATGCACATTTTTATGTCACTATTTTAGAAGAATGGATATGAGTCATTACAATTTCTGTTTGGAGCCACTGAGATTCCTTATAAAAGATGTGCAGTCACATGTATGCTATAACGGTAGATCAAAGTTTTCAAGTAATTAGTGATGCACAGTAAATGTACATTTTTCCATTTTCTTGATGATTTTACCGTTTGTTTTAAATACAAATCTGGTTCAGCTCTCCTTGTTTATGGTCTGGTAGATTCTGTAAAAAAAAAAAAAAATGTCCAGGTGAATGGTGATGAAAATATAAACCACATTAGCACATCCTTAGAATATGCTCACAATTTGCTTAACCACATTAGTACAGACTGTGCTGAAGCTCCACAGCCTTCTGATTACAGCTTCACTTTTCCCCTTTTTGAATGAACACTTTGAATTAAAACTCACTTTCTTGATTCCTACACTTATATAAAGGATCCAGAGAAATTGCATGGAGTTAGAGTAGTATTTTTGCATGAGATTTGTATTAAAGCTGAGAATTGGAATCAGCTAAACAGACAATAACATTTAGCTCCAGTTTTAACCCCAGTTTATCTCACAGCTGAAAGCTGAGACAGTCTCTTGCTTGAGAGATTAAGCAGATGCCCCCCAGAGTCTTCAGTACATCAGCAAAATAATCAAGGAACTGACATCAGTAAGAAAATTGAAAGGATTAAAAAGTAGCTCAGTGTTATAGCAATGTGTATGCTATGTGAAGATTACTGTTTGTGTCTCTAGATCATATGGTGACTGTTTTGTAGGTAGTTACTGAAATGGGCAGAGGTATGCAAATTAGATAGCTAGAGTTTTAAATGTTCATGCCTAATGTGAAACCCAAACACAGTAAACCAACTTAAAGAAAAATGAAAATTATTACTTAGTTGGACATTTCTGAGAATTAAAATAGAAATGTCTTGAGTTTGGAATGTGTGGTGAGACCAGAAGAACTGAGAAATATGATTGCTGACATTTTCAGTTGCGAACATGACAAAATGATGATAGGGTTAAATGCTATACATGCATGAATTTTCTAGTTTATTTCCATATAAACAATGGTCCATATCATGGTTGGCCCTGCATGACTGAACAAGGGGAATGAGGCAGCATATACAGAACCTTCTGCTGTTCATGAGACCCAACAAAGGGAGCTAATCAGAATGTGTCCATTCTCTTCAAGTGCCAGGCTTGTCCTCCATCAAGGAATGGTGGGGCCACAGTAAACAGGGCTATCTCCCCTCCCACTTCTGCACTGGCCAGGACAGGACAGGTCGGCGGTTGGAGGAAGAGTTTGACCTGAAATCTTTTCAACAGTGACGAAAGCATCACTGCATTTTGTGCTTCACCAGAGATGAAATAAAAGTCATGGCTGATTTCTTCCTGTGGGTCCCTGTTCTTAGCATGGCCCCTCCAAACCCACTCCTTTCCCACAAGGGCCATGCCTTAACGCTATAATATGGTTATATAGATTCCATGTCCCAGTTCCAGTAATCAAAACTGCAGTTAACTACTTTAATCTATGGTTGGTGAGTATCTTCTGCAGTCTTCTGTACTTTAGTAGGGTATGTGAGTATAGTTTTGTATTTTTCTTTAAAGTAAGTAAGTTTGGGATACCCTGAACTCACCGATAACATCATTGGGCTAACTCTACCAACACTTTAATAATCCTATGAACCTTCTCTTCAGACTGACGATATTTTACCTTAACACAATTTTATTAATTTCAGTGGAATCCATGGGCCCAAAGAGTCAACCTGACCCTCTCATTGCCCAGTTTTTCACAGGGTTGGGAGACAGAGACATCAGCCTGCTTAGTATCATGGCAAACACATAATGAAAAATGTTTTTAACCTTTTATTAAAGATACAGAAAGAGCAGGGGAAACAAGTGAAACCACTTTAAATGTGAAGTATTAAATCAGATTTTATTTTAACATGCCCTTGTTCCCATTCCTTTTGGCTACGAGGAGTCTAGAAGGAAAGTGCTCCTTATCAGACAGTTTGTTATGGTAATAACTGTTCATTTAAGGGGAAAAAATCAGTTAGTTGAAAGAGGCTAGGGGTCTTGTTGCAGTTGTTAAAGTCTAATCCCATTTCCTAAATGACAAAATGAAATACATCCACAGGTTGCGAAAGAAAAGAATAGTAAAGATAGAAATGCATTTTCTGTCTCAGGTGTTGACTCTCACTCACAAGCTCTCTACTGGAGAAAAACAGGCATAGCAACTAGTGTTGTTAGCCACTCCAAGACCTGCTAAATTTGTACCAGCACTGACCTATTACAGCATTCTTCACCCCCCGACCCCCTGCCTGCCTGGTCATAAGTTTATGGAAATGCTGCAGAATATGTTGCCTTGGCTAGACAAACAACTTTTATTAGACACAATGCAAAAGGAGAGGTATAGGTAAGAGAATAAATCAGGTGGGGAAAGAAAAATACAGAGGCAGTGAGATGACAAAGATCACATCCCAGGTGGAGACTGAAGCTAAGGGAGGTGAAGGTATCAGTTAGTTCTCTGGCTGGTCTGGCCAGGACATTTCTCAGGATTAGGATGGCAAAGGCCTAGCAAAGTTGTGCTGTGTCCCAGGAGATGGTGAGGATGACAGTCATGAATTCTAGGGAAACTCACATCTTCCTGTTTTCTTATCTTTTGATCATCCAGCATTCACGTTCATCCATCTATATTTTCACACCCAATATCTTCTGGTTTTGAGGATCCCAAAAAAAGTAGTGGGGGGTGTAATAGCCCATCCTCTCATTATTGGCCAAACTGGACTGTCCCTATGCAAAAGAAAAAATGGACACAGATCAGACATCAAAAAGGCTGACATCCATAAACCAGTAGGAGGGCACTTCACTCTCCCAGGACACTCAATAGCAGACTTGAATGTTGCCATACTTCAACAAAGAAACTTCAAAAACAGACTTGAGCATGAAACTGCAGAGCTGGAACTCGTATTCAAACTTGGCACTATCAGACTGGTTTTGAATAGAGACTTGGGATAGCTAGCTCATTACAAAAAGTAATCGTCCCTCTTCAGACAACTGTTGTGAACGGGCTTCATCTACCCTAAATGAATTAACTTCGTTAGCACTTGCTCTCAACATTGTAATGTTTCTCCATCTTTCCTGTCTGTGTATATATACCTCCTAATTGTAGTTTCCACTTCATATATCTGACAAAGGGGGTTGCAGCCCAGGAAATCTGTTAATCTTCAAGGTACCCCAGGACTCTCATTGTTTTCGCTGTATACAGGTTAAAACAGCTAACCCTCTGGAACTTCGCATTACTGTGTTTTACCAATAAAGCTTGATTTCTGATATACAAACTCTGAGCCATTGATTTCCAGCCCCCCATTCTTGTTTATTGGGCATAATCTTAACACAGTTCTTGAATTATATCAGTAGACCTTGTGTTTAGACTAGTTCAACCTTTGTCTTCCTTTTGCACCTTTTCCTGTCAAGATATATTATATGGAATTAAAATATTTCATAAAGTACTATTCACTTTCCCACAGTTGAGCTGACAGGATAAATTTCTAGGCACAGTTATTACAACAGGGTGTTTGGGAAGTGCTCTTATTTGTTGTGACTTAGAAAAAGATTAATAAAGCGTGACTAATGGGAGCTCAAGTGAGTTCTTTAGCCTTCCTTCAAGGAATGATCAAATGAATATTTGTCTGTCTGCAAGCAGTATGCACTGTATTTCTTCTGATCATTGAAATATCTATCTCCCATCTTTTGGGTGTTTGAAAACATTTTATAATTTTTTTTTTAGATTATTAAAATAAAATTTCACTTCCCCTGTTGACATGAGCCATTTTGGCCTAAAGCTTCAATCCTTAAATTCTATTTAAATGTAGTGATATAGTAAGATGATTAAAGCTACTGTCACCCAGCAATTTAATATTTATTTTGTTTCGATTCATCTTTATGGTTCTCATCATCCTAATTACTAACCCAACAGTATATTTCTGACTAGCTTTTTTTTAAAGAAAGCTTTGGCTTCCAATTAGAAAGCTCCATACCTTTTTGTGAAAATCAAAACAAATCTAACTTTTTGGTATTACTGATCTATACCTTCCAGTGGGAAATGTTTCAGCAAGACTGACTCTTGGTGTCAAGAGCCTTCATATTTTTTCTACACAGAACGTATTAACTTTCAAAGCCTATTATCTGATCTCCTATCTTGTTGAAGATGCACATCCTACTAATAAAATCAGATGTTCATGACAGTTCAAAACAGCTCTTACAGAAGTCAAAGGAGAGACTGCACTGATTTAAGTGGAACATCAATCCATCTCTAACAGAAGGCAATATGGAATAGCTGACACAATATTATTAATACAATAATATGCACTAATTGATAATTAAGCTATATAATATTTATGATGGACAGACTGATTCTGGGGGGGAAGTCCACTTTTTTTCACTCAGTTATTTAGGCACACCATAATCAAATTTGTTCAAGGTAGTTGTGTTGTATGAATAATTTTTCTTCCTTCCATTTTTCATTTTAATGAAGTACTGTGAGAAAGACACCACTGTTGTTAGTTTTCTGCTCAGTTGTGCAGATGTGAAGAGTTTGGGCCAGAAGATACCACATATTTCCTTATTGGCTTCCACCACTTTTCATGGAATACTTCAAGGTCACCATGGCCTTAAGAGTCACAAAATAAAATAAATGAAGGAAAAAATATGCCTCAAATCATGGGAAGGGAAGTGTGATAAGGAATCCCAATGGTAATGTACATTAAACTTTGAGAAAAAGGACAGACAAAAGAAACACTAAAAGTGAAAGGAGAAAAAGGGGATTAGTCTGTTGTGCTGTATTGCATCTATTCAACAAACATTACTATGATATATTTGTGTGACTTAAAGCAGTACATACTACTCTTGCCTTTAATGAAAGACATATGGAGTGCAATAGAACCTCACAGATACAGGCACCATAGTTATGAATTTATTGGTCAAGCAAACACCATGTGAAACCAGAAATAAGCAATCAGGCAGCAGGATGGGTGCGGGGAGGTAGAAAACTAGTAAATACTATACTGCGTCTTCATGATATCTTAAATTGGCATGCAGTGCAGAAATGGCTCAGGGTCTGTGCTGTTTCCTGTAAGCCAAGAACATTGCTTAACCCTATCCATCCTACCCCTCTGAGAAGGGAGTGGTTGATTACTCACCAGTAACTGTCCTTCTTCGAGATGGGCTACTCACATACATTCAGTTACAGGTGCCTACGTGCCACAGCGCACAGTAGCTTGGAAAGTCTTTTGCGTTAGCCTGTCAGGTGAGGGCACACGGCCAATCCCCCCTCCACGCCGTGACCGCGGCTTTATAGGTGACCATGACCCCGACCCTCCCAGTACCATACACCTTTGCCAACTTTGTTAGCGGGGACGGTGGGAGGGACCTGAATGTATGTGAGCAGCCCATCCCGAAGAAGGACGGATACGGTGAGTAACCAACCGTTCTCCTGCAAGCACTGCTCACATCATTCAGTTACAGGAGACTGCTAGCCGTACCCAAGGATGGTGGGAGGAGTTACAGTCTACCCATACTGAGTACAGCTCTGCCCACAGCAGCATCATCTCTCGCCTGTTGGGCAGTGGCGTGGTGCGTTGTGAATGTATGAATCGACGACCACGTAGCAGCCCTGCAGATCTTTTGGATTGGGACCTTAGTGAGGAAGGCCATGGAAGATGCCTGAGCTCTGGTAGAGTGGGCTCTCCTAGTCTCTGGGAGAGGCATGTTTGACCTTCCGTAGCAGTCTTTAATGCAGTTCACGATTCATTTGGAGTTGCGTTGGGAGGATACTGGAGAACCTCTTCTCAAGGCTTTTTTCCCACTCTGGCACTCTGAGTGCAGAAGGTGGGGGCCCGCAACAGGCCAGAAAAGCCACTGGCCTTAAAGCCTGGTCTTAGAAGTCTCCAAGGCCTCCAATTCCTGGCCTTGGAGTGGTATCACTGCCACCACCCAAATGCAAAAAACCTCTTGAGACCCAGGAAGGCACACTTAGGAATTCCTCCCTGTGAGGTACTTGCAATCCTCTTTATTCCTCTCTCAGGAAAGGGACTGAACTCCAGCTGCAATATGAGCTGGAACTGGAACAGGGTTCCCTTTAGTAGCTGCCTGTGCAGTCTAAGGCACGGGCACACAAACCTCTTGCCTTTCAGGACACAGAACCAGAACTTACTTAAAAGGTAAACTCTTTAATCAAAAAGAACAGATAATAAACACAGAGAGTTGCTTCTCTGGGAATTAACTTAGGTAGTTACAGGGTAGTGGGGGGGGGTACATGTGCTCAGCACAGAGAAATCCAAGAAACAAGCCAAAACCAAAGAAAATACCCTGACCGCATCTAAACAAACATTCCCTGTTCTACTCACGCCTGGTCAGTACCAAACTTAACTTATCTCTGGTAAGGATGTTGCTGGATTCTTCCTCAGGCCCCTCTGGCCTCCTCCTGATCCTCCCAGGAGCTCTGCTGCATCCAAACAGGCCCAGGCCAGGCTGTTGTTCCAATTCAAAAAACTGCACTTCGTTCCTATTGGCTGTCCTGGGACTCACTGACCAGAATGTTAACCCCTTCCTTCCCAAGGGTTATTACACCTCTCATGCATTCAGCAACCGCCATGAACAGTTGGGAGGTCTTGTGGAAAGGTCGTGTGTGCTCAATATAGACTAGGAGCACTCTCCTCACATCCAGGGTGTGCCACTGTCTCTGGTTTTCTGTCACCTGAGGATCTGGATAGAAGACCAGCAGGCAGATCTCTTGATTCGTGTGGAAAGGAGTGGCAACCTTGGGCAAGAATGAGGGGTGGTGATGCAGGACCACCTTGTCTGGGAAGAAAACTGTATATGGGGGTTCAGAGGATAGGGCTTGTAGCTCTGAGACCCTTCTGGCCGAGGTAACGGCTACCAGGAAAGCCACCTTCCAGGACAGTACGAGCAGGGTGGCTGAGTCCAAGGGCTCATAAGGCGGTTCTGTTAGAGCCCATAGCACAGCATTCAAACCCCACTGTGGGGTGGGGTTACGGATGTGGGGAAAAAAGTTCTCGTCTCCTTTCAGGAATCTATGGCAGATGAGGTGTGAAAAGAGTGGAACCCCATCTACTCTTTGGTGAAAGGCCAAGATTGCTGCCAAATAGACTTTCAATGAGGACAGGGATAGGCCTTTCTCTCTTAGGTCAAGAAGGTAATCTAAAGTTGCCTGAATTGGTGCGGAGGTAGGGTCTGTGTCTTTATCACAGCACCAAGTGGAGAAGTGATTCCATTTTGCCATGTAGGTGGACCTGGTGTAGGGTTTTCTGCTACCAACCAGGACCTTTTTAACCCTATCCGAGCAGCGTCTCTCTTGCTCACTGAGCCAGAGAGCATCCAGGCTGTCAGATGCAGAAGGCCCGGGTTTGGGTGCCAGCATCCCAAGTCCTGTGTCAGAAGGTCTGCCCACCGTGGGAGGCAGAGTGGGGTCCTCACTGACATGTCTTGAAGGAGAAGGGACCAGTGTGGCCTGGGCCAGTCCGGGGCTATCAGGATGATGAGTGCCTCATCCACGAGGGCCTTCAGGAGCACCCGGTGAATCAAGAGAATTGGCGGGAAGGCATACATTAGGGCTCTCGACCAATTGAGGAGGAAGGCATCGCTGAGAGAACCTTTCTCCTGACCTTGGAGGGAGCAGAACCAAGGGCATTTTTGGTTCTACGCCGTGGCAAAGAGGTTGATCAGAGGGGTTCCCCATCTGGTTGTCAGCAGGGAGAAGACCTCATTGTGGAGGGACCACTTGTGATTCGCCAGTGGCTTTCTGCTGAATGAATCTGCTATGCCATTGTCCACCCTGGGAAGATGGGCAGCAGTTGGCATGAAGTGATGGTCTATCGCTAGTTGCCAAAGCTTGGTCGCTTCCTCGCATAGTGCTGAGGAGCGGACTTCCCCTTGACGGTTCGTGTAGAACACAGCCATTGTGTTGTCTCAAAGGATTTGGACCACCCTGCCCTGGATCTGGTCTAGGAAGGTCATGCAGGCCAGTCTGATGGCCCTGAACTCCTTCACTTTTATGTGGAGGAGGCTGTCCTCGGGGTTCCAGATACCTTGTGTGGAGAGGCCTCTGGACAGGTGGGCACCCCATCCCAAGTCAGAGGCATCTGTTATCAGGGTCACTGAGGGCTTGGACTCCCTGAATGGAATTCCCCCCATTGCGAAGTCGGGGCCCTCCATATTTGGAGGGACTCAAGGGCATACTGGGGTACCAAGATTACCTTGTCTAGGCAGTCTCTTTCTGGTTGCAAGCTTGTGGTGAACCAGAGCTGGAATGGTCGCATCTGCAGGCAGGCTGTTCGGATTACCGATGTGGCTGCTGCCATGTGCCCCAGGAGCTGTATGCATCTGCGCGCTGTGGTCAGCCCGGGCGCCTGGAGCTCCATGATGATGGTGCAGATGGACCAAAATCTTGACAGGGGCAAGGATGCGGTGCCTTGCCAGGCATTTAAGCATGCCCCAATGAACTCTATGTCCTGAGTGGGGCAAAGCTTGGATTTCTCCAAGTTTATGCAGAAGCCCAGGAACTCACACAGGTTCATTACCATGTCGATGTGGCCTTGTACTTGTCGACTTGACTTGCCCACTATGAGCCAGTCGTCTTGGTAGGGGTAGATTCTTACACCCTTCCTGCATAGGAATGCTGCGACTGGTGTGACACACTTTGTGAACACCCTGGGGGCTAGCGATAAAGGGTGGTGAACTGGGAATGGTGTTGAGCCACTACAGAACTGAGAAACCACCCATGATGGGGCCGAATGGCTATGTGGAAGTAAGCGTCCTTTAAGTCGAGGGCTGCAAACCACGCTCCTGGGGACAGGGAGGGGATGACCTGTGGTAGGGAGACCATGCGGAATTTTATTTTCTTTACGTTTTTCATAGAATCATAGGGTTGGAAGGGACCCCACGAGGTCATCTA
>ML681982.1:7742119-7804325 GCA_007922195.1 Podocnemis expansa
TCCCACCACGTCTCTGTTATCCCAATCATGTCATAGTTCTTTGTCTGCGCCAGTACTACCAATTCCTCCTGCTTGTTTCCCAGGCTCCTTGCATTTGTGCATAGGCACCTAAGATACCCAGCTGATTGCCCTACTTTCCCATTTTGATTTTCAGTTCTATTGTATCTACCTCCCTGGATTTTCTTTTGGTGTTGACCTCCCCCACCTGCCTCAGGCATTAGGGCTTCATTAGAGCATCTAAGAAGGTTATTTGATTCCCCCCGCGTGTTCCAACTATCCTCTCTTCTATCCCTGTAGTTACAGTCCCGGCTGAGATCTAGAATGGGCCGTAGGTCCCCGTTGGGTTTGGGGACCAGGAAGTAGCGGGAATAGAACCCTTTGCCGCATTCTCTCTTGGGAACCTTTTCAATGGCTCTGAGGGAGAGTAACTTCTGGCATTCAGCCTCGAGCTTGCCTAGGAGATCTGGGTTCTCTGCGATTATGGGAGGGGGCGGTTTTCTGTCCCAGGGGGTTGAGAGGAACTGGATACGGTATCCTCTGGCTACTGTGTTGAGGACCCACTGGTCTGACGTGACCCGGGTCCATCGAGGAGCGAAGTGGCAGAGGTGGTGGGGGGAGAACAGGGGTTGTGGAGCGCTGCCCTCGGGGGGGGGGGGGGACCGTCAAAAACGCTGTTTGTGGCCCGACGAACGGTCCAACCCCAGTCCGCGCCGTCTCGACTGGGAGGCGCCCAGCTTACCCCCTTTACCTGATCGGCCTTTGTCCTTGTCCAGGTCCCCGAGGTGGCACCAGGGAAACTGGAGAGATCTCGGAAACTGGGTCTACAGTTGCAGCTGTTGTTTCAGTTGCTATAACTGCTGTTGTCGCTGGTGCGACCTTGAGGAGCGCCTAACAGGTTGAGGGGTATAGATCTCGAGGGACCTCATGTAGCTCTCAAGTCCTTCATACCATGCAGCTTCACGTCTGTGGAAGGTGCAAAGAGGTTGGGACCCTCGAAGGGAGGGTCCTGGATAATCTGTTGCATCTGCATGGAGAGGCCGGAGTTCTGGAGCCAGGCCAAACAGCGCATCACCACTGCCGATGCCATTATACGTGCTGCTGTGTCCACTGCATCCCAAGTTGCCACGAGTGCATCCCTGGACGCTCTCTCTCCTTCGTCCAGCATTGCCTCAAAGTCTCTCAGGCGATCCTCGGAGATGGCTGAGCAGAGATTTCGTAGAGCTTCCCACCGGTTGAAGATGTAGCGCGTCATCAAGGCTGAATGATTTGACATGAGCAGCTGGAGGGCAGCAGAGGAGTAAACTTTCCTGCCCAACAGGTCAAGCCTCCCCGCCTCTCTGTTCTTGGGTGGGGTGCTAGGTTGACCTTGTGTCTCCCTTTGGTTAACTGCGTTGACCACCAGGGATCCTGGGGCTGGGTGATGAAACAGAATGGGGAATCCTTCCAGAGAGACAGAATATTTCTTATCCACTACTTTGGACACTGGTGGAATCAAGGAAGGCATTTGCCAGTGTTCCTGGATGATGTGGAACATCCCGGCGTGCCAGGGGATTGCAACCTTAGCCAGCGGGGCTCTATGGCACGCGTTGAAGAGAGAATCATCTTCCACTTGGATAACCCCTAGCTTCAGCTTCAGGTTCACCGCCATGCGGCGGAGAAGGTCCTGCTCGACGCGAGGATCCCCTTCGCAGTCAGCAGGCATGTTGATTAGGCGCTCGCCGGGTGATGAAGATGATGGGGCCCTTGATCTGCTTCATTGGGTAGAATCAAGGTCTGGCTCGTTGTTGGAGAAATCCGAAGACTCCAGTGCTGGTGAGCGGCCATAGCAGAAAGAGGTATCGTCTACCGTCATGTTCAGCCAGTCGAGGGTCCATTCGTTGTGCGGAGACCTCAATGGTGGCATAGGTGTCATGAGGGGAGCAGGTGTCTCCCCTGATAGGTGCCTTCCCCTTGAGCCCAGTGACGCAGAACTTTTCCGGGCCTACTTTCTCAGGCACTCCTCCCGGGGAGGGGGGGGGGGGAAGGAGTCCTCTGAGGACGATCTGGATGACCTCCTCCCGACAGCCGGCAGTCCAGTACCAAGAGTTCCTCGGAGGAGCGATGAGGTGGAGCCATAGAACTTGGGCCCGGTACCGGGTTTGACAGTGCCAGGTCAGAGAGGGGTGAAGAGGCCTGTGATGGTACCAGTATCAGTGCGGGTGTTGTCGGTGCCGAGTCCAACGGTACCGGAAGTGGCGGCACCGGAAGTGGTGTTATCAGCGACGGTGCCGAGTCCTCCAGTACCGGGCTTGATGGCAGTGCCGGACTTGTGGGCAGCTGTATCTAGTGGCACCGAGGGAGGCGGTGCCGCTGTGGGCCATTTCTTCTTATTCTGCACCGAAGCCAGTTTTAAAAGCCCTTGGTGAGCTAGTGCCTGAGCTGGAGCCCTACCTGGGGTGGCTGGAAGGCTACCGGGAGACTGCCGAGGTCAGTGCCGAGGAGGTACCACAGAAGGGTGAGATTTTGAGCCCGGTACCAGAGATCGGTGGGGATCTTGAGCCTGGGCCAATCGAGTATCCGGCAGAGTGCTGGTGGCTCGGCTGCTTTCAAGCGGAGCAGTTCCGGTCCCTGAAATTAGGCAGAGGCAATGCTCTCTTTCCAGCCGAGTTCTCCACTTGAAGGATTGGCAAATAGGGCAGTCTGCTGTAAGGTGGGACTCACCCAAACAAGTGAGGCATTTTGCATGCGGGTCATCCATCGGGAAAGCCTTGCAGTATCCTAAGCACGGCTTGAAAGCTGGCATTTCGAGTTTCGTGCTAAAAGACAGGCCCTTGCTTTTTGCAAGATAAGGCTGATCCAAACTGATGCTGATGGCGGAAAAAGGAACTGGGAGGGTCAGGGTCACGGTTACCTATATAGCCGCGGGTGCGGCGTGGAGGGGGCATTGGCCATGCGCCCTGACCTGACAGGCTAACGCTAAAGACTTTCTGAGCTACCGTGTGCTGCAGCATGTAGACACCTGTAACTGAATGATGAGAGCAGCGCTTGAAGGAGAAGCTGTTTTCATCCTCCTCTCCCCCAGCCCAGGAAAGAAAACTGCCACAGGGAGCTGCTGGTGCTGCAGGGAACTGAAGATTGCAGCCAAGCCTGGACTGCATCTGGAGTGAAAGTCAGAGCTCTTCAGGAGTTTTAAAGGGCCACAGCCTGTGCACCAATGCAGCCCAGTCTTTGCCCATGGTTCCTCTCCTGTATCCTGCCGGTAGCTCTGAGAGTACAAGGGACAGAGGAAGCAGGGCCACTGGCAGTGGGCTGGCAACAACCCTCTGCCACATACTGCCTATACAGCATGGCAAGCAGTGCACTGAAGAGGGTGACCCATGGGCAGAAGTGGCTGAGGGCTGGGGCCTAGTGCCAAGGGTGCGGGGTAGGCTTCCTCCCAGTTCAGCTGAAATGCAAAGCACAGGAATAGGGAAAGCAGTTGCTTACAAATCAGGCAGTGCTGCCAGGTACCACCTTTGCAGAGACCTCTCCTAGTCTCAGCTAAAAGACATTGACTTCAAGGTACTGTACTGGAATGTTTTGTTCAAAGTTATAAACAGCTTCCATTTCCAAGGTATTTGTATCTTTGAGATTATACTGTATATGAGCACACAAATGACATTTTTTAAGATCCGTCACTTCAGTGTGACGTTAGTTCACTGACTGCTCCCACTGGAGAAAGCAGTTCCTAACACTGTTCATGCATCAAGGAATGTCAATATGACTTTGCACAAACCTGACATGACATAATGTTGCAGGCCAAAAACAATGAGTTTGATAAATCTGCTATAGACTATTAAGTGCTGATGCTGTCTCTTTATCTCTTAGTGTGTTGCACTTAGCAGTATTTGGATTCACAAAAATAGAAGACTATTATTTATGTTCTCTAAATTTGCGCTCCCTTTTCTGTATTGTGGAGATGGAACATGGAAATGTTCTATCACCTAATAGTGGGTCAAGATTTTCAAAAATAGGAACCTAAAGTTAACTCCCTAAATCCATTTTTAGGCACCAACCTGATTTTAGTTAGTTCTGAGCACCACACATTACGTGGGGTCTAATATTGACTTAGGAGCCTAACTATGGCTGTGTCTACAGTTCAGGGCTCAGTTAAGTTGACTTAATAAGGTCTACTTAAAGCCAACTTTAAGTAGACCTTATTAAGTCAACTTTGTGAGGCTACATTGCGTTAAATTGATTTTGTAAATTTGACTTAAGCAAAGAAACCCATTTAAAGTTGACTTAAATGGCCCCACTGCACTTAGTTGACTTTACTAAGTTGACTTTAATGGCTACATTGTATTAAGTCGACTTTATAAAGTGGACTTAACCCTGAAGTGGACTTTAGGGGCAGCAGTTATTAAGTTGACTTAAGGAAGCCCTTAAGTCAACTTAATGAACTCCAAATGTGGCCAGGGCTTTGCTTAAGTTGACTTACGCCTCCTTAGTCGGCTTAAGCCCATAGTGTAGACATACCCTATGATCTCTGCTTTTTATGAATATCTCCTAACTGCTTTGCTTTAATGTCAAAAACAAATGAGAACATTTAGCACCTCATCTCAAAAGTCATATATTAGTTTACTGTTTATTTTCCTGAGCAGAAAAGTAACATCACCTCCAATTGCACTTAATCTTCAGTGTGTTTTGGATGAGGCCTAGAGTTGAAGGGAGTCTAATGGTATTCAAAATAAATAGCTTGCTACTTATTGGCATCTTGTAAAGTTTACTTGTAAGTAATCTTGAGATTAGACCAATTGACTGCAGCAATCTTCTTTTTCTCCACTCATGTACATCTAGAATCAAAGCTCTATCATTTTATGCAACCATGTCTTCCATCCTCATAACAGTAAATTATTTCTAATCAGAGTACAACAGGATGTTTCCTGTTAATATATGTAGATCTCTATAGTTTTAGGCATGTCTCCATTGTGGAGGGAAGTCAATCTATTTTAAATTGATTTTCACCCACAAAATTCTGGAAGTCACAGGAGTGAAATCACACCATGCTCCTTATGTTGGGCACTTTTATCCCCAGTACTTACTTTGGGGTCAATATTCAAAGCAATGCACCATAGATAGCTATCCCACAGTGCAAGCAGATGCAACAGCTAATGGGAAGGCAGTTGTCCTCCCATGATGCAATGTGTACACTCCTTTTCTTGTCACAAACAAATGAGAACCAGTTTTTTGCACCTTTTTCTCTGCTGTGTGCATGGAACCCGTTCTGCTCTGCACTGTGAGTTACAAACACCACATATCATATCCTGCGGTATTTTCAACAGTGAAACAAGAGCCATAGTATGGGAAACTGAAGTCTTACTGAGGCCACCCTGCCACAAGCGTTATAAACAATTCCTGCTTACTGCAGGCTGTCACACATCATCTTCAGTTGATGGATGCCACTTCTGGGCCTCAGAACCAACCACAGACTGGTAGAATTGCATCATGATGATCATGTGAGATGATCAGCAGTGGCTACAGAAATTTTGTATGTGGAAGGCCACTTTCCTTGAACTTTGTGGATAACCATCCCTGGCACTGAAGCACATAACTATTTGCTTAAGACCAGCTGTGACAGTGGAAAAGTAAGTAGCCATCACTCTCTGTGGAAGTTAGCAACTCCAGACTGTTATGCTCAGTTGGAAATCAGTTTGAAGATGGGAAATCCACTGTAGGAGGTGCTGTGATACAAGCATGCAAAGCTATTAATAGACTTTGGCTGGAGAGCATGGTGACTCCAGGAAATGTGCAGGGTGTAGTGGATGGGTTTACCTCACTGAGGTTCCCAAAGTGGGAGGAAGGGGCATAGATGGGTTAAATATCCCTATTTTAGCTCCAGACCACCTTACAACAGCATACGTAAACCTCAAGCGTACTTCTCAGAGGACTTGGTAGACTGTAGGCTTGACCTCAGCAAAAAAAAAAAAAACCACCCAAACAGTTAGCTGTACTTGCTGTGTGCTCCACAATTTGTGTGAAATACATAGTGAAAAGTTCCCCTGAGGTTTGGTTACAGAGACTGATAGGCTAGCTGCAATTTTTTTGTTTGTTTGTTTGTTTGTTTACAGTTTGAACAAACTGTGGAGTGCTTCATATCAGGGAAACACTGAAAACCCAGTCTTGTAAAGATCAGCAGTAATGAATGTGCCTCTCTGCACTGTGTGCTTAATGTCCATCCCTGCCACTTCACCTACCCATCCACTCATTAACTCACCACCTCACAACCACTTTCTTTCTATGCTCATAGAACCCAGGCTATGCATGAAAGAATAAAGACAGAATTTTTATATGTTCCAATCTGCACATACTGCAGGGGCCAGACAGCCATCTGAGAGATGGAAAGCAAGGGCCCTTGCATCCATTACAGAGATTTCCAACACAGCTTCCCAATAAACAATTAATTAAGGAGAGGGACCTTTGAGCTTAAATTTTACATCCACAAGTGTATTCTAGGAGGAGGTGGAATTACAGGAGGCTATGGGAAAACTTCATGCTGCAAAAAATCTTTGCTGACCAGTTTTGGGACCCTTAAAGCTCATGCAAACAGTGTCAAGATATCTTGTGTCCAATGGACACTGCCCAGGGCAGAGGAAGAAGATGGTATTGATCATTTTTTAATAAAATTGTGCCATCAGTCTTCTGCAGGTAATGCAGATGAAAAGGGACTCTTTCCTGCAAGCATCAGTGTATAGACTTAGCCTTTATATGCTATGCTATGTTCTGCAATAATGCCTGCTCCTTTAGTAGCAGTGTCATGCTAAAATCTCCTCATGGGCAAAAGAAAGAAGAAATGCCCTCACCAGAAACCTTCTGCAAAGGACTGCAGAGTACTTTCATGAAAGTTTCCTGGAGATACCCATGGAGGATTTTTGTGGCATTTGTGTGCACATCATCAGTCAGTTCTCGAACTGACCCTATGCAAAAGTTTGCCTATACTTAGGACAAAAAAAACACCACCTTGCTCAAGAGTGACAAACAGGTCATGGTTGTATAGGAGAACAGATTCTCCTGTCCTGTGCTTTTCATCCCCATTCACAGAGTCTTCATCATACATCCTGGACTGTGGTTCCTCAAAGGTATTAATGCTGCATGATGGTACAGTGGTAGGATTACTGCTGAGACTTGCATATGCCTTCTCATAAAAGCAGCATATCTTTGACAAGGAGACAGAATGACTGTTTCCCTCCCTAATCTGCTGATATGTCTGCGTCACCTCTTTGGTTTTAATACAGCACTCCTGTTGTGGCCCTTCCCAATCATACTGCATGATATATTCTCATAGATATACTGATTTCTTTTGCTGGCTTAGAGCTGAGCAAGAACAGACCCCTCACCCCACAGGATGATGAAATGTAAGACCTCAGGTTGACTCAATGCTGGAGTGCAGTGGGGCATGTGGTCCCCATGAGCTGTTCAGCTATCAAGTTCTATCCATGCTTACCAAACAGGAAATGGGAAATGAACATATCCTAGGGCTTGGGGGGGGGGGACCTAAGTCCTGCTTACTTTACCGTGGTATCACAGAGCACGAAAGTCCAGAGTAGTCAAAACAGAGAGTTATGGGATACCCCCTAGAGGCCAATGAGAGCAACTTACATTATGTTTTTTCTACACTGACTATAATTCAAACTCTAGAATTCAACTTCTGCACTATGCCACTTGCAGGGGTAGTTTTAAGTCAAATTTCAACACAGTTTAGGTTGACATGAGTGAGAAGCCAGTGAAGATGCATGCTTTAGGAGATGAATGTAAGTAATGTTACATCAAGCACCACTGTCAGTGTAAACCAGGCCTTATGCTTATGTACAATTACAGTTTCTCCTCCTACCATATTTGCTTCTGGAATGTGGGTAGTAGTGCTGTGATTCAGCAATCAATTAATTCCTGGAAATCCTTAATCCTGTACACTAATTGGCAATAAAAGTGTTTACTGTATCTATAATGTTTAACTTCTCTTAGGTTGTTTGACTTACATGACTGTTGTGAGGTCCACAAACACACAGAAAAGACATCACCCAAAGGAATTAAAACAAACAAAAAGCATAGCTGAAATAATAAAAAAAGATTTCTATAGTCTTTCCTATTAATCCTTTAAATTATTTTTCCATTCATTTTTCTCCTGACTCATTCATCACTCTGACAGCTAGAGTCCAAATGATCCAGATGTGCTGAACGTGCACATAACTGAAGAATTTGTTTCCCTGGAAACTAGATGAAAGGCTTCAGAACAGCTCCACCTCCTGCTTAGCTTTCCTTTTTCTTTGAAGGAATAACAAACCGGGAAGTTGAGCAATAGCAGAACCAGACAGGTAAGTCCTAATTGTCCCCTCCATTTAGGTGAGCAGAAAGTAACCAGCTTGAATAGAATGCCCATAATGATATGAAAGGGAGAATATTCTAGCGTGTTCTGTCTGTTGGGTGTAGCCCTTTCCTTTTCTTTCAAATGAAAGCCCTTCTACAGGAGAGCCACGGGGAATGGGCTTGGTGGATGGAGTCAGGTAACAGCTGCCTTTCATATTGTCCCTAGGCAGATTACTGTGTTGATATCACATCCAGGAGTTACTTGAATCTTCAATCAGTATTCATTTCTCTGCAGCCCCCACCATGCCTAAAGGTGGATGGTGTTGCTCCTGAACAGCCCTTTGAAATTCAGTCTATGGTTCACAACAGAACCCAGTCCCCGTGGTACACCAGTTGTCCCATTAGTGCTCCACATTGCCAGAAAGAAGGAGGTAACAGAGAAAAGCATCTTTTCCGTCAGTCATCTCCAGATTCTCTCCTTGGATCCTGTTGATTCACATGGTAGGAAGTCGTTATCCCTGCCCCACACCTAAGATCTTTTGTCATTCAAGATTATTATTTTCTGGAAACATCATGAGCTTCCTAGGACACCTCAGAGTCGCTTGGCTCTTCAGTCTTCCTCCGGTGGCATTGGACGTTACACATTTTTAAAACATTCTGTAGCTGAGATTCCTTACCTTAAAGTGAAGACTCTGTGATTATTCCATTCTGAGGAATCTTGATTCCCCACTTCTTGAGTCTCAAAATCTTTCATTTTGCAGCCTATCAGCAAGAGCTCTGCAGACCCCAGTGGGAAGGGAGGGAGGAGCAGTTATGAACTACATTTGGAAAATCATGGTCATAACAGTGAGGCTTAGATAGGAATTTCACAACAGATTTGTGCAACAATCACCATTTAATCTGAATAAGAGGGAAGGTGTCCTTCGATATATTCCTTTTGTTTACATTATTGACATGTTTGGGTTTAGAGGAAAGAAATAAGAACTCAGACTGGATGATGTGAACAGAAAAGGGAACACAATGAAGTTCCCTTATTCAAAATTGTCTGTCAAAATGAATACAGAGCAACAGAGGTATCTTGCTCTCTTAATGAGCAGCAGCTATCTGGATTAGCATGTATTTGCTGGATTTCTAATTAGCTTTTCATTGTATTAACATGGTAATGTTAATATGATACATTACTTTCAGTCATGCAGGCATAAAGCCAATTTTTAGGGAACTGGACTCTGAGTACAAAGGTAAAGAACCAATGAATAAATAATTTACAAAACTACTCGAGCTAACTCTACACCAGGGAGACAATTTATAATTCCCATTTTTTTTCAACATGCAATTATAATTAAAGAGTGTATATTTGATTTTGCTAGCAATGGTCTTCTCTGTACACTTGCATTTTATTTTTATTCTGGTATTTCTAATAAAAGTAAAGTTTATACTAGACTCAATAAAGGTAGGTTCTTTATATGCCAGTAAGATCCAGAATAATTTGAAAGACTCATTGAACCCTTGTTCATCTCTCCCTACTAAAAAATAAATTAAAAATAAAAGCTTGTGTGAAAGATAAGTTAGATTCTCTTTCCTCAGAATATAATACCTAAGTTATTTGAATAGTAAAATTTCTTGGACTTATGGAACATTCTTACTGATTCATGAATATTCCAAAGGGGTAGATTAATCTTTTGTGAACCCCACAGCTCTGATGAAAACTGCTTTTTAACATTTTAAACTGGCAAATTCATTCTCTTCCTGCATAAAAAGGACTTACTGTAATAAAGACTTTTTATAACTGCAATAAGGCAGCCCAGTGGGGTGTGGTTTTCATGAAGTAATCACACTTTGAAGGAGTAGGCATTTTGTCTTGTGTCGCACAACCCCAGAAGGGCAAGAATATGTAGTGACATCCAATATCCCCCATTCAACTTTATTGCTTAATTATTATATGGGACATTCTGGTTATATATTTGTCTGAGTTTATATATGAAATGTATTTCTTAAACTTTATAATCTGCCACATATTATAAGATTTTGTACCATCTGTCAAAGAATATAAAAATCAGTTAAGGGTTGCAACACTTACAGAAAGAGAAACTGAAGCATAAGGATGTCAGAGTGAGTTTTGCAAGGAAGTCTGTTGCACAGATTGGAAAAGAAACCTATGTGACCCAGGCCTCCTGGGATAACCACCTGAAAATGCAACAGTCAGAGCCAGCTGCAAAAAGGAAAGCAGATTCTCCCAGCACTGGTGGGTTACCTGGAGATAAACTCCCCAACTAGTCACAAACAATGCTTCTGATCCCCCACACTGGATATCAAGGAGCCACCATAAAATATACTAAGCCCTCTTTACTGCATTCCAGTCACTGGTCACCAATACAGCCACTAGGTCTCTTAAAGAAATAGGTTCTCCTGACCCCCAAAGGGTCAGCCACATTACCCAGAACAATATAGGCTTGGATCCTACCCAAAATAGCATGTTGCCAGCCAATCCTTTAGTAACTAAAACTAAAGGTTTAATATAAAAAGAAAGGAAACAAAATGAGAGATGTTATAGGGTCAAAGTTGATCACATACATACAAATGATTTAGAATCCATAGAAGATAAGTTCTTGAAGAATTTGGAGTTGCAGGTCTCAGGCATACAACCAATATCTAGATGGGTTTAAGTCCTTGTTTCACAGTGTCAGTTACTAGAAATCCAGTTTTTAAGGAACAGAAACCAAATAGTCCAAGTGTAGGTCTTGTTCTAATTCTCTCTTGAGAATTCTAGCACCTCTGCTTTGTATGCAGAAAGTCCTGGGTTCAAGCCCTGAGGGGGTTAGACTCAATGATCTCATGAGGTCCCTTCCAACCCTTTGATTCTCTTCTATAATTAGCAGGGTGTTTTCCAGGCTAGTGCTGGCTGGAATCTCAGTCCTTCAGCTCAAACTTTCCCTGAGAAGCTTGGACAGATGTGAGATAAAGGGATTATGTTCCTCACTCCCTTTTATATTTGGAGCAAGGTGGGGATTTGCAGATCATTTCTTCATGTGGACTTTGATGACAGTTCTCAGATACTCAAATGAAGAATAGTCATGTATATTGTCCTTTGAAGTAAAACCTTTATCTCCTGGGTACCACGGGTAATTAGCGGCATTAGCACCATTAAGGGACAGTTTACACTGGTACATCAAAAGACCCAATTAGATGTTAATGTCCCTTTCAACCCCTTCCAATAGAACAACAGTAACAGACAGGGAATCAGGTCATTTACCTTGCTATCTTCTAACAGGATATATGTAAATTTCATTAAGAAACCACTATTGATACACATGCATATCAGAGCCCTAGACTAATTGTATTTTCCTATAATATATCTTCAAAGGTTAGATTTGGATCATGTATTTTATTTGGATCATGTATCTTCTCAGGCCTAGCATGACATTGTAGTCTTCTCACTACTAGTGCTATGCTTTAATCACAGGACTGTCCTGTCTCTTCACTTAGTCACTGAGTTATCCTACTGCATATGCAACACTGAGCAATTAATATTCCTCCTGTTCTACAGTAGATTCCCAGCCCATCTAGGTGAATTCTAGGTGAATGCAACCTTAACTATGGTATCATGGCATCTCCATAATAACACTTTGTGTTCCTGAGAACTAGACCTTTCCTCCTTCCACAATAAATGGAGTTTTGAAGTAGTATTTTAAGTAGCACACAATTGTGTATGTCTCAGATGAACAGTAAACACAGCTGAGTGGAGATAATCCCTGTTTTAATGCCCTGACCTCTAGGTCTTGATGGCTATTCCCCTATATCAATTCTAACCGCACTGTTATTAATCTTCATAACTTTATTAGTGAAGTGTTCATTAAGTGTACAGCATAAGTGTGAAATGGATCATGCACGTGCTGTTATAAAAATAAATGCTCCCAAGTGCTTCTAGCATGGCAGAAGAAAAATACCTACCTGCTCTTGAAATTTGCTTCAGACATTGAGTAAAAAAAATTTTTTTTTTAATTTCATCATGGTTTATGCTTGAAATTAAAGGTTTTAGTCTCATCTATTGCCTTTGCTAGCTGTAGTACAAAATTTGTATATCCCATAAGTATTTCTTGTGCTATTCAGGCAGCATATTAAGGAAACATGAGGTAAACATCTATAAACATTGCTAACAAGAAACAGTTTGAGTTATTTTTTTTTAAAGCATTTCCATGACTGTGCCAAAGTGTTAGTAGATTGGTAGAAATTTTATAGACTACTTTTTTGACATGGTGAAATTAAGTTGTTTTGCAATGAAATATCATGCGAAATGTATGCTCACTGACTATAAAGGGTATGCTCTTTTAGCAGAGTTAGACTACATTAAAGCAAAATAGTAGTAATGTTCTAGATAGATTGTATGTGAGCTACTTCACACTCAGATTGGAAGCGCCTTCACCCTGACATGCAGTACACATGCTGATTCACCTCTGGTTTTCCCCTGAGTAACGATGAAGGTAGCTCTGAGCTGTCATGTTGCACACTAGTTTTATAAAGATGCCACTTGCACTTATCCCAATTCATCTTCAATTTGCTTATTATGTTCTTTCCATAGGGCTTTACTAACGTTTTCCTTTGTCATCACACAAGTTTTTGTATTTCAAGTCATACCATGTGCTTGCAGCATCTTTTCTCTTCACACATAGCAAGTACTTAAGTCATGTGACTAACTTAGCTAACACTTTAGCCAGAAAACGTGGCTTCCAGACACATCCCTCATCATGCCCATGTACACTGTGAAAAATGCTTGTGGAGCCATGTACATTTTACGTAGTTTGTGTCAAACTGATGTTTGAGTAGCACATACATCAAACTGATGTGTATATTACATATATTCTTACTCAAAAGTGTGCACAAAATATACTTTTTAGAAGATATATGTATTTAAACTTTAAAATACACACATGTATACAATATATTGTTCTAAAGAGGGTCTGTATATGTTTGCAGTCTAGTGATTATACCTGTAAATATCATAACTCCTATAACCGTCATCTTCTACTCCCCCTCTAACCTATTCAATGCAGTATGCATCACTGTGGGCTTCTGGAGAATTTATGTAGGAAATTTCTGTTTGTCTGATGAGGAGGTATTATGAGATGAGTCAGAAAAGTATCAGGAAAAGGCAATGGAAAACAGAGAAGCAGTTATAACCCTGGATCTGTAAAAATATCCATGTCTGATTTTGTACAAACTTCCAGAAAATTCTGTGATAAGATGCTATGACACCTATAATTTTAAATTCTTCTCTACAGTTTTGGTGAAGTGAAAAGTGGAATTTTGGAAAGCTAACTTCTGTCTTAACTCTTTGTACTAGCCAGCTCTCTACAATGATGTAAATATGTGAAGTAAGATTCAGGAACCAAATTCATTTTTGCTCATCTCTTAAGTCAAAATTTGAGTTTAAGGATCTGAATCATGGAGTGGCTAATCCTGGAATCCAGAGAGGTAGTATCATGGTAGCAACTGTCACGTAATTTAATTTAATATCCTCCAAAGGGAAGGAAATACCAAGGAAACCCACTGCAGAATAATTTATCTTAAAAAAGGAAACTACACAAATATGAGAAGTTCCAAAGGGGCAGCCATGTTAGTCTAGTAAAGCAAAAAACCAAGGAGTCTTGTGGCACTTAAAGACTAACAGATTTATTTATTGCATGAGCTTTCATGGGAGAATATCCCACTTCTTCAGACACTTTGAAGAGGGAGAACTTTCAGAATTGGATGAAAATAAATGCAGGGGAATGTAAGATATGGGATCAGGTCATACTGCAACAGCAAATCAGAGCATTTGTAAAGATTCAAACTTTAGGAAACAGAATTCAGAGGGAGTGTGAAGTCAAATTACCTGTTATAATGTGAAAAGAATCCATAGTCACGATTCAGCCCTGCTTTACCACAATTAAATTTGCATATTAATTCGATTTCGGCTATTTCTCTTTGATGTCTTGATGTCAGTTAAAGGAGCAGTCATAAAAGTGCCATGTCTTCAAGCTGCATGGAAGCTAATTTAAAACACCATAATAGCAATTCAAAATAAATATACCCAAATTAAAGAAAAAAATCTGTAAGAGGACCAGAAAAATGCCGAGGGAGATATTCCCACACCTGAACCATTCTTTTTAGGTGACAAAGCTAAAGCGTTGTCTCAGACAGTGTTATCAGTAATAGAGATCTGGGAATAAATTGATAAATTAAACAATAAGAAGTCATCAGGACCATATGGTACTCTGCCAGGAATTCTGAAGGAACTCAGATATGAAATTGCAGAACTCCTATTTGTGATATGTAAGCTTCCCCTTGAATCAGCCTCTATATCAGATGATTGGACGATAGCTAATGCAACTCTGATTTTTTTAAGGGGGGTGTGACAACTTGAGAGGTGATCCTGGCAATCCAGTCTTGTACCAGGCAAACTGGTTGAAACTATAGTTAAGAAGAGAATCATCAAACATTTAGATGAATACACCATGTTAGGGAAGCATCAAGAAGCTTTTGTAAAAGGAAATCATCTTTGAGGGTGTCAAGAAGAGTGGAGACAATGGTGATTTCATCAATGTACTGTACTTGGAAGTTCAAAAACCTTGACAAGGACCCATACCAGAAGCTCTTGAGCAAAGTCATAGAATAAAAGCAAAATCCTCCCAAAGATCAGTAACTAATTAAAAAATAGAGTGGGGGGGGGGAAGAAAGGGTAGGAATAGATGGTCAATTTTCACCCTTGAGAAAAGTCAATACTGGAGTCACTGTGGACCTGTACTGGGGCCCATGCTTTTCAATATACAGGTAGTCCTCACTTAGTGACCGGGTTCCGTTCCTGAAACCCGGTTGATAAACGAATTGGTCACTAAACGAGGAGCAGCCCTTACCGGTATTTCAGGCATAATGTACTTTACTGGTAGTGGGTTTTTCAACCATCGGTAGATAGTTTTAATGTCACCTTTGCATCATTTATAACATTTTTCATATATATTTTAAATGTTTTAAGCTCTAATGTACTGAACTTAGTTTGCATAGTGTACTGTAAATATAGGTAATCTGAGAGAGTTGATGCGAGTTCTCGTACATCGCCATAATACCAACTCATCAGAGAGCCGGTCATAACTCTGAGGGGTCACTAAACGAGTAGGTCACTAAGTGAGGACTAGCTGTATTCATAAATGTTCTGAAAAAGCAAGTGAACAGTGAGGGTGGCAAAATTTGCACATGATTTTTACGTATATAGTTATACTCAGTTTTAGAAAATTAGTCTCTCCGCAGAAGGGGTAAAATATGTTTATCAGATAAAATGTGGATGTATTGTTAGAGGAGTGGGAAAGTATTACATAAAGCTATTTTCTAGTACACGTAAAACAAAGTATTTCAATTATTAGTTTTCTGAATATCTTCATCCTTTTTTTTTTTTTTTTTTTTTTTTCCTGTTGCTGCCTCCTCCCAGAGACCTGAACTTTTTGTTCATTCTGGCCAGGAAATTCATGTCATTGTTGCATGTGGTTCACATTGCAGTCTGGTCTTAAAAAGAAACAAATATTGACCTTTGGAGACCCATTGAGTCGCCTGTGGGCCTTGGAATCTTAAATGTATTTCTGGGACGCCTTATAGGCCAACTGTCTTATATGCTGCACAGCCACGTAGCAAGAGTCCTTTTGTCCCATGTACAAACTGATCCTTCAGTTTGTTTGGACATCAGTAGGATACAGCCAGCTGCTTCCAGGGCTGACAAAACTCTGAGAAGCCTCTAGTGTCACAGCCAGGAGCAGAGTTTAATCTGGAATTTTTGAGAGCTAAGTCCAATTCTGTGATGATATCCCATGACCAGAAATAAAACTTTTTTAAAAGGCAAGACTTCTGAAAAACTTTTATTGGGTGGGTGTATCTCTTATCTGAGAAGGCTCTTTTGAAGTCTTAGAAGACTTTTTTTTATTAGCCTGATAAAAAGAAACAATAATTTTTTCACAGTTATTTTTCTTTTACTGGGTTAAAGGAGAATATTTTGGGGGAAAAAATGATTACATCTGAACACCATTAGTGTAATCAGATTTGTAAGCCAACAGTGAATACTTTAAAAAAGGGAAGAAAAAAAGTAGGAATAGATTGTACAATGTGTTGATATTTTGTTCTAGTTAAGGACCCTTTTTTAAGCTGAAAAGTAATACCAAATTAAACTCTAAATGTTCAGGAATCTTTATTTTCTTTCACCTAAGGGATGATTTCACTGTAATAGTTCAGTTTCAGTAATGTTTAAAACATTTTTTATGGCTGAGGGGATTGTGCTAATTTCTGAAGTCATTCTAAACTCTAAGGATCCATTTTGTACTGAATCAGTGGGTCAAATCCTCAGTTGGAATACATCTGTGTAGCTCCACTGACTGCAGTGGAGTCAGTGGAACAATGCTGATTTACACCATTCAAAGATCTGCTCCTCTAGAGTTAGAACACTTCAAAACCAGTGTATAATGAAATCCAGAAAAAACAGTTTGAGAAACAGAGAATGGGGGAAAAAGAGAAATATCTTTGGCTAGCCTCTACCTACACCTTGTAAATATAAATAAATTTCATTTGAATTAAAATTCATTTATAGAACATATTTCCACTGGAGAAGCCATAGTAACCTACCCTTACCTCAAATTATATATGTGTTAGTAGTAAATATTCAATTACTTTCCAAACAAGGAATGTATCATTCCCTGCTATGGTGGTTTTATGTTTTGGTTCTGTTATGATTTGCATTATTGTTAAATATAGTATGCTAAGCTAGTCAACTATTTCTTGAGGTTCACAACTTGAAAATTATTGCATGGCTTCTTTCCTCTACTTTAACCAGCAAGTCTGTTTGTCTACCTGTCTATCAAAGCACATATCCATGTATGTGCATGCTTAAAATTTGTGTGTATGGATATATTTTACAGGATCACTGGGGGAAAAGACAGGAGTTTTCAGTGAATGTAGAAGAAAAGCACAGGAATCACATTGTAAAGAATTTTTTAAAAATATTTTTATTTTCTACTGGTGTGAACAGATCCAGATTATATGTCATTTAAAATAGAGCTTGTGGGCTAAAAATGTGGCACTTGCACTCATTCTCTCACTATAGACATTTTTCATGAACTATGTAGAGCAATAATGTCTGCCTATCATACACTCTTTCTTTCTTACAAAGAACAAACTTCCCCCAAAGTGCTTTAACAATCATTAAGAGAAACTGTTCCATTGTGATTTCTTCTCAGTTAGTGTACTAGAACAAATTCAGTCCATTTAATCGAGTGACATCAGGCAGCAGTGAAAATGCTGTTTGTTGTGAAATTTGGTTTTGCATTCTCTATTAGAAGCCAAGTGTTGAATTCTTTTGCAGCTCTCCACTGGACCTTATCAAAGAATATGCTAGCTGGAGGGCATCTGCAGCACTGATCACTCAGAAGGAAACAGAACAGCTGTGTTCCTGAAAACTAGAGTAGGCATGACATCCATCAACAAATATTGGAGATATCTAAAACTGTTCACCTTAGCAGGTTGCCCCCAAAGAAGACCAGTTAAGTTGTAAATGAAAATGCTCACTAACTGTCAGTTCCAACCATTATTTTTCCAGTAAATGATAAACATTTTTTACATTCATATATTAGCTTGCCATGCTGTCATTCATCATCTGCAAAGTAGCTCTGGGTAAGAATTAGAGGATAAGCCATTTCAGGAAAGCTAGTCTACCAAGTACCCTTCTATATGGGAACTTCAGTTCACTGAAGCCCCTGAAAAAATTCATTGTGTGAAGAAGTTTCTCTTTTGTTTGTAAGGCTGAAAGGGCCAGTGCATAAGGAAGTGTAGTAATGACACATGCTATAGCCTTGAACTTTTTTGTTTTTTTCCTTGCATTTTCTTGATGGATTCTAATGCTGACTCCCATGTACAGAGACATTCTTTTTTTTTATCTGTCACTTTATATTCATGTTATGTTCAGCTTTCAATGGATTAGTATCAATTCACAGAGATAAACATTTAACTAAATTTAGCTTCTCTTTATCCAGAATGTATTTAGCCTAACATTTCTTATGCTGTTCAGCTGGATTGCAGAATCTTATTTTGGTCTGTTCGCTGGTTGCCCACTGCAGGGAGACAAAATAAATCATTTTCTAGTGAAACAGGGGATTTCTTTTTCCTTCCAGAGAAAGATGTAGAGCAGTTAAATATACCATAGTCCTTGAGGCATTGATATCAGGGTCCAAATTCTGATGTCTGTTAAAATTACATAAATCTGGAGTGATTCATTGGATTTAAGTTCCAAAGGGGTAGCAGTATTAGTCTAGACATTTTCAGAGGGGTAGCCGTGTGAGTTTGTGTACAGCAAAAACAATGAACATCCTGTGGTGCCTTACATATGAGGGGTGGCCAAACTTATGGAACTCAAGAGCCGCACAAGTCAATTATTAAACCTTCGAGAGCCGCACTGAGGCATATAACCACATATTTTTACCTACTCCAAAATTACTAAGCTTCAAATTTATTGCATACCTTAATTTTATCATAAAAGCAGGACAAATATTGATCCTACTAATGTCAGATTCTAATAATTACTTAATTACCATGAAAACTAGATGTAGAACACTGCAGGATTGTGGCAAGTTTAAGATCTGGGCAGTAACTTGTCAATGCAGTAGGTAAAAGCTCTGTCAGATGCTGGTCTCTAAGTATTGCACAATGTTTTGAAGGTCATTGTGGAATACAATGCTTCACAGCAGTAAATTGTGCCAAAAATTGAACGTAATCTACACTGAGTTTTAAACTTTTCTCCTATGTATTTTCATTTCTCAGTATTCCACATCATGTTTAGGACTTGTAAAACATGATTTTATTTTAACAATGAGTAAGCTGTATTAGGCCCTATGAGAAAATCTAAACATGCCGGGGTTTCTCCAACCATGCTGAGCTTCCCTCCCCCACCCCTGTTGCCACTTCCCTGCAGTCTCTTACCACGCTGCTCCTTCTCTGCTCTCCCCAACCATGGCACACCTCTGCCTACCCCGACCCTCACCATGCTGCCTTTCCCTGGCGGCTCTGACCATGCTACCCCCTCCCTGCCAGTTCTGATCATGCTGCCCTTTCCCTGCAGTCCCTGACCACACAGCCCTTCCCTGCCAGCTGGTCCATGCTGCCCCTCCCTGCAGTCTCTGACCATGCTGCCTTTCCCTGCCGGCAGTGACCATCCCCCACTTCTCTGCTGGCTCTCACCACACTGCCCCCTTCCCTGCAGTCCCTGACCACACTGCTTTTCCCTGCCAGCTCTCACCATGCTGCCTTTCCCTGCTGGCAGTGACCATCCCCCACTTCTCTGCCTTCTCTTACCATGCCGCCACCTCTCTGCGGTCCCTGACCATTGCACGCTTCTCACCCCTGTTTCCCACCATGCTGTCCTTTCCTGCTGTGCTCTTCAGGGAACTGCAATTTTTCTTGGAAGAGCCGCATGCGGCTCGCGAGCTGCATTTTGGCCATGCCTGTTATAGACTAACAAATTTCTTTGGGCACAAGCTTTCATGGGCTGCAGCCCACTTTGTCAGATGCATGAAGTGGAAATTACAGTTGAGAGGTATATACACATGCCAGGATGGAGAAGGGCAAGTGTTAGCAAAGTCAGTTCAGAGGGCAGATGGGGCCCCTTCTCACCAGTTGATCAAAGGGAAAGAATGTGTGTACAGAACAATCACTTTTTGTAATGTGTTAAACATTACAAGTCCCTATTCAGACCCAGTCTCTTTGTGGCAAGCTTGCAAATTAGATTCAGCTCTACAGTTTCATGCTGAAGTCTGTTTTTGAAGTTTCTTTGAAGTATGGCAACTTTCAAGTCTGTTACTGAGCATCCATGGAGATTGATATCCACCAATGTGGCATGTGCCAGCAATGCCCCTCTTCTATGTACGTTGGCCAAACCAGATTATCATTGTGCAAAAGGATAAATGGACACAAATCAGAGATCAAGAATGGCAACATCCATAAACTAGTAGGAGAACACTTCAATTTCCATGGATGCTCAGTTGCAGACTTGACAGTTGCCATACTTCAACAAAGAAACTTCAAAAACAGACTTGAGCATGGAACTGCAGAACTGGAACTTGTATGCAAACTTGGCACTATCAGACTGGTTTTGAATAAGGACTTGGGATAGCTAGCTCATTACAAAAAGTAATTGTCCCTCTTCACACAACTGTTGTGAGTGGGCCTTATGTACCTTAAATAAATTAACTTTGTTAGCACTTGATCTCAACATTGTAATGTTTCACTCTTTCCTGCGTGTGTATATATACCTCCTAATTGTAGTTTCCACTTCATATATCTGACAAAGAAGGTTGCAGCCCATGAAATCTGTTAATCTTCAAGGTACCCTGGGATTCTCACTGTTTTCACTGTATGCAGTTTAAAACAGCTAACCCTCTGGAACTTCACATTATTGTGTTTACCAATAAAGCTTGATTTCTGCCATACAAACTTTGAGCCATTGATTTCCAGCCCCCCATTCTTGCTTATTAGGCGTAATCTTAACACAGTTCTTGAATTATATCAGTAGACCTTTTTGTTTAGACTACTTCAAAAATGGTAACACCCATAAACTAGTAGGAGAACACTTCAGTCTCCATGGGTGCTCATTTGAAGACTTGACAGCTGACATACTTCAACAAAGAAACTTCAAAAACAGACTTCAGCATGAAACTGTAAAGTATGGAGCTAATTTCAAGCTTGACACAATAAAGACTGGGTCTGAATAGGGATTTGGAATGGTTAGCACATTACAAAAAGTGATCGTTCTGTTCACACATTCTTTCCCTTTGATCAACTGGTGTGAATGGCCCCATCTACTCCCTGAACTGACTTTGCTAACACTTGCCTTCCTCCATCCTGGCATGTGTATATAAACCTCTCAACTGTAGTTTCCACTTCATACATCTGACAGAGTGGGTTGGAGCCCATAAAAGCTTATGCCCAAACAAATCTGTTAGTCTATAACAGAGGTGGCCAAACTGCGGCTCACGAGCCGCATGCAGCTCTTTAAAGAAAAATTGCGGCTCCTGGGAGAGTGCAAGAGGGAAGGGCAGCATGGTGGGAGCCAGGGGCGAGAAATTTGCAGTGGTCAGGGACAGCAGAGAGGCGGCGGCAGGGTGAGAGCTGGCAGCGGAGGAGCAGCCTTGTGAGAGCTGCAGGAAAAAGCAGCATGGTCCAAGCCAGGGGAGGAGCAGCCCTGGGAGAGTCCTCAGGGAAAAAGCAGCCTGGGAAGAGCCAGGAAGGGAGGGGAGGGGAGGAGCCGCATTGAGAGAGCCCGCAGGGAACCACAGAATCATAGAATCGTAGGGTTGGAAGGGACCTCATGAGGTCATCTAGTCCAACCCCCTGCCAGAGGCAGGACCACTCCCACTAAACCATCCCAGTCGTGGTTTTGTCCAGATGGGCCTTAAACACCTCCAAAGATGGACATTCCACCACCTCCCTAGGCAGCTCATTCCAATGCTTCACCACTCGCCTAGTAAAAAAGTTTTTCCTAATATCCAGCCTCAACCTCCATAACTGTAACTTGAGACCATTGCTCCTCGTTCTGTCCTCCATTACTACTGAGAATAGTCGAGCTCCATCCTCCTTGGAGCATCCCTTCAAGTAGTTGAAGGTTGCTATCAAATCCCCCCTCAATCTTCTCTTCTGCAGGCTAAATAAGCCTAATGCTTTCAGTCTTTCCTCATAGGTCTTGTGCTTCAGCCCTTTAATCATTTTCGTTGCCCTCCTCTGAACTCTCTCTAGCATATCCCTGTCCTTTTTGTAGTGGGGAGCCCAAAACTGAACACAGTATTTTAGATGTGGCCTCACCAGTGCAGAATAAAGGGGAATAATCACATCCCTTGATCTGCTGGTAATACTACTTTTGATGCAGCCCAGTAAGCCATTGGCCTTTTTGGCAGCAAGAGCACACTGCTGACTCATATCTAGCTTCCCATACACCATGACCCCCAGATCCTTTTCTACACTGCTGCTACTTAGCTGAATGTTTCCCAGCCTGTAGCAGTGCATAGGGTTTTTCCGTCTCAAGTGCAGGATTTTACACTTGTTCCTTATTGAACCTCATAAGATTTTTATTGGCCCACTGTTCCAATTTATCTAGGTCTCCCTGAATCCTGTCCTTGCCCTCCAACATGTCTACTTTTCCCCCCCAGCTTGGTGTCATCCGCAAACTTACTGAGAGTGCAGTCTATTCCATCATCCAGATCATTGATGAAAATATTGAACAGAACCGGCCCCAGGACTGACCCCTGGGGCACACCACTTGTTACTGGTTGCCAGCTAGACATGGAACCATTGATTCCGACATGCTGAAACCGTTGATCTAGCCAGTTTTCTATCCACCCTATAGTCCACCTATCCAACCTATACTTCCTTAATTTGCCAATGAGAATGCTGTGGGGAACTGTATCAGAAGCCTTGCTAAAATCAAGGTATATCAAATCAACAGTTCTTCCTGCATCCAGAAAACCAGTCATCTGATCATAAAAGGAAATGAGATTCGTCAGGCATGATTTACCCTTGGTGAATCCATCCCGACTGTTCCTGATCGCTTTATTTTCCTCTAAGTGTTTGAGGATGGATACTTTGAGAACCTGCTCCATGATTTTGCCAGGGATTGAGGTGAGGCTGACAGGTCTGTAATTCCCCGGATCCTCCTTTTTCCCTTTCTTGAAAATAGGAACTATATTTGCTTTTTTCCAATCCTCTGGCACCTCCCCTGTTCTCCACGAGTTTTGAAAGACAACGGCCAGCAGTGCTGCTATCTCATCAGCCAGTTCCCTTAGCACCCTTGGATGCAGTTCGTCTGGCCCCATGGACTTGTGCACATCCAGCTTCCTTAAGCAGTCCCTAACCTGACCTTCCATCACCAAGAGCCTCTCTTCTTCTCTCCAATGTCCCATACCCATGGTAGTGGGCTGGGAGCTGACGCTGCCTGTGAAAACTGAAGCAAAAAAATCATCAAGCACTTCAGCTTTTCCCTCATCCTCTGTCACGAGGATGCCTGCCCCATTCAGTAAGGGACCTACACCATCCCTGATCCTCTTCTTGTTATTAACATACTTATAGAACCCCTTCCTGTTATCCCTTACATCCCTCGCTAGCTGCAACTCCATTTGTCCTTTGGCCTTTCTGATTTTATCCCTGCAGTCCTGAGCAATATCTTTATATGCCTCCTTAGACATCTGACCAAGCTTCCACTTCTTGTAAGCTTCCTTTTTATGTTTAAGCACAGAGCAGAGTTCTCTGCTAAGCCATTCTGGGTGCCTTACATGTTTGCTGTTCTTTCTCCTATTTGGAATGGCAACTTCCTGTGCCCTTAGCAGGGTTTCTTTAAAATATAACCAACTCTCTTGGACTCCTTTCCCCTTCAGATTAGCTTCCCAAGGGATCCTGCCCATCAGTTCCCTGAGGGAGCCAAAATCTGCTTTTTTCAAGTCCAGGGTTTGTGTTTTGCGTCATTCCTTCCTTCCTTCCTTTAATCAGCATCCTGAACTCAACCATGTCATGGTCGCTACTGCCTAGTTTGCCATTTACCCCTACCTCCCTGATCAATTCTTCCCTGTTTGTGAGCAGCAAGTCGAGAGGTGCAAGGCCCCTAGTTGGTTCCTCCAGCATTTGTACCAGAAAGTTGTCCCCAACACTCTCTAACAACTTCTTGGATTGCCCATGCACTGCTGTATTGGCCTCCCAGCAGATGTCAGGGTAATTGAAATCCCCCATAAGCACCAGGGCCTGTGATCTAGAAGCTTCCGCTATTTCTCCATAGAACACCTCATCCACCTCCTTCTTCTGGTCTGGTGGTCTATCGCAGACACCCACCGCAACATCCCCCTTGTTGCTTTCCCCTCTCAATGTAACCCACAGACTTTCTACTGGCACGCTTCCACTTCCATAATGGAGCTCTGAGCAGTCATAGAGCTCTTTTACATATAGTGCTACTCCTCCCCCACCTGTCCTTTCTGAACAGTTTATACCCATCCATGGCAGAGCTCCAGTCATTCAGTCTATCCCACCACGTCTCCATTATTCCAGTGATATCATAGTTGCTTGTCTGTGCTAGTACTACCAATTCTTCCTGCTTATTTTCCAAGCTCCTTGGATTTGTGTATAGGCACCTAAGATACCAGGCCGATTTCCCTACTTTGTCATTTTGATTTTCAATTCTCTTACATGTACCTCCTTGCATTTTTTCTTGGAGTTGTCCTCCTCCACTCTCCTCACGTATTGGGGCTTCAATAGAACACTTAAGACAATTATTTGATTCCCCCTGCATGTTCCAACTACCTTCTCTTTTATTCCTGCTGTTACAGTCCCAACACCCCCCAAGTTCCATCCCTTCCCCCAGATCTCCCACATTGTCACTTACCTGTGGGCTTTGGTCTCCTTCCCCCTTTGAACCTAGTTTAAAGCCCTCCTTACTAGGTCAGCCAGTCTGTGCCCAAATATGCTCTTCCCGTTCCTAGACAGATGAAGACCATCTCTGCCTATCAATCCTCCTTCCTGAAACAGTACTCCATGGTCAAGGAAGCCAAATCCCTTCTGACCACACCATCTTCGCAGCCAGGTATTCAGCTTTAGGATGCATCCATCTCTCCTCAGGCTTCTAGCCTTGACTGGAAGGATCGAGGAGAACACCACCTGTGCTCCAAATTCCTTCAACCGCGCTCCCAGAGCCCTGTAGTCACTTTTGATCTGCCAAGGATCACCTCTCGCAGTATCATTGGTACCCACGTGGATAAGAAGCATAGGGTAGTAGTCCAAGGGGTGAATGATTTTTGACAATCCCTTCGTAACATCTCAGATACGGGCACCTAGCAGGCAGCATACCTCCCTAGAGGCCTTGTCAGGGCAACAGATGGGTGCCTCCATTCCTCTCAGGAGTGACTCCCCAATCACCACAACCCTACATTTCCTCTTACGTGAGATGACTGTGATCTCCCCAGCCTCTAGGGTGGATGGCATCTCCTCTACCTCACAAGGCTGCTTGAGGCTGGTGATTAAAGGTGATCAGGGAACAATGGTGCAAACAGCCCCCACCCAATCACACAATCACAGTCCCACAACTAACAGCAATCACCTGTAGGGAAAAAGACACAAGCAGATCACATACCTAGCACCAACTCCTTCCCTCTCAAACTCCCCTGTTTGCAGTCCCCTGGTCACTCAAGCAGTGGCTTTTAAGGCCTTCTCTACCTAGGTCAGCCCTTGCCTCTTGTTAGTCACACAGGGGAAGGCCAATCACAAGGCTGCTTGAGACTGGTGATTAAAGGTGAAGCACTAAGCGTAAGTATCTGCCAGATTCTACAGTTTAACCACACAATATTAATTTCTACCTCCTCCTTCTCTGTGTGCATAATGATACAGTCTTTAATTACATCAGTGCATGATTTTTTAAATATTCTCTTTTTTTGATATTGTTTTCTGGGTAAATATTTTTAAAACTAGCAGCATAAATTGATCAAGAACAAGTTTACAGTGAACTGCAGATAAGTGATGAGAATTAGCAATTGAAACCTGAAAAGCAATTGTAAATTAATTTTCTTTTTTAAAAATCACCTGGCATTTCCAGATATTGTAATATAATGCAAAATTATTTCTCTTGTATTTCTATTGTGAGAATTAAATAAGAATAATCAGATATGACTGAAAATTGACACAAATGTTACATCCAAAACCACTGACTACTGTCAAAAGATTATTAAAAAAAACCCTCTATTTAAAGACTGTTACAAGGACTTATTATGGATCATGGTTCATTTTCAGCATGCAACATGATTTAGACTTAGGATAGACCACCACTACAGAAAACTGGCTTTAGAAAAAAATGCCTTAAGTCCATTGAACAAGTGTGCCTGAGACATCAGTATGTCATCTGTTTGCAGAAGGAACTGCTAGCACATTTATTTTATAAGAAAATTATAATTAATATAACTAAGTCAATTACCAAGATAATTTACATTCACTGCAAAGTTCAATAGCAGCACTATACTTCTACTAATTAAATACCATTCAACATGTATTAATTCTTTTTTGTTGTATAGTCAAAATCTATTTATATTTCAGTGCAGTCTTCATGAATGACTCTATGGGTATATGAGCCCATTAGATGAGAGTAATTGTTATGAAGGGCTGAGGGTGGAAAATTGTGTTGTAAACTTTCTGAAAAAAAAATCTCTCACCAATAAAGATTTTACTTTGTATTATAAAAACCAAATATTAATACTTAGAATTGATACAGGGCCTGACCCCAAACTGAATAAACTCAATGGGATTTTTTCCATAGTATCTTCTGTGCATGGACTCCAAAGCACTTACTGAAACAGGCTCTGATCTCACACTTTATGTCCCCCTAAATTCTCACCGATCTGTTGTGATTCTGAACAGTTGAAAAGGTGTCCCTGTGTGCATCTCTTCACAGGATTAAGATGAAAGCAGTATTTTCCCTTACTATAACTCTCATTTTAAAATTAATTGTGTCTGAGTCCTCAGACCTTTTGTCTTCACTGTCCATGAGTATTTTAGTGAACAAGTTTACTGGCAGAAATATCGGCAGGGAAGCAGGAGCATGGTAGGTGCCGGGATGGGGTGGGAGGCAGAAGTGCAGCCTGGTTGGGGAAAGCAGAGAAGCAGCAGCGTGGTAAGAGACAGCAGGGAAGCAGCAACAGGGTTGAGGGAGAGAAGTGTGACATGGTCAGAGAAGCCATAGCATGTTTAGATTTTCTCAGAGGCCCTAATGCAGCGTACTCGTTGTTAAATAAAATCATGTTTTACAAGTCCTAAACATGATGTGGAATACTAAGAAATGAAAATACAAAGGAGAAAAGTTTAAAACTGAAGGTAGATTACTTTCAATTTCTGGCACAATTTACTGCTGTGAAGCATCATATTCCACAATGAAATTCAAAACATTGTGCAATACTTGGAGATCAGCATCTCAGAGCTTTTACCTGCTGCATTGACAAGTTACTGCCCAGATTTTTAAAAAAAACTTGCCACAAGCCTGTAGTGTTCCACATCTAGCAACAGCTAAATTTTTACTGTCTAGGCCTAGTTTTATGGTAATCTTAAATAATTATTAGAATCTGACATTAGTGGATCAATAGTTGCCCTATTTTTATGATAAAATTAAAGTGTGCAATGAATTTTTAGCTTAGTAATTTTGGAATAGGTAAAAATATGTGGTTATATGTCTCAGTGCAGCTCTCAAAGGTTTAATAATCGACTTGTGTGGCTCTTGAGTTCCGTAAGTTTGGCCACCCCTGGTCTGTAAGATGCCACAGGACTCTCATAGTGTTAGTCTAATTCAGTAAAACAAACAAGGAGTCCTGTGGCTGCTGAGATCATATTTATTTGCAAATTTGATTGCATTGTTTCAGGGCTTAATAGGGACTTCAGATTTTTTCTCTCATTACAACAGGTGGTACAACCTCATTTTCCTTTGGTGTTCCTCAGTGTTTGAATCTTTCAAATTCCTTTGATTTGCTGTTAGTGTGACCTGATCCCATGATTTATACTCCTCTGCATTTATTTCCTCCCATTCTGTAAATTCCCCCATCTTCAAAACAACTGATGAAGTGGGGTTTTCTCCCACAAAAGTTCATGAAATAAATAAATTTGTTAGTCTTTAAGTGCCATAGGACTCCTTGTTTGTTTCATAGGATTTAGGCAGAGTTAGAAACTAGTCCATGTCTGCAAATCTGTAAGTCTGGTGGCTGCTGTCATATACTTACCCAAATAGTCCATAAATTATTTTGAAGTAATTTCAGTTTTGTTTGAATTGTGATCATATTCTTCTGCTTCCATACATTAGTAGCAAAGACAGATTCCCTTCCTCTCTAGTGGGGATTTCACTTGTTTACCTTTCCACAAATAATGATACCTGAAATTGTTTGCAGCTCTCTGAGTTCAGCTGCACAGATGAAGGTACTTCTTTGTAATAGGACCCATAAGAGTGTACATGACTCCTGGATGCTAGTAGTCTATATTTAAATATCTATGTAGGCAAGATTTGCTATTTTCTATTACTCCCTAACAACTAGAAAATTGTGCGTGTTTGCAAGGGGCTGGGTGTATGCATGTGCACATTTATTTGTCTGGATATAAATATGCTGTGGCTAAAATGACAAAATGTTTTCAAGGAGAATCAGCAGGAGCAAAAATAACAATGTATTTGTGAATAAACTGCTTCCTTCAGTTATTAGAACTGTATTTCCAACTGAAATCACTAGCATGGAAGTTTCTAAGAGAAATAACAAAATACCAGTTAAAGCCTACCACTCTCCCTTTACCTTGTTCTAATGAGTTTAGATATGAGAGGGACATTCACTTAGTGTATGAGATCATATGGTGCCAAACTCAAGCTAAAGTGTATGTACCTCTCCAGGTTGGTGAGCTAAGGGCAGAAAGCCAGGGGTTGCATGGGGTCTTGTCAAGGGCAGAACTGATCTTAACTTAAAATCTTCATAACACATACACAACTGTCTGTAAGCATTTAGCACATTATTGATGCTCTATAGCTAATTAATTATAATAATTATATGTTCATATCATCTGTCTTTACATTGTGTTGCATAGCATTTGTTCCACTTGTATATAACATAATGTTAGGAAAGACACATTTAAGACCTATGGCAGTGATGCTCTTGAAGATTTCCACAGAGATTTCAACTATTTTCACTCCACAATCAAATTGAGCCTGGAACACTCCACGCAGGAGGTGCACTTTCAGGACACTACGGTATAAATTAAGGATGGACACATCAATAACACTCTATACTGAAAACCTATTGATTGGTATAGTTATCTATATCCCTTGAGCTTCCATCCTAAACACACCACACAATCCATTGCCTACAGCCAAGCCCTAAGATATAACTGCATTTGCTCTGATTCCTCAGACAGAGATAGACATCTTCAGGATCTCTATCAAGTTTTCTTAAAACTACAATACACACCCGGGGAAGTAAAGAAACAGATTGACAGAGCCAGACGGGTACCCCACAGTCAACTACTACAGCAAAGGCCCAAAAAGAAAACAATAGAACGCCACTGATCACCACATACAGCCCGCAAGTCAGACTTCTACAACAGGTCTTTAAGGATCTACAGCCTATTTTAAAAGATGACCCCTCACTCTGTCTAGCCTTGGGAGACAGACCTCTCCTCGCCTACAGACAACCCCCAAACCTTAAACAGATACTCACTAGCAACTACAGACCTAACAACAGAAACATTAAAGCAGGCACATATCCCTGTAACAAACCACGCTGCCAACTTTGTCCACATATTTGCACTAAAGACACCATCATAGGACCTAATCAAGCCAGCTACTCCATCAAAGGGTCCTTCACCTGCTCATCCACTAATGTGATTTATGCCATCATGTGCCAGAAATGCCCCTATGCCTTATACATTGGTCAAACAGGACAGTCGCTGCACAGAAGAATAAATGCACACAAAACTGATATTGGAAATCACAACACAAAAAAATCCAGTTGCTGAACACTTCCATCTTCCTAATCACTCCATTGATGGTTTGTTAATGATGGTCCTCAAGAAAATAAATGGCACATAAAGACTTCAAAGAGAAACAGCTGAAATTCAAATAATATGCAGATCAGATTGTGTGAAAGCAGGGCTGAATTGTGCTTATGGATTCTTTTCACATTATAACAGGTAATTTGACTTCACCCTCCCTCTGTGTGCTGTTTCCTAGAGCTTGAATCCTTACAAGTGCTCTGATTTGCTGTTGCAGTATGACCTGATCCCATGTCTTACACTGCCCTGCATTTATTTTCATCCAGTTCTGTAAGCTCTCCCTCTTCAAAGTGTCTGAAGAAGTGGGATATTCTCCCATGAAAGTTCATGCAATAAATAAATCTGTTAGTCTCTAACAGCCACAAGACTCCTTGCTTTTTTTTTACAGATTTACAATTATATCTTCTCACATCACACCCAACTCCTGTTGCACAAGTAAATGAACCTTTGTGTTAAGCATCATCTCCTGTATTCAGATAGGGGCAGACTGTGCCCCTCCCCATCATTTTACGTGGCTGCTATATAGGGGAATGTCGTATGGATCCTCTCTCCTCACTGCTGCATGGGCTGCCACCCAGACACAACGCATCAGGGAATGGGAAAATGAAGAAGGTCGCCTTGCAAGTTGTTTCCCCAAGAGTAAAAATTCAAAAAAGGAGGCCACATAAATACCTGAGAGAACCTGCTTAAATACAGAAATAAGGACCCTTTTCGTTGCACATTGCTTGTTGTTTCCTACTACCCTATACTGTAACAAATACAGGATGTTATCAAAATGACTACAGCCCATACTTGATGGAGAACTGTTTGTGTAAGATATTTCCTGAACCCCCTCTTCTGGTCTTCAAGGAACCACAAACCTCTCCAAGCTCATTATCAGAAACAAGCTCCTCATAGACCAGGATTCAACAACTCAACATGGCGCCAACCCCTTTCAGAATAGATGCAAAACCTGCAGACATATCTTCATGGCTACAATAATCAACACCTCTACCACACTTCTTTTGAAATCCAAAAGCTCTACCAGAGGCGGTGCTGGGGCGGGGAGGGACCTGGGGCATGGGCCCCGCCCCACCCCCAACGGGCAGGCCCTGCCCCCAGCCAGAAGGCCCCACTCCCCGGCCAGGGATAGGGCCGTGGGGGGGGGCCATGCTCCTGCGGGCAGCTAGGTCATGGTGGCCCAGCCAGAAGTGGCTGCTGGAGGCCGGGCCCGAGCCTGCAGGTGGCCAGGGCCCCGATCCCCAGCCGGGGATGGGGCCGCCGTGGCCAGCTGGCCGGACCCCAGATCCCTGGCCGGGGATGGGGCTGCCATGGCTGGCGAGGGATCGGGCCCCGGATCCCCAGCCTGATGGGGCTGGAGATCCAGGGCACTGGCGTTGGGACCCGGAGCATGTGCCCCAGCGTGCCCAACACCAGCGACACCCCTAAGCTCTACACATACCTAACACAACATGTGCTGTATCTCATCCAGTGCAGTAAATGCCCCAGTATCAACTCTGTAAGTGAAATCAGTCACATTCTTGAATGAACTCACATAAGAAAAATGATAAAATACAAGGCCCTATCACCCATGGGTGAACACTTTTCACAAAGTGATCACTCTATATCTGACCTACCAGTCTTAAAGGAAACCTTGTGCAACACCTCTAAAAGACAAACATGGGATCTTAAATTCATAACTTCACTAGACTCTAAAAATCATTGTCTTAATAAAGCCACTGGATTTATGGTGTATCACAAAAATCTGTAATCCACTAGCTCCCATCCTTTTTTTCTGGCCTCCAAGAGTGAAGGCAATTTCACCTTGAATAATTGCTTTAGAATATGTGTTAAATACTTGTGCTAAATTATCTCTTTGATCTTGTATTTAGCCATGCCATCCTTAGTATCATTCCCAGATCTGAAGTAGAGATCTGTTTAGCTTGAAAGTTCATATTTCTCAACCACAAACATTGATCCAATAAAAGATATTAGCTCACCCACCTTGTCTCTCTAATAGCTTAGCCCTCAGCTTTTACATTTGCTTCACAAGAGAGACACAGGGGCAAAATGTTTTAATTAAATGTGATTAGTTGTGTATAGCCATGAACACAAAAATGGACTGAAACTCATTTGAAAGCAACAAGACTGCTTCCTGCCTGCTCTTAGTAAGTTAAGGAGGGCTTTTAGAATAATTTGTGAAGATTTCATCTCTCCATTTTTAAATAAATGATTTATAATCTCACTGGTTCAAATTTACTGTAAGTGAAACATCAGATTACTTGTGTTTAATATGAGTTATTAAGTTCCCATTAAACTAAATTACCACCCTCGGAGATCAACAAAACTACTATGAATTAATTTGTACGTGTCAACAGCCGTGTATATTACCTGATCTTAAATACTATTGATTATTTTAAGTTTTGCACTACAGTGGTTTACTCCTAGAATTTTAGGTCAGTTTACACCAAGTTGTTTATCATATAGCTCTATATCAGTGGCTCCCAAGCTGTGGCCCAGGGGCCAAAAGTGGCCTTTGAGGTCTTTCAAAGTGGCCTGCCACTTCCCTCTCCTGCTGATTGCAGAGGAGAGCTGCCACCCAGGGGACTCAGGTGAACCATATTACCATGAGGTTGTAAGACCAGTGCAGGCTCCTTGCTACAGTCAGATAAGTGTTCCCCTCCCCTGGCTGTTGCAGAACACTCCTCCTGGGAGTCTCTAGGTGCTGTGTTTCCTGCTGGAACCAGAGGGGAAGGGAACTCTCATCTTCCATCCCCCTGGCTGCAGAAGGGAGCTACTGCCTAAGTGGTAGCACACAGGACTACAGGAAACATGCAGTTTCCCTGCTGCAGCCACAAGGATGGGAGATTAGTGAGGAGGCAGCCTCTTCCCATCCAGTTGTAGTGTGGGGAAGAGGGACATTGCTAGTGAAGGAGTCAGGACCTACCAGGCTTGGAGAGGAGCAGTACTCTAAGCATCAGTGCCTTCTGGTTTGGCTTACACTTAGCAGGCCATACACCACAACTTAACTGCCTGGTCATGTGCTTCAGTGTGTTGAGACAGTCCCTCAGCTACACTTGTGCTTTATCTGTGAATGTGTGACATACAGAGAGTCAACTGTAGGTGTAAAATAGTGGGTGTTAAAATGAGCACAGTAGCATCAAAATGTTTACCTTAAATATGTGGGATATATAGTTTGTAATGGTATATATGTCAATATAGTTTCGTCTGGATAGACTGGTGGCCCTTCAGAGTTGCAAAAATGTCTGTGATCCTCAAGCCAAAAAGGTTGGGAATCACTGATCTGTATGGTTTCACAAAAATTGTTTCTCCTTGTAGTCTCTTTCATTACAGTATTAATTAAATTTCATATAGTTAGTGATGGATGAACCTCAAACAGGTTGAGAGATTGAGTTCTATGTAGTTTAGCCTCTGGAGCACTTTCAAATCTATCTCAATACTTAGAGCCCTGTGTATCCATGGATATCAGCTTTATATCCACAGATCATTTTTTGTAGTCATGGGTTGGATGGTGATGGAGGTAGGGGATTCTGCAACTTCTGTGCAGAGCAAGATCAGCTACCAGGCAGGTGTGCAGCAAACAGGTGTCCAGCTGTTTGGCAGCTGACAGGGCTCAATAGCATTACTTCTTAGGTGGGCAGGCTCATCGTCTGTTTGGGATAGGGGGAACTCAACAGCTGATGGCTGCAAAACAGCTGATGTGCAGATGCAGCTAAAACAAGTAGAGCTAATTGTGAGTTGGGAAAGTTTATTCCAGTGAATGTGGATTCATATATTTGTATCTATACAGAGATCTATGAATGTTGTTAGAGTAGATTCCATCAGGCTTGAAATTTCAAGGAACAAGATTTTTTTTAAAGAGATTTCCAGTTTTTTAATTTCAACACATCCAGCAATGTTACAAGAATATCCTTTCCTGCCATATTTCAGTAGTTCTGCTCCTGGGCCTGACCAAATGCACAGCTGATACGTATAATATGAACTAAACATCTCTGCACCTCAGATCAGGAAGTTTAATTGTGCAGTTGTTCTCATCAATACTTATGATAGGTTTGCCTTTCTCTAACTGGGATGCATAGTTGCTTCACTGGCTGCTCGTAATGGTTACTAACCATTCTGATTTGTCTGCCTTACTCTTTCATTTCTCATTCCATATTGAGAGATCTCTGAAGTCCTATATACATGAATTTTTGTAAATACTATCTTTTTGGAAGCTCTAGAAGTTCAGGATGGTGATACAATGAGCAATGTTAGTTTTACAGTGGGCTACTATCTGGTAAGTAATTCTTTCCTGGGGAGCTACTGCACAATACTTTTTGGTAACTCGTGTTATGATTCTATTTTTACACAAATAGATATTTAATACAGACAAAACTTACAACTGCTTTCTTATACTTGTGTATTCACCTCTTCTCCTTCGGAGTTATACTCTTAGAAGATTTTCTTCTTTTCTGCAGAGGACCTAACATGAGTATGTGTTACCTATAAATACTGTAGAAGTCTTGGGAAAAAATGGAATATTAAAATCTATAAGTCTAGTCGTAGTCTGAATTAAGACTTTTATTTATCTATATTTATTTATAACACTTTTATTTATTGCTTTTATTTATCAAACCTAATATGTTGCTAGCTCATGAGACCCTTGCATGTTTTATTTTTATTTTTTAAAAAGCGAAGGGGAAAAGGACATGCAAAGAGTCTGCTGTAGTATCTTATTCTTTATTATGTTAGGACTACTATTAGACTGGAAATTGGGTATCTTTAAGGAAAATTCTTGGAGAATTTAATGGGAAATCAGATTTTCTAAAGTTAATATCCTACAGAGTTTAGTGGAAAATTGTATCTCTGCTTTAGAATTTATATAGATTTTTTCAAAATAACCTCTCGAATGGTTATGACTGCATTTAAAATTCTATTACTGTTTAGACTGATTTTTTCAAATCTCTGCTAACATTATCTAGAGCCATAGTGCTTCCCCCACCCCCAAATGCCTTATAAACTAAAAATAATACATAGACTAAAACACATAGCATAATCCCAGATGAGTGACATAATTTTTCCTGTTCTCTGTCCTTGCTACAGCACTAGGTTACTTCCAGTATGATAGCTGCATGCTTGTTCCCTTTTACTGTTAAGGTTGGGGGGGGGCTGTTTGTAAGTGAGGAAAGGTCTGCCCCTAAGGCTTAAGGGTGTAAGGGACCATCTTGTAGAATATGTTGTCGATCCTCTCCTTGCTTACAGACAGCCCCCAACCTTAATCAGATACTTTCCAGCAATTACAGACCTAACACCAGAGTCATGAAAGCAGGCACATATCTCTGCAACAAACCATGCAGCCAACTTTTCTCACATATCTTCTCAAAAAAACACTATTACAGGATCTAATAAAACCAGCTACTCCATCAAAGGCTTTTTCACCTGCTCATCTACCAAAGTCATTTATGCCATCACGTGCCAGAAATGCCCCTCTGCCTTATCTGTTGGACAAAAAAGGACAGTCTCTACATAAAAGAATAAAAAGGCACAAATCTGATACCAGAAATCATGGCATTCTAAAACCAGTGGGTGAGCGTTTCCATCTTCCTGATCACTCCATTGATGATTTACTAATTGTGTTGCTCAGTCAGATGAATATCAAATCAAGGCTTCAAAGAGAAGCTGCTGAGATTGAATTTATTTGCAAATTTGATTGCATTGCTTCAGGGCTTAATAGGAACGTTGGATTTTTCTCTCATTACAAGTGATTTCACCTCATCTTCCTCTATTTGCTGTTCCCCAGTGTTTGAATCTTTACAACTGCTTTGATTTGCTGCTACAGTGTGACCTGTTCCCATGACTTGCACTTCCCTGCATTTATTTCTTCCCATTCCATAAGTTCCCCCATCTTCAAAGTTTGACAGAATGGTATTTTCTCCCATGAAAGGTCATGAAATAAATAAATTTGTTAGTCTTAAAGTGCCATAGGACTCCTTGTTTGTTGTACTGAACTAGATTAACATGACTGACTCTTGGGAACTCAGAAAATTATAAAACAAAGAAACAAAAAACTGGGGCTACTGTATGCAGTAGTGTTATAGTTGTGTTGATCCTAGAATAGAGGGACCAGGTGAGTGAGCTAGTATCTGTTATTGGACTCACTTCCATTTGTGTTTTCTCCCTCTCAAACAGAATTGGATCCAATAAAAGATATTAACTGCTGATAATGAGCTTTTATTTTGGCATCACCAAGAAAATCTTAGTTAACAAATCATTTTTGTTTGCGTTTATTCTTCTGTACAGCCACCAGATTCTTTATAAAAATAATTTCTGTTTCCTAACATTTTGATGACATTTAATCTCCACCATTGCTTCTTTTCTCCATTTACTTTTTCCATCCTCCAATCCTTCTGTGGCTGCTAAATTCATGACTGTGTGATAGCATGACACATCTTCTTACAAGAATGATTCTTTAATGCTGACAGTGGTCTTAGTAGGATAAGCTATTTCAATGATAAAATCCTCCTCCATTCATTATGTGTTTTTCCCCCCTCCTATAATGAACTGTTGCCACTTCAGAGAGTTCTACTCTTCCAAATGTCTTGCATGAATTTGCACATAGCATAAGAGTTGGGATGTATAGCATTCCTTATTGAAAAATAGGATGCTATTGAACTATGGAACCTTTTAATCACTGTATAATCTGTTAAGCTACCATGTGTGAATAAGATAAATTGAGGTCTGAGCTTATTCCATTCTGCTACACCATAACAATTTATCTCTTGTAGTGATACAAGCACTAAAAATGAAAGATGAACAGATATACAAATATCTATTCTCCGGTTGTGCAGTATATGTAGAGGGTGCTTTTGGACAATCTGAATATCAGTTAGAAGTGGGAATGTATGTGTGCAGACCCATGAGATACTATTCATGAAATACTGCCTGAGGGCTAATCTATACTACACAGTTAGGTCAACGTAAGGCAGCGTATGCTGACCTCATTATGTCAGTGCCTATACTATAGGCTTCCTTGCACTGATGTAAGTGAGCTACTACACTGACATCATAACTTCAAGTCCATGAGCAGTGTAATGCTTTTGCATATGCAGACAAGACAGCACCATGTTTGTGTAGACACGGCATCCCTTACATCATCTGTCTTCTCGACGTCATGGAAGGAGCCATAAAACTGACAAACCATTTTGAGATGGGGGATGTCTCAAAAAGCCTGGGCAGTTTTAGATGTTCCTTCCCCCACTCCTGCTCTCAACTGGGTCAAGAAACCTGGGCAGGTTAAGATTCTGGAGCAAGGTAGCTTTGTCAGTTTCACCTCTCAATAAGCCTTGAAGTTGACAAGGCTACCCAGCTAGGGAGAAGGAGCAGGTCACAGTGAAGCATGTGTAGGAGAAAGCTGCATGGAACTGAGAGCCATTGCTCTCATCTCCCCACATTGCCCCTGTTCAGTTGATGGAAACACTCCTCGTGCACTACTAACAGAAGGTGTGGACATCAGTCACTGCACTAATTACTACGATAGCTGTAAGTTGATTTAACATTGGTTGACTTACAGCTGTAATGTAGATGCACCCGCAAAGAGGAAAAGATGTTGTAGGAAAGAGTAACAATACCTAAGTCAACCAGTGTCTCTGGAAATGTGGGTGAGCTATTCTGGGATTTGTCATTTTAAGGTAAGCTTTGTAGGATTGTGGCAGTAAATGCATAATAGCTCCCACTAGAAAGAGGTAACAGCATCATAACTGTTCTGCCAGTTCAGAAGTTTATTGTTTATGTTGCAATAATACCCGGGAGCCCCAGTCATGAGTCATAGACAAGAGGACAAATTTATTTAGCCATCTGTAAGCATGCAGATTGGCGCTTAGTTTACAGAGGTCTCAGCAGGTTAGGCACCTAGACTTCTGAGGGACTTTATAAATCCTGCTCAGTGCCTAGCTGAGTGTTTAGGCACCTAAATAGCTCTGACAAGCTGGTTCCAAGATCCCCTTGTGTTAAGTGTAAAACACAGGGGGGGGAAACCCCACAACCCTTCTGTGTTAATACTGTCCCGTAGGTGGTATAAAGGACAGGAGATTCTAATAGAAATCCTGAAAATTCCAGTAAGAATGCTAGAAGGTTTGAGTGAGGTTAATAAAAACACATACAGTAGTTCACTGCTGCTCATTTGTATTTGGGGAGTTTTGTGTCATTAATTTTGTCACCCAGCAGCTGGGACCTCACAGCCTAGAAAATGCCCTCAGATTTGGTAAAACTATTCAACCGTGTTGTACCTTAAAAGACTGAAGATTGGCATTGTGCATGTTTAATCAGATTTTATACACATCTGTGCTCCGCAGTACAGCTTATTTGGAGAAAGCATGCACCCTGTCACTTCCTATTGTTCAGGAGATAAATAGTAATAGGAGAAGTCCACTGGCTCTGGCTCTCTGTGTGAGCATCAGACTAAAGAAAAGAGTAAAGCTCTGGAACATTTCATTTCCTTATACAATATTTTTTCACCTGTTGACAATTTATTCTTAATTTAAAAGTTTATAAGTAAATATATTTACAACTTTCAGTTAGACCATTATCTCATATATGGTCTCTTATAAAACAAAGCCCTCCATTCTGTTATATTGGCTCCACTTAAACCTTTGCACTCTCAAAGGGCCCAACTTAATTAATTTTCCTCATTCAAAAGCAGTCAGTAAATGGCCTTGGTTGGCTTCAAGCATTGAATAATCTCAAGGTACTTTTACTGGTCAACAGTGCTCCCAGCCAGGGGTTAAAGTGGTATGGAACCCAGAGGAATGCCATTCTGGGGCCCACTATTTTTAGGGGCTCAGCATTTCTGGCCCCCCGAAAAATAGAGCTGGAACGCTGCATTCCTGGGCCCACAATTTAAAAATAGCAGGCCCCAGAACGCAGAATTACAGTTCCATTTTCTATTTTTAGGGGCCCAAATGCTGCACCCTTAAAAATAGCAGGCCCCAGAGTAACATTCTGCAGCAGTCCAGAGCTTGGAGGCACAAGCCTCCAAGTGCAGTCTACAGGCTGCATTGTCTCCCGGCCCACTGTGAGGCTAGTGGTAAGTACTGGGGAGCCCTGCTCATGATGGGGGAGCGATATTGGGGGCACCTGAGCTGGGGGTGGATTTTTGGGGTGGGTGTTAGGGGCTGGGGGTGGATTTTGGGGACAGGGGAATGGATATTGGGGGCAATAGCTAGGGTGGGGGCAGGAACTGGGGTGGGCAGAAGGTGTTTGGGGGACAGGAACTGGGGTGGAGGATCAGGAGCTGGGGTGTGGGGTAGGTGAGTAGGGAGCTGGTGTTCAGGAGGCAGGATCTGGGGTGGGGGGGCCTACCTGTGTGGGAAGGGGTCCCATCCAATTAGGAGGGTTCCAGGGCATGCCAAACTATACTTTAACCCCTGCTTCCAGCCCTGAGTATCCTGGGACATAAGAGAACAGGGAAATGAAGCAGGTTCTCCAACAACAGAATGCAGAGAGCCACAAGTAGTCTCATTGGCCCACTACACTTGCAAGGTTTTGTTAGTCAGGCGTTAGACTGATTTTTAGACCTCTGGTCAGGTTCAATTCCAGCTTTTCAAAGTCAGTATATAATGAGCCCATATTCCACATTGTTTTGAATCTGAAAAATTTGTTTTCTGGCGTTCTAGAAGCAGTTAGAGCTGCAGCCTTTCTTCTAGCCAAGTTCCAAAGGGGCAGCCATATTAGTCTAGTAAAGCAAAAAAAAGCAAGGAGTCTTGGGGCACTTAAAGACGAACAGATTTATTTATTGCATGAACTTTCATGGGAGAATATCCCACTTCATCAGTCGCTTTGAAGAGGGAGAACTTGCAGAACTGGATGAAAATAAATGCAGGGGAGCGTAAGACATGGGATCAGGTCATACTGCAACAGCAAATCAGAGCATTTGTAAGGATTCAAACTCCAGGAAAGAGCACACAGAGGGAAGGTGAAGTCAAATTACCTGATATAATGTGGAAAGAATCCATAATCACGATTCAGCCCTGCTTTCACACAATTTAATTTGCATATTAGTTTGAGTTCTTGAGACTTCAAAGAAAATTATGTGAAAGCAGGGCTGAATCATGTCTATGGATTCTTTTCACATTATAACAGGTAATTTGACTTCACCCTCCCTCTGTATGCTCTCTCATGGAGTTTGAAGCCTTACAAATGCTCTGATTTGCTGTTGCAGTATGACCTGATCCCATGTCTTACACTCCCCTGCATTTATTTCCATCCAGTTCTGCAAGTTCTCCCTCTTCAAAGCATCTGATGAAGTGGGATATTCTGCCATGAAAGTTCATGCAATAAATAAATCTGTTCATCTTTAAGTGCCCCAAGACTCCTTGCTTTTTTTAGCCTTTCTTCTGTAGCTGAACTAGATGGGTAGAGCTAATTCAACAACTCAGAGTTCAGTTACTGGCAACTTTCCACACTGTCACTTAAAGCAGTGGTTTTCAAATTTTTTTCCTCAGGACCCAGTTGAAAACAATCATTTATGCCAGTGACCCAAAAATTACATCTTTCATCAATGCATTCTAGTCTTTTGATGGCAGCAGTAGGAGATGCTGCAACTCACCACCTGAGGGTCTATGACCCAGTACTGGGTCCCAACCCATAGTTTGAAAACCACTGACTTACAGTGTTTTATCCTGCATCCTTCTCTTTCACGGGCAGCTATGTGGGAGAAAGCCATAGTCTCACCACCTCCTTCCCTTCTTGGGGAAATTGTACCACCAGAATAGACAGATGGCAGTCCACAGACTAACCGGAGTGCAGGAATTGTGATTATCCTTGGCCCTTGTGTGTGAGATGTAGGAGGAAAGAAAGAAAACTTTGTGCCCTTCTTTCTACTACTGCACAAATAGAAGTGCCAGGCCAATCTAGCCTTAAATGGGCTGTGAACCTCAGAGCGTTCATAGGGCAGAAGAGTTCTTTCTATTCTGCCAGCAGCGTGGGAGCCCTACAGGTAACTGCTGATGGATTTTCCTGACTCATTATACGTGGGCTTGTAAACTCCACCCTACATATAGCGAAAGTTTCTTAGGCTCTGAATAAATAGAGTCCATGTATGCTGTAGAGCCCTTGAGGTAGTAAAGGCAAAGGTGAAAGTCTGAGCTGGAGATTAATATGTTCTTATTGTTCTCTTTGTTTAAAAAAAGACACAGAGCTCTGAGGCCAGGAGGAAACTGACTTTTGTCACCCAATCTGGACAGTGTTTTCAAAGAGGGTAGAAAAGGCATCTGCTCACAGAATGTCTAGTCTGTACTTTAGCCCTCTTCTCACTGACATTAAATTCTTCATTTGTTCTGTGTAGCTTATAGAGCAAGAATTTCAAGGGCAGCTGCTAAAAAATGCTGAGCACCCAGAGTTCCTAATAAAGTCTGTAAGAACCACAGATGTTGACCCGTCTGAGAATTTAATGTCTAAATATGGATTAAGGTACCCAACATTAGGCTCCCACATTTGAAAATGTGTAGACTTAAAATTTATGTCATACCAGAGAAGCAGAAACAAATTTACACAAAATGTATCTCCTTGTGATTGTTAACTGGCTGTTCTAATGTTCCTTTGGCCTCCTGTCATGCTGGATGGAGCTTTGCATTATTAGATCAGTCTCTTGTCCATTTCATCTTTGCACTCTTTTCAGGCTCATCTATGACCAAGCTCGTGTCAATTGATATTTGAGGATGTTATACAGATATATGTCAGAGTTAATAGTTTCTTCCGCACAGCCATTATATGTGGGGAAGAAACAGAGTTGAAACCTTCTGACCAAGGCATAAAGAACCTGGCTGTTTCATGAATAAAGTTCTAATACAAGCCTATATTAGTGGGATTAAAATTCTCTTGAAATCTCCTTTAGTGCTTATGTCTTCCAGAAAAATTATAATAATGACTTTCCTATTCAATTAACCTCTTTTAAAGTATTGTATTAGTGATTGTGGGTCATTTCAATGAGGATTAAATTGGCGCACACACAGCAGAGGGAAAATATGAAGTCAAAATGGCACCAGTTGCAAATTCAATCAAAAATCACTGATAAAAGTACTTCAAAGTCTCTGTGCCAAGAAAGCAAGCCTCTGTTAGCATAATTATGAATTTTGTTTCAAGATGTGAAACAGACTGATAATGATCAGAGTTACTTAGTGAATGGTCTTATTCCTGGCTTCTGTGGATTTTTAACCAATTTTAAAGAACCAAAGGATTGATCCTGAGTGTTTGTGTTCTCTCTCTCTCTCTCCTACCCCCCCCCCCCAGTCTGCCTAGTCATATAAGCTTTTTGGCGATCAAACCAGCTAACGATCCAGGAATTTTCTGTCAGTTGATATTCACTATATGCATGCCATCCCAAAGCATATTTTTATCTTGCTAACTGTAACTCCCAGCTGGGACAGTTGTACGTTAACACTTGAAGATTTAGCATCAATTGCAGTTGCACTGATATAGCCCCTTCTATCTAAGGATCTCTCACCATTTTGCCAGGGTGGTGCAGTGTTATCAATCTTCCCGTTTATCTAGTGTATAAATAATAAATGCAGTCGGTTTTTAAAGAATGCTTTTACAGTTGAGCCTTTTCTTTTCTGAGTACCTTCCCTGCAGTGCGCTGAAGTCAGTCTCAGTGAAAGAATTGGCAACAGCTGTGAAAATTGTGCCTTGTACCAGTAAATTTGATCACCAAATTGTTGGTAACCCATATTTCACATAACCTTCCTGGTCAGGACACTGAACAGAGAAGTAGCTGCCATGTAACTACCCAGTAAGTATCTTACTTCAGAGTTCAGGAGTTCATTTCTGCTGGCTTTAGTTTCCTTACAGTAAAAAAAAAAACAAGCCCCCCCCCACATTTCTTTTGTATGCTTTTTTTCCCCATCCCCACTAACATTGTTTATCTTAGGATTTTCCCAAGCCATTGTCTGTAAATTATTCGAGAGTTTCATCATACAGCTGAAACTGTTCTGTTCAGTTTGGTCTGGCTCTATAACATATAATTTAGACTTCCGTTTTCTTTCCTATGCTAACTGGAAATGAATCAGATGTTTGAAGGACAAGTGACCTCAGACCCATCAAATAAGGGATTCATAAAGTTATTTGGTTTTAATTAATGTCTGATGCCCATCATGAATTAGGTGCTGAGTATCTTGTGAGGCCTGTTCCTGACTCTTAGCAGGAAGGACTGGCAAGATCTTGTTTATAAAGCAGAAATTGCACCCATTGCTGAATATCTTTAAGATCAAATCCTTCCCCTGCTGCTGTGGACCTTAAACATAGTCATGGAAAGTTTGTGACGGGGAAACTCTGCAGCGCTCTGAAACAGCTCTCTGAGGTACCAGGTGTGAGAAATTGGAAAAGGATTGGGACATCATGCATGCCACCATTGGCTTAGTAGCAATGGAGATTCACTAACCCTTGTTGACAGACTGCACAGGACTATGGCTAATACTGTAGCCTTCACAAGCACTCCACAGCTGAGGGGAGAGTAGTTCCCTTTGGACAACTCCTATGTAAAGTCTGTTCACTTGGGGTTTGCATAAGGATTGAGGATTTGCACTTTGTAAGACTGCTTCATCTGGTACCTGCTTCTTTCTTTCCACTGAAAGCATCCCATCGTACTTCATTTGAAAAGAGAAAACATTCTTTTCATGTGCTGCTCAAGTACCTCCATCACTGGTCTGATCCATATCCACCTGATTTCCCATGTCGGAATAAACTAAGTGCCAGTCTCTTCATTTGATTTGCAGCCTGTCTGTTCCTCTTTGTTTCAGGTCATGGTGAGAAGCAATGATGTCAGAGCATCATGCCTCTTTAAAGATGTTCTTGGAAGTATTGTCAAAATATTAGCATTCCACAAACCTATAAAATGCTAATTAGATTCCCATTCCAAACCTTCCATAAAAAGGAGGTTGTCATGCAAGTCTCTTGGTAATGATATCTGGATGCCCAATTAATCCTTTACTCTCTATCCTTCTCTCTCTCCCCTAGCACAGACTATCTGCAGGCACTTCTGTGCTAACATTGTGTAGATGAGCATAGAACATAGTTGGAATATTTATTTTCCTTTTAATCTAGACTTCAAATAGCATATGATTTTCACATGCTACCTTCCCTGTGGGTGTGATTTTTAAGGTATTCTATCTGACCTTGACCAAAGCAGCATATACCCCAGTTTTATCTACACCCTTCCCCCAGCACGCGCATACACACACAGATACACATTTACTAGTCTCTGGTTTTAATTTAGTGTAATTTGAAACAGGGCAAAGCCAAAGCAACATTTATGGTCATAAATTATTATCCATTTACATCCCACTAAGGGTTTCTCTCTAACATTCTCTGGTTGGGTCATATGCCTTTAAATATGCAGGCAAAACAGAGGAATTGAAAATTCTGTTGACAGGTAAATGTGAATCATCTTGTATCATTCAAAGGAAAATAATCAAGCTCTTTTCAAATAATATAAAATGTAAAATGATTGCCTGTTGGGGAGGAGGGAAGCTTATCAGCATCTCTTCTATAGAAAATGATTCCCATTTTGTAGCTGGAGGAACATATGCTTCAATTTATCTTGTCACTTGACTGCTGTCTCTGATATTTATTAACAGTTGATTTCCTGTAGATGCTGTTCTTTCCTGTTTTTCTCCTCCCGTCCCACTAATCAATTATTTCCATGAAAACTACATCTGCCCTTCTTTTCATTATCATTTCCTTAAAGATTATTATTTCATTATTGGTTTTGAAGAGGCATTTGTAATTAGTGGTGAAGCCCTGGTTCCATGAACAATTACAAAAGTCACTGTTTGAGGCTTCCCCTCACATGTAGTCATTTTATCAAAGCCTGTGAGATTGAGCTTTTGTAGTCATGACAAGAAAATACAGAAATTACAAATTATGTCTTCAACAGAAGATTTAGTATTCACTAAGGATTCACAGGGAATAGAGCCATGGCTGACTTCAAAGACGTGGACAATTGTGTACCTCTACAAGACATCTGTTATAAAGCTAGAGCTCTGTGGGGTGAATAGTACATTGGCTTAATACCTTAGCAGTGTATACTTCCTATATGTAAGACTTTGGCTCAATAGACAGTGTCCTTTAGGCTGTTATTCACATGTTGTATGTCTCAGCAGTTGAGCTTTTAATAATTTTAAAAGATGCTTTCTTTCCTTTCAGATACTTCCACTTGTAGCCTTTTAAGTCTCTCTCACTTTTTCCTACTTAATCCCAGCATCTGATATCTTTTTATTTTGTATTGATCATTGTCCTTAATCCCTGTTGCAGGGAATTAGAAGATATTGTTGGTATTGTATGCCCATTCTTGAACTGACAATTTAAAATAGCAAAAAACTTCAATGTGCCTGCTCTGCTTTGATCACAATTTGATAAAGCTTTGCAAAGACTTGGTTAGCTACTTCAACAGATTGCAGTTTTCAATCAGGTAAAACAAAAATGGTATTCTATATGACCCTGTGTTTATCCATTTCCTGCAGACTGCACTAGATTTCAGATTATCGGCTGCTAGCAGAACTGATTAGATGAAAATACTCTTGTTTACCTGGGTGTTACAAGTTTTCAAGCATCCACCCTACTGTTAAGTTGCTGCTGCATAGCTGCATAATGCTTCTATTGTGAAATTCTTGCTTATAGCAGTACATCTGTGAAACAATTAATAATCCATAAAAAAATGTAAATTCAATTCTTGCAGCGTTTTAGAAACCCTTTATTCTCTATTAAATTGCACCCACATAGCCATGCAGCATGAAAAAGTATTAAATTACTTATGTAAATAGCAAACAAATTATGATATGATTTGATATTAAATAAACTTAAAATCATTCAGTGCTTTGCAGAGAAAAAAATAGCAACCATGAACCTGAAGTGATTTAGTTTAGGCACTCCTGTGTTCTGTCTCACTTCTTCATAGAAGCAGGACCATATGAGGGTGGACATGAGGGAGCTTTAATGGGCTTTGTTCCAGGAAATCAGAGCAATGTCTAAGGACACAACAGCAGAGTGTGAGGTGATGCCGCCACTGTGTAAAGGGGAGTCTTCCTCCAGGGCTTTTGAGCAGGACTGATAGGATGGACAAGTTCCAAAGGGGTAGCCATGTTAGTCTAATTCAGCAAAACAAACAAGGAGTCTTGTGGCACTTTTAAAGGCTAACAAATTTATTTATTTCATGAGCTTTCATGGGTTAAAATCCCACTTCATCAGATGCTTTGAGGAAGGGTGAACTTACAGTATGGGAGGAAAATAACTGCAGGGAAGTGTAAGTCATAGGATCAAGTCACACTGTGCAGAGCAAATCCAGTGTGACCTGATCCTATGACTTACATTTCCCTGGATTAATTTTCCTCCCATACTGTAAGTTCACCCCTCCTCAAAGCATCTGATGAAGTGGGATTTTATCCCATGAAAGCTCATGAAATAAATAAATTAGTTAATTTTTAAGACTGCCACAGGACTTCTTGTTTGATTAGATGGAGAGTCCTGAGAACCAGGGATGCACTGTAAAATTCCAGATCACTTCTGTGAGGGGTTAAAGGCTGGAGCGGGGTGAAACTTTTAACTAGACCACCAACCCTACCCCCAAAAGCAGCTTCTGCAATACCAAGATACTTCACAAATTTGTGTCATTTCTGCCACAGATTTTTTGGGGGTGCGGTTGGGGCTTGAGGAATTTTAAAAAGAACCTGAAAAATATCTTCCTATTTTGTTTCAACATTTTCAAAACAAAATGTTTCTGGATTTTCCATTCAAATAACTCTTTGTTTATTATGTTCTTAATAAATTTTACTTTAAAATATTAAAGATAGTAAAATGTTCAAATTGAAATGGGGCATTTCATTTTGGGTTGAATTAAATAGTTCATTCAACCAGAAACATTTTTTTAAAACATTCTGATTTGTAGAAAATTTTGAAGATGTTGATTTTGGGTGCAACATAAAATGATGACTTTTTTGGAATTGCCAATGAACTGAAAAAATCTGTTTTGCTCAGTTCTAGTTAGGACCCAACTTGCAGGAGAGCCACTGACAGCCAGCTCAGGGTTCTGGTTCTGTAAAAGAACCAGGGGAAATGGGCCTTTCTTCCCTCCAGTGGGAAAAAGGGCAGGGTCACTACAGAGTCAACAAAGGCAGAAACTTTAAGTAAATGCTGCAGCAGCTGCCAGGAAGCAGAAGGAGGAGGAGGAACTTGGTGCAGTTGTGTAGGCAAATGCTCCTTTCTTGTTCTTTTGTAAGTTTTACAGAGCCAGCAATCTGAGTGGTTTGTGGGTGTTCCCATGTCCTCTTCCCTAGACCTTCAAGTCCTGTCCTCTGCTCTCTTTACAATAATTTCTAGAACCTGGAATTAACAGCTTCCTTCTCCCTTTCTTGTTTTTAAGTAGGGTGCCTGCTCTACCCACGCTGCTTTTGCTTTTGGCATAACATGTCCAAGCATGCTCACTCAGAAATTAACCCATAATGCACATGCTGGAACCTTGCTTCTGCTTTTGAAGAAAATCACATTGCAGTTTTTCTTTCAACTCAACAGTACTGGAGCCAGATACTCTGGCTCAGCAGATCTGTTTTTGGTGTAGCACAGGAGTGGATGGAGAAGCAGACAAAGATGGCATTATATCCTCATTTGAGTGCTTCCAATGAGGTCAGGGAAAGAATTTGTGAAAGTGCTAGTTGTCATCAATATGGAATAGAAAGTAGGGCCAAGTAACAAAATTCTTCTATATCTCTGTATGCAGCGTGGTTCAAATGCTTAACTCTTATACAGCAACCTGTTAATATTATGCCACATATGTAGTACTGACAAACATTTTATCGTAGTAACTAGGCTGAAAAAAATCTGTGCAAGTCTGAGCATTTTTTCCTGTGATAACTTTTATAGTTACCACAGTCCAATAGTCCATCTTTACTAAAATATCAGGACTCAGTGATAAACATTCACAATTCTCTAATGATTTTTATTTTAAAACATGCATCACATAAATATTTTGTAGTTTACATGCATATTTAAAATGTCATTTAATTATTAATGTGTTTCCATAATAGACAGTAGACTGTTTATTACAATTTGTCTTTTGAAAAACTGCTATGGCAAGAGCTTTGCAGTCAATTCAATGGCCATGAGTATCTCTTGCCCCAGAGAACAGTTCAGAAAGAGCTATGTAAAAAAGTCAATGATCAATACAAATGTGAATCATCCTGGCATTATATATTTCTACTTATTTGTGAGGTCCTGAAAGAAAATACTTATTTAATATGATTACTCTTAATTACCAATATGTACAGTGAGATATGACATTCCCTGTTGCTACTTGTAGAATTCCCTCTTTTCCTACAACAGGAGAAAGGTGATGTTACAATGTATTTGCCATCTTAGAGTCCTGCCATATTTTGAAAATCTTGCCATTGTATTAGAAACCAACACATGTAATCTCCAAGCTATTTTTAAAGCTTTTTGGGAAATTCTTTTATAAAATCTAAAAAGGAAACTTGCCTGAAGTGAGATCAAAGTCAGCAGATCATACAGTAACACACTATGGCACACCAAATTAAGGTTCTGTCTACGCCAATGATCTCTAACCCATCGATCATGATCTACTTCTGAACAGCAGTTGCAATTAAATCCTCTGGCCACTGCACCATCTGGCAAAAGATTGGAACCACTGGCACTGTTACCAGAGGTGTGGCTATGTCTTGGTTAGGCATACCTGTGCTAAACTGAAATTAGCTAGCTCTGTTACAAATAGTAGTGAAGAAATGGCATGGACTGTAGCTCATGCTACAAGTGTGAGTACATATCCAGGGTTTTGGGCCCATGCAGAAGCCCTCACAGAAGTCTGTGAATCCTATGCAGAAGTCCAGGCAGCTGCATCTTCACTGCTATTTTGATGGTACTGCCTAGATTTGGCCCGGTGTGTGTATGCTTATGTGAGCAGCAACCACCCCTCTGATTGCAGCATGCACAAAATATTCTAAGACTAATTCTTAATGCAGAGACGCTTCCATTCTCAACTTTTCTGGTGAGTAGTGCAGTAGGAATCAATTAAAGTGTTCACATGTTTAGAATTAAGAACACACTTCAGCCGTCTTCACAAGCAGGGTCAGTTCCTTAGGTAGCACAGAATGGAAAGAAGGAGAGCAGCCCTCAGTAATAGAAAGTCAGGTTAGGGACTGCTTTTAGAAGTTGGATGTGCACATGTCTATGGGGCCAGATGAACTGCATCTGAAGGTGCTGAAGGAGTTGCTGATATGATTTCAGAGCCACTATCTGCTATTGTACAGCCATTATCTTTGAATGCTCATGGTAAACAGAGGAGGTCCCAGATGATTGGAGAAAGGCAAATATAGTACCTATTTTCAAGAAAGAGAAAAAGGAGGATCTGGGAAACTACAGACCAATCAGCCTCACCTCAGTTCCTGGAAAACCATGGAGCAGGTCCTCAAAGAATCCATTCTGAAACACTTGAAGGAAAATAGAATAATCAGGAGTAGTCAGCGTCGATTCACCAAGGGCAAATCATGCCTGACCAACCTAATTGCCTTCTATGATGAGGTGATGGGATATGTGGATGCAGGAATAACCATTGATTTGACATATCTCAACTTTAGGAAAGCTTTTGATATGGTTTCCCACAGCATTCTTGTCAGCAAATTAAGGAAGTACGGTTTGGATGAATGGACTGTAAGTTGGACAGAAAGCTGGCTAGATCGTTGGGCTCAGCATCTAGGGATCAATGGTTCAATGTCTAGTTGGCAACCAGTAGCTAGTAGAGTGCCCCAGGGATTGGTCCTGGGGCCAGTTCTGTTCAACATCTTCATTAATAATCGGGACGATGGGATAAATTGCATGCTAAGTAAATCTCTGGATAACACCAAGCTGGGGGGAATGGTGAATATGCTGGATGGCAGGGGTAGGTTTCAGGGAGACCTAGCTGAATTAAAGCATTGGGCCAAACAAAATCTCATGAGGTTCATCAAAGACAAGTGCAAAGTCATGCACTTAGGATGGAAAAATTCCATGTACTGCTATGGGCTGGAGACCAATCGGCTAAATAGGAGCACTGTAGAAAAGGACCTGGGGATTGTGGTGGATGGGAAGCTGCATATGAGTCAACAATGTGCTCTTGTTGCCAAAAAGGCCAATGACATATTGGGCTGCATCAGTAGGAGTGTTTCCAGTAAATCAGGGGATATAATTATTTCCCTTTGTTCGGCGCTGGTGACGCTACATCTGGAATACTGTGTCCAGTTTTGGGTTCCCCACTACAAAAAGGAGATGGACAAAGTAGAAAGACTCTAGCAGAGGGCAATGAAAATTATTAGGAGTTTGGGGCACATGACTTACAAGGAGAGACTGAACCAGCTAGGCTTATTTGGTCTGCAGAAAAAAAGACTGAGGGGGAATTTGATAGCAACCTTTAACTACTTTAACTCCCAAGGAGGAGGGAGCCAGGCTGTTCTCAGCAGTAACAGAGGGCAGTACAAGGAACAATGGTTTCAGGTTACAGCTGGGGTGGTTGAGGTTGGATATTAGGAAAAACTTTGTCACTAGGAGGTTGGTGAAGCACTGGAATGGGTTACATAAGGAGGTGGTGGAATCTCCATCTTTGGATCCAAAGTGGTAGCCGTGTTAATCTAGTTCAGTAAAACAAACAAAGAAAGAAGTCCTGTGGCACTGAAAGACTAACACTTTTTTTTTTTGCATGAACTTTCATGGAAGAAAATCTCTCCCAAGCGTCTGACGAAGTGGGATTTTCTCCCACGAAAAGCTCATGCAAAAAATACATTTGTTAGTCTTTAAGTGCCACAGGACTCCATCTCTGGAAACATTTAAGGCCCGGTTAGACAGAACCCTGCCTGGGATTATTTAGTGGAAGCAGTCCTGCTTTTAGCAGGGAATTGGACTAGATGCCCTCATGAGGTCCCTTCCAACCCTATGAAAAGCAATAAATAAATAAATATGTTCTCTTGCTCTAGATTACCAAAACAGCAAATTGCTTGACACTTAGGTTTCTATTTGCCCTATCCCAGCTCTCCCAAGTAAAGTGACATTAATTTTGCTGGTTTATAATTGGATTAAATTGAAACCTTCAAAGTTTCCAAGCTTTTTCTTATCGATATCTGTAAATATTGTACAGAGGGTCAGGCTAAATTATACTTCAGCTATGGGCAGTTGTATATTAGAACTGTATTGCTGTTCTGTAGCATTTAATTTTTCTCAGCCACAACAGTTATGCTGATTCTTGGCAGAAAATAAAGAAATTAAATATTCCATACCGCAAAATCCTCTCATTTCTTGTTTGTTTCATTCCATTACCCACATTTGGCCTGAGCTATTTGTTGGCATAGCATTCCTTGGCAAAGAAAGTCTCAACAAATTCATCTTCCCACTTTTGTGGTTCTGGGGATATATGTTCCATCTTGTAAGATCATCAACAAAAGTTTGTTAAAAATAAAATAAACACACACCTAATACCCATATACTTCACTCTTGCCTACTGTAGCTAAAGGACGAACTGGCCATGTTTCAGAAAACATCCTTTGTTGCACTACCTGTTTTCATTTCCATTTCAGGACTTAAATTATCTTGTATTACACAGAAAATAGATTATAACATTAACTTTTATGCTCAGATGGCAATGGAACTATAAAATTGAGCAAGAGGAAAGATAGAATAAGATACAATAGAAATGATGCATACAGGCTCTCAGATGTTATGGTGATATGGGCCATATCAGTATTTAGGTAGATTATATTGGTTATTCACATGATTTGTTTATATAGATATTTGTGTTATTACTGATAAACTGATTTTATTCATGTGGTTGAGGTCATCCTATGTTTTTGAATAATCAAAGGTCCAGCTAAAGGAATTCACTTTCTATTCAAATTTCAGATCCACGGGAGAAGAATACATTTTAATAATGAGGTTTAGCTGCATTATCTCTATAGTGCTGATGTGGTTGGTTGGCATTGAAGATATGCTGCAAATCTAATTCTGAAATTCCCTAACTTGTTATTTTTCAGTGGGCATGCTTACCGTATTTTTAATGTAGTTTTTGTGTGAAAATGCTTCATTTAAAAAAAATATCAGATTGAAAGGACAGAAAGTCTGCTCTGTGGAGCCATACTGAAACTCTCGTGGCTCTTCAGCAGAGTTGGAACCTTAGGTCCAAAGCACCAATATCTTCCCCATTAAGCTAAAGAAGCAACTGATAACTCTAGAAGATTATCATCCTCTGTGCGGACCAGCTCCTAAAGAGGGTTGAGGTACTTACTGTGCCAGTGGGTTTTACAGATATTTGTTGAGATCAAAGGAGTGCTGAAATGTAGGAATCCTGGGTTTTATTCCAGGCTGTGGATGTAATTTAGCGCAGTGGTTCCCAACATTTTCTGTGCTGTGGCACACCTTGCTACCTTAAATTAATTTGAGGCACACCACCTTATATTTTCCAAATAAACTTATGAATGTTCATGAGCCAATGAGCCAATCAAAAGCTCTTTGAGTAGTTTTACAAAAAAATTTGTGGCACACCTGCTCAGACCTGATGGCACACTGGTTGGGAAACACTGATCTAGCAATCACAGATGCTTTTGCACTTGTTCCCCCTCCCAAGTCTGACCCTTTGCACCATTCCCTCTAGCCTAATCCTGATTCCCTCTCTTTTTCCCTCCTCACAGAGCTAATCATCTCAGTTATAGTTCCTTGTCCAGGCTCCCTATCTGAGTCCAAGCCTGCCTCCAAAGTTTCTATTCTAAGATGCCCTATCTCAGATCCACAACCCCAAACTTTTTCTCCTATTTTCTTGCCTAACCAGTCCCAGACATTTATTCACATAACTAATTATAGTTTGATTTCAGTCTGTCCTCCCACAGCTTTCGTTCTGGTGCCCCACCTCACCACTATGAGCTTCCCGTCCTCCTCACTTCCCCCCCATCTCCACACAAAGGCATACAGGTTTCTTGACCTGTTTCCTTCCCTTCCCACCAAATTTAAAGAAGAGAAAGTATCCTTGTTCTCATTTTCCATACTTGGAACCACAGCACTTCACAGCAAAAAAGAGCAGCAATTACGAGGAAAGTCTTGTCAACCTCTAAATCTTTGTGCACTCAGACAAGTTTGAATCTCTGGAGAATTTAGCTTTCAAACACCAAATATGTGTGAACTGAGATTTTTCAAAGGCTTATAATGTGGCCCACTGTGGGAACTTTTCATGGGAACAGCAAACGGCATATCCCAGCCATCTAGACAAGGCTTCTGCCAAATTTCATGTTCCTGCTCCAAGGCGTGCAGGCACTAGAGCATCTCAATGAAATGTTTTTAAGAGTTTTTAACATGGGCAAGAGAACGCTATTTCCCCTAATGTCATTCTGTAAAATAATTCAGCCCCAGGCAGGCACTGGGCCTGGAAAATTTCAGCCCAAACAATTCAAGTTTGACAAAGTTATAAGCAACTGAAAACAAGGTTTTCAAATAGCAAGTATTATGTAATTTTACCCATAGGCAGTGCCATTACTTCTAGAGGTAATAAAATGCAAATATACAAGCAATGTATATCCTACCCAACACTGCTGAAATCCTGCCTCTCACTTACATTGTAGTTAGGGGAACAGCTGGTGAAAGAGTGGTCAATATGCAGCCTAAAGTCAAACCAGCAGACCAGAAACTAACTTCTATTTTTTTTCCTCCCCATTGGACTTATTACTCAAACAGAGGTTGTCAGTCAAATCCACCTTTGAAAACCACTAGAAGTAAAGATACAATAGTCTTTCATGCCTGTAGACAGGGGAGAAAAAAAATCAAAATGTTATCACTAAATGAAGCAAACTGAAGAGTTTTTGAGGTAGTCTTTGTGATCCCAAATCATATCAGTCTGAATGTCCCCGTTTTGCATTTTACGAGTATGGTAATTTTTGATAATTTATCAAGTTTGCCTCTTTGATTTTTAAACAAGTGCAAAGTTTATTTAGATTACACTCAGGGTGTGTTCACACAGCAGTCTTATTTCAAAACAACAGAGGCTGTTTCGAAATAAGAAAGGCCACGTTCACACGATGCACCGTTGTTTTGAAACAACGGGTTCCATTGTTTCGAAACAATGGCGTTGTTTCAAAACAACTTAAACCCCATGTGGGGACAAAACAATGTCTGAACATGTTGTTTTGAAACAACGGTGACTCGTTTCGAAATATCTGTTGTCTGAACTTGCTATTTCAATTCCTGCTTTTTTCCTTAATTTGAATTAACTTATTTCGAAATAAGGCATTATTTCGATACAACTTGTATCGAAATAACCCCCTGTGTGTGAACATAGCCTAAATGTCTGACTCTGAAGTTTCTCATGCATCCAGGGCCACACTATTGTAAACATTAAGCCCCCCCACCTGCCCCAAATATTGTCATAAAGCAGAATGTATCTATTGAAAAATGATTTGACCTTGTTTGAGGAAACTGTTTAAGCTTGCAGATCCTGTATGACGCTCCCCACCTGTTCAATGACAAGTGCATTTTACCTGTGAGCCCCTCCTTGTGATTACTGTACTTCTTTAAATGTGTGCCATCAAATATTTAGCTGAATAGATAATGTTATGCTTATACTCTGTAGTTGAGTATGAGACTGTTTAGTACTCTAAATGTGTGCTTTCCATATATTACACAAAATATTACTATACTTGGACATTGCATTAATGTTTCATAACTTCATGAAATGAACTGATGTTTACATTCATCAGTATTTACTGTTTTTCTGCATTGTATGAATGGCATTTTTCATGTGACTTTCACTCTGCTTTTATGGATGGAACTATGCAGTTCAGTGCAGATTGTAAAGCAGTGTTCAGCGATAGCTAGTTTCAAGATGGTGGTCTTACATTTCATTAAGTATCTCAGAGACATCAAGACGATTTCAGTGGAAGAGCTTTGGAGTTGCCTTGGATGTGGCTAGAATATATAAATGCATTACAGTTTTAGCACTGAACATTGTAAGCCCCTTTGTTTTCAACAGCAGAACTCGGGTGGAAAATGTAGTGAAAAGTACACACACTCTAACATAAAAAGATTCAGGCAGGATCTTTGAAAGACTTGTGGGATTTGTAGTTGAAATTGATCTTCATCTTGGGATAACTAAAGTCTTTAAGTTTAGTCTCCTGATACTTCTTCCCTTATATCATATGGTCATTGAGAGGACTTTGAGTAGTTTCTTTCTTTTCCCAAGTGTAGGCAATTATTTCTCCTCTTGTAAATAAAATATCATTATAGGACATCCACAGAATGAAAAATGAAGTTCTTATTATTGAAGAAAGCCATCCTTTGGAATTATAGCAGCTGAAAGCAAAGGGAAGAACTGAAGAGTTAAAGCTTTGCAATGAAACAGCAGATGCCTATAGATCTTGAGGCTGATTGAGTTTAGCTGCTGCTGTTATGAAATTTATTAGCCCTGGGCAGCAGTCTCAACTATATCCTTTATTTTGGTGCTTCTGGAAGTGACAACATTGTTGGTAACAGTAAAATAAAGCAACAGAAGAAATCAGAGCATAAATTAAAGAATTTCTTTATCCCTTGACCTGAATTTTAAATTAATACTGTTTTATCCCCTTAAATATAGCCCACACTTCATCATTTGAAATTCTGCTCTCAGCACTAGCTTTAATTGTTGTACTTTTCACTCATAATACAACACTTCGTTTTTTGCATATAAATGGTAAATGTAGTCAGTTTTTAAAGAAAACTTTTACAGTTTAGCAAAGGGCTTCTTGAAATTGCTCTTCCTATCCAAAGTAATTAAGACTGAGATATGTATTACGAATTCAGGATGAAAATTATTGTTTAAACCACTACATACAAGCACACCTATGACATTCCAAGGTAAGGTTAAGGTTAAAACTTTGAAAGACTGGCAACACTTAGCCCTAGTCTACACCTGGGCAAAATTTGGTGGCAGTCGGCCGCGGAACATAAAATTCCTCGTGTAAATGGCAGCAACTTTTTAAGCCGCTGTTACACAATAGGGGAAAGCCAACTGCAAATTGCTTGTGGTTGGCTTTCCCCTATGCCCCCTGGCCCTCAGGACTTCCTGGGTTAGCTTTCAGGAGTGGCGCAGCGAGTTCATACTTGCCACGATCTGGTCCCAGAAGCCCGAACTGACAGTGGCGAATTTGCTGCTGTCAGTATAGACATACCCTTAGTATCAGTCAACCAAGCAACCTTAACTTGGCTTCTGTACTGAAGGGCTGAATACAAGCAAACAGTTTCATCTCACAGAGGACCAATAATCTTGACATCTTACTTTTACCAATACTCTGGCAGCACCAAATCCAGTGCTCTTTACAATATACACAATTCACAGAATAAGAGATGTTTTACCAGTTCCTCCTGAGTAGACACCATGCTATATAATTAAGGTGGTAGTTTACCATTTTTCATTAATCACATGCTGCTAATTTCACTACTATTAATAGAGTTAGTATTTTTTTAGATATCTAACAATTTTCTTAAATCCAGATATTGAAAGTTGAGGCAATAATGTAGAAAATCAAACATGTAGTGACAAAACATTATGCTTTATGGTTGAGACTTGTATGTGTGAAATCAATGTTCTATGCTTAAGAACTGCAAAATGGAACTCTAAATTTAAGGTTTATGGGAAGTTAGAGTTGTGGAAGGATGGTCAGTCAGCCAATACCATTGCTGCTCCTGACTTAAGATGTTGGTAACCTACAGATGCCAGCTTCATAAAGCACTTAGAAAAATATCCTACACCATACAGTATCACAACTGACAAAGCAAATCCAAAGGGAAGATAGGATGTTTCTATCACAGAATGGGAAAGAGTAAAAATTGTTTAAGTGTCTTATACTATCATAAGTTTCAATTTCTTCTGTTTCATTTCAGCTAGATTTCTTTGCTTTCTAAAGTTTGTCTCTTTCTTCATAGCTACAAAATTCTTTTTAGTTTCTTTTTTTCTTTTTACTGTTATTTATTGATATATACTGTGTTTAACTCAAACATTGCATTTTGGATGGAATTTCCTTAAAATTTAAATAGCAGAAAATGAGGGTTGGAAGAGACCTCAGGAGGTCATCTAGTTCAACCCCCCTCTCAAAGTGGGGACAAACTCATTTAAATCATCTCAGCCAAGGTCTTGTCAAGTGTCACCTTAAACAAGATGGAGATTCCACCACTTCCTTGGGGAATCCATTCCAGTGCTTCTCCTACCTACTGACAGTTTTTTCCCATAATATCCAGCCTAGACCTCTCCCACTATAACTTGAGCCCATTGCTCCTAGTTTGTGGGGATGTGTCTATATATGTATATTTTGCAAATATATTGAAGAATTATCTTGATTAGTTTAGCTAGGGTCTTTGGTATCATACCTCATCCTCAAACTCCATATTGCAATTTCCTAAGGAACTTTGCTTTTCATGATCCCACCATCTATAAAATTTATTAGCACTGCAGGTTGATAGTTTTGAGTCAGCCACATCCAGACTTAAATTTAATTGTATCAGTTGCACTGAAACAGGTTGACATTATCTGCTTAAAACAATTCAGCCTCTTTGAAGAAGCAGACCTATTATGTAGTTTCCTGTTATCACAGATGACTTGTTGTCCCACCTGGATATTTCAGAGATGACAGTGGTCATACGTATGGGCTGAGTAATCTTGAGAGGGGTACTCTGGGGGCATCCTATCTTGAGGAGATGGATGGAATTGATACCTTTATCTTACCTTTGTTTTCTCTAATAATGAAGCCAACCCTCCAGCAAAAGGATCATTTTAGAATGTATGTATACGTGTGATTTTGTTTGTAGAACAGGATGGAAAAGACATCATCTCACATGCCCATTTTCTCTTTAGCAGGGAAAAAGCACTGCTAGCTTACATTATGGTTTGTTGCAGTTCAGCAAAATCTCACATCCAATTATTTTAACTAGGAAAAAGGAAAATAGGAAAAAATAAATGATTAGCAGCAGCAGACAGTAATATTTTCTTCCTCTGTTGTGGATAAAAAGAAGACTGGCACCCTGTCACTATTACTTCCGTTCATTACAAAAAAGAACCAGAGGTGAGCTAATGAACATCTCAATTACCTTATATTCTTATTAAATCAAAGAGCAGAACAAAACTTCAATTTTATGTTAATCTTGTCAATCCTTAATGCTCTTGGGGCAAAAAGAGGTGTTCATAGGATGGAAAGTGCTGTGCCAATAATATAACTGAGTCATGACCTTAATCTCCTCCAATTTTCAGTTAGGTTGAATCCTCATCATATTTCTACCTTAAAATGGACATATACTCTGACTAATTTATTTTCCCCATAATTCTGTTAAACCAACATAAACACAATAAATATTCTATTGTTGTAATATTGCTTCTGCATTTTGAAAATCTGAAGTTGAGAGAACCAGCTACTTGCCTCAGCAGCTGCTTGTCTATCTCTCTAGCCCTGAAGGGCTGGAGTTAGGCCATCAGGAGTGAATCCACAAAAGGTGTTAGGTGTTGTAGTGCTGAACATCCTGGCACGTGACACTGAGGCACCTAGAAAATTGGAGGAGCAACCCACAATCTGCAAAGCCCAAGTTAGGTGCAGAGGCTCCCCCTGCAAAGAATAGGGGAAAAAATAGGTGCCTTAGAATGTGACCACAAAACCCAGCATGTTAGCTGGGAGACTCCTAAGGTACGTGTAATATACAAGTCACTATATTTGGATCAGATCAATGATCTAATCCAATATCGTTTCTTTGACAGTGATGAATGCCAGATATTTCAGAGGGAATGAACAGAATAGAATGATTTCTAGTGATCCATCCTCTGTCATCCAGGCCCAACTTCTAGTAGTTGGATGTTTAAGGGACACGTGGGCCATGGGGTTGCATCCCTGACTTATTTTCCAAGAACTTATCTAAATCTTATTAGAACCCTGTCATGTTTTGGCCTTCACAATATCCCATGGAAACAAGTTTCACAGGCTCAGTATGCATTGTGTGAAGAAGTATTTTCTTATGTTTGTTTTAAACCTGCTGCTTAATAATTACATTAGGTGATCTCTGGATATTGTGTTATGCAAGGGGCATATAATATTTTCCTGTTCTTTTTCTGCATACTATTCATGACTGTATTGACCTCTATCACATCCCTTCTTAGTCATCCATTTTCTAAACTGAATAGTCTCTATGTTATTAACCTTCCTTTATATGAAAGCTATTTTCCCCACCCCACATTCATCATAAATGATTGGGGTTGGAAGAGATCTCAGGAAGTCATCTATTTCAACCCTCTGCTCAAAATAGGACCAACCTCAACTGAATAATCCAACACTGAATCATCCCACAGTTTAGTGAAGTTGCATCTTAAAAACCTCAAAATATGGAAATTCCACCACCTCTTTTGGAAACCCATTTTTATTTGCCATTCTCTGTATCTTTTCCAGTTCTAATACATCATTTTTTGAGATGGGGCAGTCAGAACTACACACAAAGTATTGACAATAGGATGTGCTGTCCAGGCGTGTTCTAAGCCATTCCCCATCACAGAGACAGACACCCAAGTCTAGGCTGTGGGGAGATGCCTGTCTGCTCAGTGATCAAAAAATGGGAATTTAAACAGGACTCCTGTTTCACTTTTAAAGGTTAACAAAAAGGTTTAGTTTCTCAGTTAGTTGCTTAACCACAGCAATGAAACTGTAGAGTTGTTTGTTGTCTTCCACAAGAGGATTAGACTTTGGCCTTCACCCAGTCAGTCTGAGCCAGCACTAATATAATTCACAGCTGGAAGAAGGCAATCAATTAATCAATACTATAATTTGGAACTGACCACAGAACTAACATTCATGACTATTAGATTCACCGACTGACACCATTTAGGATTAATGAGGTAAGGACTGTACAGACTAAAGATTCATTTAAAGACTTTTTTGTTTTAAGATCAAGGTCCCCACTCTATTTTGTCATTTTTAAAATTGGATATGTCTGTGTGAAATACTAATGTAAATTCAAAGTGTTGAGAAGTACAGATTACATTATCTGTTAGATTAGGAGTCAATTATTTCATAGAGCTGCTTTTTGGTTTGAAATAAACTAATTCAATTATTTCAGCTCTAGACTCTATTTAGTATCATACAGAAAAATATAAAGCTTGTCTTGAAGCTCCCACCTCTTTCTAGCGTTATTTTGGCACTCCTTGATTTAGACATTGGCAACAAAAATGTATTCTCTTTGGCTAAAGAATAATATAAGTACAGGTAAGCAAAGCAACTCAATCAGTGAAAGTCTCCAATTCCTCATGTGAATCATGCATTTTTTTTCCAATATTACTGTAGGATTTTTAATATTTTACATGTGACAGTGGAGTCAAAGCATCTCAGTCCTTTCTGACAGAGTAATCAGGCCCAGAGGAGTTCACACTGACAAGAATGTGGCTACTTGCAAGCCCCTGGCTGGTTATCAGGGTTTCTCGTTAAACAGAAATTGGTTAGCTTATCAGTAACCCCCATAACACAATGTGTGCAGTTGCTTTTGTAGTTGTTCATTTCGGTGCTCTAAGCTCTGCAGCAGAGAATGATGCCTTCTAGAAGAGCTGGACAAGAGCCTGGAAAGCATTGTCATAGTTAAGGGCATTGTTTTTCTTGGAGACCTAAACATGAGATAACCATTTTGTAAATCAAAGTATTAGTGTTATTGTTAACAATGATAACAAAGGTAAACCAGTACCTGTGCTGCAAAAACTGAAATTTTTTTAAGGAATTGGAAAGCTTACCTTTAGTTTTAGTAAAACAAATAAAGGAGGAGTCCTGTGGCACTTAAAGACTAAGAAATATATTTATTGCATGAGCTTTTGTGGGAGAAAATCCTGCTTCAGCAGATGCTTTGAAGACGGGGGAACTTAAAAGAATGGGAGGAAATAAATGCAGGGGAGTGTAAGTTGTAGGAATAGGTCACACTGTAACAACAAATCAAATCTACAGCCCATTCTACAAGATGACCCGTGATTCTCTCAAGCCTTGGGAGACAGATCTCTCCTCGCTTACAGACAGCCCCCCACTGTAAACAGATACTTACCAGCAACAACAGACTTAACAACAGAACCATTTAAAGCAGGCACATATCCCGGCAACATACCACACTGCTAACCTTGCCCACATATCTGCACAAAAGACACTATTACAGAACCTAATAAAACCATCTACTTCATCAAAAGCTCATCCACCAAATATGATTTATGCCATCATGTGCCAGAAATGACCCTCTGCCTTATATATTGGACAAACAGGATAGTCTCTGTGAAAAAGAATTAATGGGCACAAATCTGATGTCAGAAATCACAACATTCTAAAACCAGTGGGTCAGCTTGTCAATCTTCCTGATCACTCCCTTAATGATTTGCTAATTGCTGTGCTCAGACAGATGAATACCAGATCAAGGCTTCAAAGAGAAGCTACTGAAATTGAATTTATTTGCAAATTCAGTTGCATTGCTTCAGGACTTAATAGGGATATTGGATTTTTCTTTCATTACAACAGATGATCAGAACTTGTCTCCCTCTGTATGCCATTCCCCAGTGTTTGAATCTTTACAACTGTTTTGATTTGCTGTTACAGTGTGACCTGTTCCCATGGCTTGCATTTCCCTGCAATTATTTCCTCCCATTCTGTAAGCTCCCCCATCTTCAAACCACCTGACAACGTGGAATTTTCTCCCACGAAAGCTCATGCAATAAATATATTTGTTAGTCTTTAAGTGTCACAGGACTCCTTGTTTGTTTGTTTTACTGAACTAGACTAACACAGCTGCCCCCTTTGGATCTTTAGTTTCAGAACGCTGATATGATAGATCAAGAACAGTTAGAGTATTTCACTTGAAAGACAATGATATTGATTATTTAGTTATTTATTTATTTAGGCAAAAGGCCTGAGCATCTTTATTTCAACAATGAAAATTTCACAAAGAGTTGTCGATACTTTTAAGCACCTTTAATTGTAGGATGTCTAAGACAAACACTGATCTCCTAAACACTTAAAATTTTGTTCAGTTCACCAGAAAATTAAACAGAGCAACACTTAGTAGTTATCTTGGTGATTTTTCTGTTAAAACTCTTGATGGCCAGTGCCCAATTCTGCTTCATACCTATCTAATTAGAAGCTACAAAATTGTAAGCAATAACTAACAAATAGACAAAATTTAAATTATATAGTACCATTGTCCTGATTTTTGCCTTTTAATGTGGATTGCATTCCTGCCTATACTTATACAGCCTGTGTGTGTGTGTGTGTGTGTGTGTGTGTGTGTGTGTGTGTGTGTG
>ML681982.1:7804335-7896956 GCA_007922195.1 Podocnemis expansa
TGTGTGTGTGTGTGTGTGTGTGTGTGTGTGTGTGTGTGTGTGTGTGGTATATATATTTTTTATAGTAAAATCCTGCTCAGTGGGAAGGCATCAGCATGAAAAGTGTATGTAATAGCAGTGATTTTTATGTAAGGAAGTAGGTGCAGCATTGCCAACTTCAAATATTAAAAAATCATGAATCTGGCCACCAAAAATCATGAGATCAGTATAAAATATATATTTTTATAATAAAATTGGGTTTCTTTTTATTTTCCTTCTGGTTTGGAGCTCTATTTTTTAAGTGTTTCTCCGCAAGTATGTGGACTAGAAATCTTTTAAATGAAAGATGAGCTTCTCACATAATTTACTTCTTTCCAGAAGTTGCTTCAGTAAATCAAATATCACAAGACTCATGGAAAAACTGTGGTAGTTGGAAACATTGAGAGAGTGGTTGCAGAGAGCAAAGATCATCCTGCACTCTGGAAGGCAGATATCTAGACAGCGGGGAGCTGTGGTCTGTAATCATACCAACAGGCTCTGGTTGCTGTTGTTTTAGAGTCCCATAATTCTTAAATAAAAACAGCATATGTGTTAAATGCAAGCCAACTGTGCTTACCTAAGGAGAGCAATACAAAAAAGTACTCAAAGGCTAAGAATTCATAATTGTGAGATGGGAAGCTTCCTACCCTTAATGATAATCTAGCCTGACCTCTTCTGTAGCATAGGCCATGGAACTCTGAATTCACTAATTTTTTTTAATTCCAATCTAGATTTTTTCTTTAATCATCAGTGATGGAAAATTCACCACAACCCTTAGCAAGCTGTTCCAAAGGTTAATTACTCTCACTGTGAAAAGTTGTACCTTATTTCCAATCTGAATTTGTTCAGCTTCAACCTCCAGCCATTATTACATCTTTGAGTACTAGACTGAAGAGCTCATTATAATCTCTTGCCAACCCTGATCATGCAATTTTCAATTTGTGGAGGATTGTTGTACCTGCACAGAAGTCCTTTAACTCCAGCGGAGGTCTGTACAGGAGCAGCAGTCCACCTGGGCATTGTAAGTTATAGGTTCAGGCCCCATAAGATCTAAGATGATAACATAACTATGAAGACAGAAGAATTACTTAAGCTTAAGTGAAGATATCCTAGAAGAAATGGCTTAGCTGAAAGCTTTCTGAACATTGAACAGCAAAATTACAAATAGATTGTATATCCTGGAGGGGCTTTTTGTTTGATGAAATTCCTCAGGTGGTTCAAAATTGCATTTTTTTTTTGATCTTGCTGTTGATAAATGGAATGTCATATTCAAGCCTGCTGACAAGGCAAGGGAAGTCCAGTGGGGGCAATTGCCCATTAACCCACTGATTTAAAAGCATATGGACAGTTGGGAGGATAGATATGTATCCTTCTCTTTTTCACTGCCATGTTCTCTATGCCCTCCCACCTTCAGCTGAGTTCCTTTGTTATGCACAATGAAGGTTCCCAGGCAGGCTAAGGAAGTGGTATTTGCTACTCTACTTTCCTGGTTCATCAGTAATCTCCCTGGAGAGTTCAAGGGACCCAGGAAGCTGAGTATCAGATACTACCACTTCAGCTGCTCAAGAACCTTCGTGGCACATAATAAAGCAGCAAAACCTTCCAGTGAAAACACACTCAGACCTCTAAGTTGGTCAGTGACTGTCCTGTTCTGGTATCCTGAATTGCTGTCAGTTGATCTCGTGGTGTTAAATGAATGTAATTGCTTTAAATGTGATTAACTGATATACCTGGTGTACACTATTCATTAATTTATCATCTTATTGTAAACAACTAGCATGCCCTTCCTATTTTTCCTTGTAAAGACACTTTAGCTACAATGGGAAATGGAAGCTGTGTATGATGGTCATTGACTAGTTCCTTGGATATGCTTAGGTAACCTGACTAAAGCTTTCATTGGAAAATGGATTGCTGCAGGTGGCTCAGAAGGCCTAATTTAAATGTACCTCATTTATTTTTTTGAAGATAAAATAGTCAGCCTTCCTGACCAATGGCAGTCCTCGTTGTGCATGCCCACCCCCACCCCCACACACGCACACGCACACACAGTCCTTTCCATCTGACTGTGCAGGTATTGTAGCAACCATATAGGATTTTGAGTCTCAAAACTGATTGCGTCTTCTGAAGGGAGGCAAACAAGGCAAAACAGGACAGTGACAATAGCTACTCTGAAACCTCCAAACCCCTAATTATTTTTTTATATGTCTTGCTGATGAATACTTATGAGGAAAGTTGCTCTATTCACTTAAGGATTGAAAAATCTGTTAAGGAGGTCAAAAGGAACTACTATGTGGAGCAGGGTGTGGTTGCAGAAATAGAATTTGGTGTGCTTCAATAGTCCTCTGCAACAATGGAGCTGGTGCAAGACATGTTTTGTGTTGGTTACATTACATTAATAAAACTCCCATTTTAAATTTACCCCTGGTCTGGGAATGGAATATTGATTGATTCAGCTAATTATCAACCAGTCCAAATTAACATTCCCTTGCCAAGGGCAGGTTTTTTGGGAGGAAGAATACAAAGTGAAAAGAAAATAAAGGCGATGGAGAAGAGACATGTACAATAAATACCTCTTTTTGTGGTAATCAAGTTGGAATCAGCAGTAGTAAGAAATACTAATAAAAGAGATACTAGGAACAGACATTTTGTCTAATCCTTAATCAGTCAGAACAAAGGCAAAGTCCTCTCAAAATCCTCAGATTATCTTCTTGTACTCAATGATAGGCCTTCAAAACCATAGTCTATTGTATGCTGCATTCACCAATATTCAGATTTTCTGCAGATTTTCCAGTTCTTTTGCATATTGACTATAAAAGGTGTCTTGTGGACTTTTCTGGTTACTGTGTCTGCCAACTACCAAATGTGTTCTGTTCTCAAGTCAAAATATGCTCCCCTCCGACTGCTGCCCCAACAACTCAATCCTGAATCCAAAAATTAATCTAGATCAGGCGTGGCCAAACTGTGGCTCAGGAGCCGCATGTGGCTCTCGAGAGAAAAAATGTGGCTCATGGAAGAACATCAGCAAATCAATTTAGTAGGTAAAAGTATATAGCTATATGCCTCAGTGTGGCTCTTGAAGGTTTAATAATCAACTTGTGTAGCTCTTGAGTTCCATAAATTTGGTTGCCCGTGAGTAGATTATTTCTTCCCCACACATTACTGTTAGTAATAAAGGATCTGCATGCCAGTTTTCCTTTAATCATGTTTGTGGGATTTCCTTCCCATAAAGTTTACAGTGATGCCTGTGCAATTCTCATACCTGGGGGTGGAGGTGGGGGGAGTACATAGGTGAAAGTGATTGCTTTTGTCATTGGAATTCATTTAACAACTTTGTTGATGACACACAAGAAGGAATAGAAACCATCTCCTTCACTGTTAGCTGCACTGGCCTTCAGAATTACCAGAAATGTTGAAAACATAATAATGTACATCACATTTGATGTCTAAATAAACCTAAGGAAGCAGTTCTGTTGAAGAAAATGTCACAAATGCTGTTCAAAGCACAACCATATTTTAAAATACCATTCATTGCAACCGAGGAGGAATTTAAATGCCCTAGGTCAACTCTATCAAATCAAGAGTTACACTGCATATGCGTCTCTGTCTGCCCCTTACTGGAATTATGACTATATGGTTATACTTCTGCAGAGAGCCTGGAGAAAGTGTTGCTTGCTGAAGCAAGTTCCACAGATCCTATGTAAGCTTATCTCAAGTGTCTACATTTTCAAGTATTTTTTTTATTAAACTGCACACTTGATGGTATACTATATTATTTTAACCCAATGGCTCTTACATGTCTATTAGTATTAAGCAGTGTCTTTTTATATGGAAAATTATTTTCAGAATAATAAGAACTATGATCTTGCTGCAGTTGTCACTATGCATCCAACCATGTTATGAGAAAAAAACCGTGAAGTTCAGTGGTTTTCATTGCCAAGTCAGTTGTCTGTTCCAGATGTTGATTTTTTTTTTTTTTTTTTTTGCATTTTGGTGTATATTTTCCATGTTTCCAATCACAACAATAATAATAATTAATAACAAGCCCTCTTCTATCTGGCTAGATGCTGAAATTTGAATCATATGCCCTCATCTCTTCACTTTGTGAACATGTAAGAAACAGAATTACAGTACACAGAGAAAAACTGGCAAGCAATTTAAAGAAAAATATTAAACTATAAATTATTTTACAGTTTCTGAGGACCAGCAATAACTCAGCTCTGAGGCAATCCAGAGCATTGTTAAATATTTTGCACCCCTTTGTTTCACTGAAAGATTTGAAACCTTGTTGAGAATTTTGTTACAGCATATTAAGGGTTGTGGTTGTTCTGTTTCTTCACTTGATTACTATGGTGGTCTTGAAACCAGTGTCAACATGTAATATGATGTTAAGTTGGTGATTAAAAGGGAAATTAGCAGATATCACCTGTCAGTGGCAGCTGAGAACCTTCTTTATGGAAACTAAGATCCCATCTTAATCATACTGAGGGTGAGATAAGTAAGGTACTTTTAGATTGCTAGGAGGAGATACTAAAAGGAAAGGAAACAGAGAAGACTGGAAAGAGAAAAATAAACATTTATTAAGGCTATTGTGAAAGATACGAATGCCCTCTCCCAAAGCTGGAAGGGACTACATTCTCCTTCTTGCAGGAAAGGATCATAGCCGACTCGTCTCACTGCAGTGGAACTATTTGCTCAGTAAGAGACTATTCAGTGTGAGCAAGGGCGTCACAATCAGATACATCCTTAGAAGCTTTCTATTCCAGCATGACCTTGATGGCCAAAATGTCTGTTAAAATAAATTACATATGACATTGGCAGCCAGAAAGAGCTAATGACCAGCTACATAGAATAATTAGACAAAATGTCAAGTTCCAAAGGGACAACCATGTTAGTGTAGCTCAGCAAAAAAAGCAAGGAGTCCTGTGGCACTTAAAGACCAACAGATTTGTTTATCGCATGAACTTTCATGGGAGAAATTTCCCATCTTCAAAGCATCTGACAAAGTCGGATTTTCTCCCATGAAAGCTCATGTGAAAAATAAATCTGTTAGTCTTCAAGTATCACAGGACTCCTTGCTCTTTTTTTTTTAGACAAAATGTGAGTTTCCCACAAGTTGCTTTGATGCTAACATTTGTATTTACCATATATTAAGCAATATAGATAGATAGATAGATAGATATTTAATAACATTGGTAACTATTGTAGTATACATGCTACAATAAAGGCAATCAAACTTCATACTTCTGGCTACAAACTGGTAATGTGTAGGGCTGAGAGGATTTTCTTCTCCTGTATCTTCTACACTGTTCAATTTACAAGAAGAATTGTGTGATTGTTCTGCAGCTTTCTTGGAGTGTCAGGTTCTAATCCCTGCTGAAGGCAAGATGGTAGACCAGTAGTAGTATTTTGTTTTCACGCTTTCTGCCACACTACCCCTTACTGGTGGGAAAAGGTCCCAGTCAAAATCCATAAAGCTGCCATCTAGTCCTCCTCCAAATCTCTCCTGAACGCTCACCTCTCCTGTAATGCATGAAATAGAATACTTGTACAGCCTGATAAAGGCTAGAATGCAGTGCTAACAGTGCACATCCTATTTATGTTTTGATTTGTTACCCTTATCCCACCCACTTGTATATTAGTTAAATGTTATCTTCTAAATATAAAAATGTTTAGGACAGAGACTGTTGTGTCGTCATAGTACCTTTCCCAACTGGAGTGTAAACTGATTGGTGGTTTGTAGGTGCTACTGTAATATGAATGTTGTATAATTAATTTCAGTGGGCTTAAATTCCTATAAAGGGACTTTAAATATAATAATAAAAAATAAAATATATTTTCTGAAGAAGGATTCAAAGATTGTGCCTTCACATTCCATAGCATACAGTTTTCAAAACTTGCAAGTGTGTTTTGATCCTCTCCTCTGACTTTATGCAGTACAGACAGATTTTGAAATCTGGGTGGGAATGTAGGAATCTTTGCGCACTGGAGCCCAGTTCATGGCAGCTGTAAATCTATTTTAACCAGTTGAATAATACCAACGATAAATTTGGCACCCCATGTTCTTAATATAATTAATTCAGCAGTTGCAACAAGCTAGAGAGAGGGAGAGTTTGAGAAAGTACTGAGTCACCAGCATTAGAGGTCAGATTTAGAACAGAGTGAGGAGGAACTAACTGACCTTTTATAGATTTCTCAATCTTTATATCTGGAGAAAAGATCATTGAATTTCTCTCAAGGTTTTGAGATGGGTGTATGTTTTTAAATACCCCAGATACCAGAATTATTTTTTCATACCATTGTGCAGTTTTGATTTCCCTGGCATTTCAAAATTAGATATTTTGGATTCAATCCAGAGCAAAACATTCACTTTTATGATTTCCTTCATACCTAAAATCTTAAATAGTTTTTTTTTCCTTTTTGAAGTGGTTAATGACCAAAATTTATAAAAGCCTTAGGAATTATTTTCTTCTTAAAAAAACTACAAATGTGAATAAATGGAACACAGATCTAGTGCAGACAACTTTATCGGAAGATTGGAAGAAAATATGCAAATATGTATCTACAGTAAATGTTCGGTCTCCTGGGGAGAAACAGACACTGCAAGCTGCTGTTTTGTACTGAGGTTTCCTTTGTTAAACTGAATGTACAAGGCAATGGCGTTTTTTTTCTTTTTTTATTATTATTTTAGGTAAAAAAGGGGGATTGTTCACCATATGGATGGGCTTCTTTTTACTTATGGAAATTCTCCCTCTGTCCATAATACATCAGAAATGTTAGGAATGGACATAGATTAGTTATATGAACTGACCTAAATTTGCGCAGAAGAACCCTAAATTTCTTAGATTTTTTTAAACAAAAATATAGATTTTGTTTTCTAATTTTGGGGGCAGGGGAGTTGGCTCTGCTGAAGGCCAGAAGAAAAATACTCAAGTGCCATGAAAGCAACTACTCACAATGAATTTAATTTCAGGGACATCTAGGAAATATATGAAGTCTCACAAGAAAGCCAGATAGTTTTGGATAGCCATTCTATTTTTTCCTCTTTTTCACACTTAAAATGGAATGTTTTAAATGAACTGAAAATGCAGTATTTAGGTACCACTTCAATATTTATACTTCACAATTAGTTCTGCAGATACAAAGAGATCTACATGAAGAGAAAGTGTATCACAGAGACCTACCAATTTTTGCGGTTCCTGTTAGTTACGTCCTTAATTAAAAGTCTGGGGCAGCCCTGGCTGAAGCCTCATTTCTTTGGCACACCTAGGTTCTGCAGGCATAGGGTTTAGTCCTGCAGAGTTCTTAAGCACTGCAGGTCTAAAGCTAAATTTCTCCTGTGGTGTTTTAGCTTTGCTCTTGTAGATTTTAGAAAGTGTGCATGGCTGGAGCGCCTAATTATTCAACTCCTTGATTGATTTTATGGAAGTTCTGTGTCCCCTGACATGTTCAAAAAATCTGGTTTCTGATCTATTATGTTGGAAGGGTATAGCACCATGAGGAAACTACATATCAGAGCAATCTGTTCTGTCTTTTTACAATAGCATATGAAAGCATTTCTCTGGAGCTGCCAAACAAGCCAATCTGCTCCATTTTGATCATAGCTAATCTGATTAAGCCTTGTTATATTTGTGCTTACCAAAAGCCTCAGGAGAGTAGGTAAACTTTTATACACAAGTAAAGTGTTATATAGTCTTCAAAAGTAGGCTTAGAGCTTACTATTAAGAAGGCCCTTAGTGTTTTAAAATCAAAGAATCTTAAGAAAAATGGCCCATTTATAACACTGTTCTTCTACTGAGGGTTTTTTTCTGTTAAATAAATATACTAATACAATTCTATGATTTTTAAATGGGTATATAACTGCATCTATCCACTGTGCATGATTTGTAATGTCCTGATCATTACTCTGCTGCTCCCTTACTGTTTTTCTCTTTTTCATTAAAAGTAACATCATCATCATCATACAACCACCATCTAACATGTGCTTGTCTAAAGGCTGTGCTACTTATTAATATTGGGTATAAGAATGACAGGGTTAGTGTTAGACTAATAAACATTTACTTTGGGCTGGGATAAATCATACTGTACAGCCAAAGCAGAGCTCAGGCGTGAAGTAATACTTTTTGATAATAAATGTCATTTATGTGGTGCCTTTTATCTTGAAGGAATTACCAAATGATTTATATAAAAAACATTGCCTCATGGATGAAACAAAACAACTGTCTAATAGCAGAGTGTCACATTTTTGGTGAAAGAAGTTAAAAATACCACATTAATTGAAAGCACAGGATTAATCTAAGAAATGCAAAAATAGTTAAATTGGAATTTGGCCCCAACATAGGTTTCACTCCCCTATTCTTGTGAGAAGTGCCATGTGGTTTTTAATGGCTTCCAGTAAATGACCAGTACTTTGGGTTATCACATTTCATCTGAAAGACATTCTAATATTCCAGTGACTTCTGGCACTGTGTTAGAACATTCATCAGCCCTGATTTAGGGGGCAGAGTGCTGCTACTTCCTTTCCTAACCTGGGTTCATCCCAGATATGTATTATCCATATTCTGGCCAGGCCTGACCTTGCTTTGGTTGTGAGCTATGATGGGGTAGAGCTGTGGTAGACACCAAAACCAATGACAGATGACACATTTTTTGAGGGGAAGGTTGGTTGGTTGTTTAAAGCAAAGCTATATCTTCCAAATAAGTAAATTGGTGATTTTTTTTCATTTTTCTTTTCTTTTTTTTACTTGTTACAAAGAAATGAAAAACTGGTGAATCTAGAGAATTAGGATCTGCAAAAGTGATACATTTGAAAATTGGTCAAAAAAACGGAATAAATGTTCTAAAATGTTGTAAATATGTCTAGTGAGAAAGGTGACCCATGATGAGGTACTTGGGTTTGCTAGAACCAAGACAGTGACATCCAAATTTGTGATTAAAGCTACAGACATTTAATGGTGTGCTGGCTAAAAACAGAACCATAGAAAATAAACATGCAAAAAATGTCTACGGATGTATACATTTTTAAAGTTCTAATAATTTTAGCTTTGTGGGCCCTTTAATATCCAGAGGATAAAATTACAGGGTGATCTTTCCCCTTCTCTCTTAATCTCTTCCTCCTTCTCCTCTGCCCCCACACCTACCATCCCTCCATTTCATACATCAGTTGAATTTTAGCTTATTCATTCATGGTACAAGTGCATTTTTTGCTTTACAAAATCTGTTTTATGTCTCTGCTTTCATCTAAACAACAGCTGAGGAAAATACTGGTTATGGAAGCCTGTGGCATACTGCATCTTACTTACAGGAAACTGAGAAGTTTTTATTTCTGAGTGGGCTAGTTTTTTACACAGTTTTCTTCTCAAATGTCTTAAGAATGCTGAGTTCCCTTCATGGGAGGTCCTTTCATTTACAAATATAACTTTAACAGACTAGTTGCTTCTAAATCTGATCTTTTGATAACAAGTCTTCAATTTTCACTTCAGAAGATATATACTAAAAACTAGCAAGGAAAGTCAGTCCTAGTGCTCAAAATTGTTAGTTCAGGTAAGGATATTTTAAATTAAATTATTTTTAATGAGCATATTCAAGTAAAGTGTCAATATTAGATTATATCAAGTCCCATACTCACTCTGTAAGATCTGTGTTTGACTTTGCATTTTAGAAACATTTCTTTCCTTATGTGCAGCGATTGAGTCTAGGATATCAGAATTAACTGTGAAATCTACACCTACAGAAATATATTTCCAGAAACCATGCAGTGGAAAAATGGAAGCCATCTTAAATTTATTATATTTGTCTGTACTTTGAGAGGCAAAAATTCATTTAGGAACAGAAGTATTGACAGAAGACGAGAAGTACCAACAAAACATTTAAATAAAAAATCTCCACTCTATTTGCTTTCTAGAGCAAACTTGCATTAACTTATGGAGCCAAATGATTCTGCAAGACTAAAGAGCAAAGTTTGCCCTTTGGAGATATGTGTGGTATTCTTTTAGTTGTGTCAGTCCCAGCATATTAGAAAGATAAGTTAGTAGTGAATGTTAACAATAAGTAAAAGTGCCATGCATCCTGTAATAGTGCAGGAACAGGAAGAGCCCCATGCAGCCTGGCAGCATGTACCTTTCCCCAAACAAGAATCAAAGCATCTTCCTTGGTGTAAAAGATCAGAATTAAAGTTTCTCTCACTCTGCCACCACCATATGGAAGGTATTTTGTGACAAAATCCTCACAGATGTTTCAGGTTCAGAGCTGTCCTTCCATTAATTTTTCTGGGGAAGTGCAGGATCTAGCTCTAAGTATTGAGGTCAGTCATACCACAGGTGGGAATACAAGGAAACATCTCTTGGCTCCCAGACCTGCGTTTAATGTATCGATTAGGCAGCTTTTGGAAAACCCCAGTAAGCACACACACTTCCAGCTTTTACAAAATTCAAAAGTGGCTTTTAGATCTTTCAAAAATATGCAGAAAGTGAAAAATACATAGTGTGAAATTTCAGTGACAGTTCTCCCAATTTGCTAATATTTTAAAGAAATTCAAAAATTCAAAAAATTCAATTTACCTAAAACACCCATTACTGATAAGTATTTCAGCCATTATTTTTCACCTCTCTGTTTTTGATGTTACAGTTGCCTTAGGTCAGTGAAAGACAGACTGATTTATTGTCAGTTATCATTTCAGAAGTGACTCACAAAATATTGTACATTAAAATACTTTCAGCCTTGGTCTCCACAGAAAAGGTATAGGAAAAATAAACAATTCTCTCTATCTGGATTTTTCTAAATACGATTTGCTGTTTACAGTGTGACCTGATCTCATGTCTTACACTCCCCTGCATTTATTTCCTCTCATTCTGTAAACTCCCCCATCTTCTATGTGCCTAATGAAGTGGGATTTTCTCCCATGAAATCTCTTGTGATAAATAAATTTGTTAGTCTTTACGTGCCACAGGACTCCTTGCTTCTTTTGATGAAATACACTGGAACTAACTGGTATGGCCTAGAAGGTTCAATTCAGGAAGAAAGGCCCTCATTCAGGGCTAAGTGCAAGCTTCTGGACTGTGCTGTAGAGGGATAAGTTTGGTCACATGTTTGAAGTTAGGCTTGTGCTTAAGTGCTTTGCTGAATGAAGGCTGAACTCTCTGGTTTTTTCATTCTCAAATAAAATGCTGCAGGAATACATGCATCCAGAAATCATACAGAGTGGCTTGCAGGCAGTCCTACACATTCTGTCCAGTTGCTGCTTATATAGACACCATTGCTAGAGCCAAGTGCTAATGGCTGGGGATGCCATATTAGAGGTAGTCAGAAATTCTCCAACAGAATGGTTTTCCATCAGAGAATGCAGATTTGTCAAACATCAAATTTTGTAATTATTCAATTTCTACAAAGATCCAACAAGACCAAGGTAAGTTCCACTGGAAACCTGTCTGGTGTCCTGCAAGTTCACCTTCCCAGTGCCTTGACACCCAATCTGGTAGGCCACTAGGGACCTCTGGATCCAGGCTTCTGGCTCCTTGGTAGCCTGATTAATGGGTTTGAAGCCCATTGGATCCCAGCTTCCTACTTCCAAAGTTCCCATCTTAGCCAGGGCTTCCAAGTGCCCTATCAGCTTGCCAAATGAAATTTGATAGAAAAATTATCCAAAACAACCATTTTTGTTGCTGTTTTCATTTTTTTAGGGGTGTGGTTTTGTTTCATGCAGAATTTTTAAATTTGGGGATTTTTTTCCCCAAAATTGGAATCAGATATAATTTAAAAATGCCCAAAACTTCCATGGAATGGAATTACCATTCTCTGAATGGCTCTATTCCCTATGTCCTCACAATTTCCTGATGGAACTTTTGAGGATGTTTAGACTGATATTATTTATCACTCATATTGCAATAGCATATAGGAGCCCCAGTCATGGACTGGAATTCTCTTGTGCTAGGCACTGTACAAACACCAAAACAGAAAGATGGTCCTGGCATGAAAGAGTTTACTGTCTAAGTGTCAACTGATGCAATTTACTGGGGACTAACTAACTTGTTTATAATGGCTCTGGGATTGGGAGATCACGAAACTGAACTTTACATCTCTTTTACAACTCCACTCCTTGCCATCCCAAGCCTTGCATGGTTCCTCACCCAGAGATAAGAATCTAACAGTAGAAATATATCTAATACCTCAACCTCTTGTGGGAAGATGAAGGAATAAATTTACACCCGCCCGCCTCCAATAATAAAATAACACAGTTGGAAAGTAGGAAAGGAATGAGGAAAGGAGAGTTAAAGAGATGACAAACACTCAACAATAAAATATTTAATTTCTTTGCATCTAGACATTCCTAAGTGCTAATTGCCAAAGTTTCTAGGCACCAGTATAGTAATTAATGGACTGCAGAAAAATCCAAAAAGAGCCCCATAATATGTTCAGTAGGATGCTAATACTCTGTAGGTGTGTGAAAATTATGTACGCACACATCTAAAATTTTCTTCCTCTTTGCTATCTTCAATGTTGTCACTGTGGGATGGCCATCTCAGTGTTCCTTTTGTTTAAGTACTATCAGCTCAAGAGAGAGGAAGATTTTACCACTAAAATCTTAGCACAACATCATTAAAAACAGAGAAAAATCAAACTTGTAGTCATTTTCTTATACCACTTATTTATTACTCAGCTATCAGGTTTAAACAGTAGAAGATTAGGAATATTGAGTAGGAAATGTTTTGCCTGTTCTAGGAAAAAATTTAAGACTTCAGATACATTTTCTGATCTGAATCAGGACAAAAAAAAAACCTGAACTGATAATCTGAAACTAAATAAAATTCAGAGGAGGAAAAAAAAAAAACAACAGTTCAGGTCAAGCAATTCATTTCATTTCAATTTCAGCCTTTTTAAATTGTGACTAAACTAGTGAGTTTCTTTACAGTGTGACACATTTATTTCAATATGTGATTCATAAACAGCCCTAGTGGCTAAACACTGTATTTTTGCTACAAAGGATTTTCTGCCCTGTGCGGTCTGTTAATCCATGGAACAACACAACCTTCCTGTGTCTTTTCCACTCCCCCCCCAAAGCACTCCCTTTCTAGACTAGAGGATGGATTGGGTCTTAAAGCTCTGAGTCTAGAAGACTATGGTTTATTTATGAGCTGCTGTCTATATGTAATTGGTTTTCGTATGTGGTTATGTTTTTCACTTTCTGTGTTCTCAATGTCTGATGTATGGTTTTCTGAACAGAAGGGTTTGGATTATGAACTCAAAATAGATTGCATGGTTTCCATTTACTGTCAAATTGCCCATGTAAGATTTTTTTTTTTCTTGTGAGCATGCATGTACATGTGTCTGCTGGATTTAGAAAGCATAATACAAAGACAGCCAACACATTGAACATGCTGGGAAGCTTTTAAAAGTAAGTGGCTGGAAGGGTTGTAATTTCGAAATAACACAAAATAAAAAGTGAACCATTAGTGAGAGGATCTAGGAAAGTTGGCAGGAAACTTTGTCATATGTAAGAGGTGAGAAATGGTAGTTGTCATAATGAGCCAGTTGCTATAGCTTAAGCCATTACCTCCAGCATTGTTTTTTTAAGTGTAACAGAAAGCTGTCATGCAAACTAGTAAGTGTTCCCTGCTGACCAATAACATGTGTTTAACAACAGTGTATGATATTTGGCTCTAAAGGCAACAGCAGCTCTTTTTAAAAAGGCTTTTAGAGAACAATCATCAGTTGTAATTTCTGATACATAATTTGCTATGCACTGTACACTTTCTGTATTATTAAAATATATGTGCAATATTAGCTCCCTTCAAGATATTGCTCACCAATTTTGTTGACAAAAATGTTTGATGAACTTCAGATGTAGCTTTAAAGTGATAGATTTCACTAGTGGTATGGTTACAGCCACCAGAATAATATGAATAATTTTAAGATGTGATGAAATGGTTTTCTTATGTTGCTTAATGACAATACTACTTACGCAATGTGCCAAATTACCATTAAGGGATATTTTAAATCACTTCAATAAATCTTAAAATGATTTTTAGATATCACATAATGCCTTCCAGTTGACATAACAAATGAACCATTTCAGATTTCATCGAAAGCTCTTTAGTACATGTCAGCAGACTATTTTGGAATAGTTTCAAAATATGACACATTGTAGTAAATCATTCTGAGGAACCTTAGCACCATTCCTACCATTATAAAGTATTATGTGTTGGTTTGTAAATCATTGTAGATTGCATATCAACTCGTGTTTTTGTCACATAGCTGAAGTAACCGAAATAAAAATCTGTCATGGTGGAAAATTCCCTTTTCCATCACCTCACTTTATTTAACAGTTTCTAATGTTGACATTTTATGGGTCGGTAATGAGGACTGGAGATATTTTCTCTGTTCATTTGTCAGAAACTTAGTTATAATGTCCGGGTATCACTGTCATAATGGAAAAATTGACCTTAGAAGGTAGAATACAGGCTATCTTCATACATACAGCATCTACTAATTGGAGTAAGAAGCACTTGATAACTTTATAACTAACAAAAACTTTAACAAAGTATTTGGTAAGGTGCTGAATATAATGCATAAACTATTGCATCTTCTTTGTATTCCAGCCATATAACATACATATAGCAGATGATAAATATTTTAAAAATAGGAAATGTTATTTAAACAACTTCCCACTGTAGCCAAATCTCAACTGCAAATATTATGATGTTTTGAACTTTAAGTGCTCATAACGATATCATTCAAGAATCACTGGTCCAAAGAACCCCTTTGGGAATAGAGTTATTATTAATTAAAAAATAATTGCTTTTAGTTAACTGAGTTTCCCAAGGACCAGTTGTATTGGGAAGTCTGGTATAATGAGCTGATATCACTAATAGAACTGCATTGTAAAACTATGTGATAATATCTTGTGATAATTAATGACTCCATTGTGAGCTATTCATTCAAAACAAAAATTATGGTGCTCAGTGCTCACATTTTTGGAAATGAAGTACATCAATAACATCTATTCTAAGGACACGTTCCTTTTAATGTCCAATTTTTATTTTTTAAACAACCTCCTAGAATTAGATATCTACATTAATTATTTACACAATGCAGTGCAGCATATGTCTGATCCAAAGTTCACTGATGTCCCAATTGGAGTCTTTCCATTTAGGTCAGTGGGATTTGAATCAGGCTCCATCTTTCTAATTCTTTTTCTTTCAAACAGTTGCAGCTGTAGTCAGCTATTTAGTAAAAATAATAATACAAATAAACAGCTAAAAATCCCATATATCTGAATAAAATGTCTGTAAATAGAAATGTAACAATAGAACTTTGGAAAGGTTACTTTATTTTATATGATTTGGAGAAAGAAGTTTAGAGAGGAGAGGGTGCATTTAATGCTTGAGATAATGATGCGACTAAAGACTTGACCCAAGAACAGTGCCAGCTGATGTTATACAAGCCACTCTGCACAGCTCTTGTAGTTTATTTCATTTCTGACCTGTAAGCCCTTGCTTTTCCAGTCCTAAGACTCCTGAGCAGAGATTACCACTCATGCAGAAATATATGGTGGTTTTGTGATGTAGACAAATGTGCAGTGAAGATTAAATTGAGAACCAAACTCACTGTACTTGTGACCTAATCCATATGTGAACACAGGTTGCCAGAGGAGAAAGGCATTGAACCACTGTGCCATCTTGCCCCTTAAATTGAACAGTTCATTTTTAATACAGTGTCTCCCTATCCTGGTTACTGCTATGTCACTAATAGCAGAGAAATCATGCCTCTGGGCCTCATCTATCAATAAGTATTGGAGAGCCTGAAGGAACATGGAAAAGGGAAAAAAAGCTCGTAAATTTTCTTCAGTACTCAGGAACACAAGTGGAACATCCAAAAATGGTAGGAGAGCTTCAAAAATTAGTTTACTATCACAGGCATCTTGTTAAACTGAATAAATTGTGGATTTCCAAACATATGCAACTTAAAGAAAGATTAATAGATATAGATATAGGTATAGATATAGATATAGATATAATGTATGTATCTATGTATAAAATTTCAGCCTCCATCAATACTATTTTGTCAGACCAGAAGAGTAATATATGTTGCTCCCTACATGATACTTTATCTCCTTTCGTGCAGAGATGATCTGTACCATGAAAAACTACTTTCTGCATGAGAAAGGTGGCCTTCAGAGCAATAGTTGCTTTTTAAGTCTTTCCCTTGCAGCCTGGTGCAGGAGTGAGATGGCAAGTGATCTCAGACTAAAAGATCTAAAAAATCATGGTAAACGAGTGGAAGGAATAGACAAATCATTTTAAGGGAAGCGTTCCTGGTGTTCCAGTACAAATATGAAGTATTGAAAAAGCTGTTATAGCAAAACTATTTCATTAAGTATTGGTTGTTTTCAATATAATGTGTGTGTGTGTGTGTGTAGTTTTATAAGATAATGTTTTATTTTTAAAAAATCCTGAGGAAATAATTAGCTTCTATTTCTTGTTTTACAATCCCCAAGAGCACGTTTGTTAAATCAAGCAATACATTCTTCAATGTTTCTGGCTACTGTATTCTCTTCGAGAAACTCTGGTGACTGTTTAGAATCCCTTATGAGCAAGAATATTTACTAAGTAATCATTCATTTTGTCAATTCAATTTCCACTTGGTGGTGATAGTAATAGTAGTCAGTGATCCTTCAGAGTTCAAGGATGATTATCTTCCATAAAATTATAACCAGTTATTGTTGGTGGTTCTGCAGGTGGCTAATAAGATGAATCTGGGATCCACAGGTCTTGTCTCCATTTGGGGCAGATGTTTCCCAATGAAAGAGATTGATCTGGTTTGTTAAGTCAGGCTGTGACACATTCTTTCCTTCTTTCCCTTTCTCTATTTCATGTTGTTTGTGTTGGATCTTAAAATGTTTGGATCCTTTTCTCAAGGTCCTTTTCCATTTTGTTTGGTCTAGGGCTTGGGTTTTCTATGAATTAATATCAATATTGAACTTCTCACTGGCTTTAAGGGTGTCTTTGAAGTTCTTTCCTCCCACTCCCATTTGTTGGCCATATCCATTGGATAGAACCCAAAGTTCCTACTTTGTAAAAATAATATATCTGCAGATTTCACTGCTGTTCTCTCTACTGCTCCACAGATAATAAATGAAGGTTCAACAAAACCAGTCCTACCCCTGAGTCCTTATCTCTATCTTCCCTTCTATCTTTAAAACAATACCAATTCGTGATTTTTTCACAGCCCTCATATCATCTAGGGCTTCTGAGATATTGAGCCATGTGATTATGTGAGAATGTTAGCTTTTACTTCATGAGTTAAATTGATAGCCCTCATAGTTGTGAGAGAGAGTTTGCAAAAGACAACTTTCATGATTCAGAAACAGGAAGAGAAAAGAAATGGAATTTTTTTTTAATCTTAATTTTAAGCAAATCTCATGATTTTTGGGGGGTGGATCTGACTCATTTTTCAATGCTTGGAGTTGTAAATAATAATATTTGGATCTCTGTATCCAAATATAAACCCATTTAACTACTCACTTTAAAAATAAAGAACTTTTATCATATTACTTAATCTCAGATCCATGCCAAGCAAGAGTGGAGAGAGACAGCATATACCAGTAACAATTAAACAATTAAAGTCATGCCTGCTGGTTTCACAAAACAGGAGTTTTGTATTATATCCAAAATCTTGTCTAGGAAGCCCCACGTAATTGTAATTATTATGATTATGATTATGATTAGTTATTTATTTGTTTACACTGGTTACAATGTGAAGGGGGGTTGTTTGTCTGTCCTGTTTGTCTGTCTGTCTGTCTTATAGAAGGAAGTCTAGTGCAGAAGGTAATATTCATTGGGATATACACCGTTAATCCGGTGACTGTTTACTGAGCCTTCTAGACAGGATGAACACAAGCAGTTGTGACTGTGAGACTTTCACTGAAAATGTAAAATCTTTGCCTGTTAGAATATTTGTTTAGCTAAGAAAGTTTACACAGCTGGTGGAGAATTATTGTGTAGGAAATTAAGTCTTTGTTGTTCTTTTGTCTTATTTTTATACTCATGAGCACTGCCTACCAGCTTTTGTCCTTCTTTTTAGAGCCCAGATACTGCAAAAGAAATTCCAGACATTAGAAGGTCTAGGTGGGTGTGGTAATATCTCTTATTAGACCAACAACAAGAAGCTACAGAAGTTTATAGAAGTTGGTCCAATAAGACATTATATCACCCACTTTGTCTCTCTAATAACCTGGGACCAGTAAAGCTACCTCAATACTTCATCAACTTGAATTAGACCTTCATGTCAGAGATGAGCCTGTATAATAAATCTAGATCTGGATCAAAACACTCAGTTGCAAGTATTGTGGCTTAATTTATTTTGTCTTCAGTTATAAGTGAAGTTAATAGTTAAGCATATTGTAAGGATTGGATAATATTTCCCATTGTATACCCCTATTTTAAGTTCCTAATAAGCTTTGTCATGTTTTTTCTATTCACTTTTGACTTTTCTATGCTTGTTTTTGCTTCAGCCTGATATTTTTTTTAGAGTTTCAGCAAAAATGCATTTGCCATTCCCAAAAATGAGATTAAAGTAAAAAAGGTAGTTTTGCTAGTTTTTGATTTTTGTTGTTGTCGTCATCGTCGTCAGTTGGTTGAAGTTCAACTAGCTATTTAAAGAGTTGCAGCACTTCTGAAGTTTAGTGCTGGAACCTGTAATTTGACAGACATGGAGTCATATAAGGGTTTCTTTCTGTTCCTATGAATATTCACTGGGAAAGCAGCTGAAAATCTCTCTCTTCACATGCTGAGTAGAGTTTTACAGTTTTGCTGCTAAAATTGTTGAATGTTCCATCTGCACTGAGTGTGGTCCAGCTCCACAGAGCTTCCTGTATGTCAAGGATGCTCCCAAACCAAGCTGTCTCTCCTATAAAGTTGTCAGAGAGGTAGTAAACTGTTCAAGAATGCTGTTTCTGCTGGCCTTTCATCCTCCTCTAATCCAGAGGATGGTATGCTGAATTAGGAGTCAAAAGCTGACCATGTATTCTAGTCTAAACTCTTACCTTGATTGCTGTTAATAGAGGATAAATATCCACTACTATTGCAGGACATTTCTTTAATTCAATTTGTTGAGGTCTGTGCAATGGATCAAAGGATACTATATTTGAACCCTGCTGACAACTCCTATAGGTTGTTGGCATAACTCCACATAATGGAATTTCTGTTTTTAGTTTTCCCCTTATAAACAAAAACAAAAACAAAAAAAATTAGGAGTTAACAACATGTGAGCTTTCTTAAAAGAGCATTAAGGTAGTAAAGTTAAGTGTTCAAAAGCTAAAAGATGTCAAAATTAAGGTTCCCTGTAGAGCGCTAATTTGCTAAATTATGTGCATGTTTTATGATACGTGATTGGATTTTCTAAAGTGCTAAAAAAGTTTTAGGCACCTTACCTAACTGTTGTTTGAAGTCCATTGGATTTAGACTTGTAACTGCCACCTACAGTCCTTATTTACAAGATCACATACTGCTGTTTTCACAGCACCTCTGTCTCAGTCATTCCACAAATGGGTGGTTTCTGGGATGAGGAGAACATTTTTTATTTTGAGTCTCTGAACTTGGTTCTTGGTGACTTGAGTTCTATTGCTTGCTTTGCTACAGACTCCCAATGCTATTGGGTAAGGCTATCACAATGCATATCTGCAGAGTGATTAAAGTTACTTCCCTTAGACTTTAACATTTTTAATATACTTTGTTGGATGTAATTATATGTAGTGGAAATACACTGTATTTTGCTATTAACTAGTGGTTTGGGTCAATGTCAGTTGAAGGAGTACAATGCAATAAAGATGTTTGAAGGCAGTGGTTCCCAACTTTTTTGGCTTGAGGACCACAGTTACCATTTTCACCTGCCTGAACAGCTACCAATCTATCAGCTCTTAAAAAATGTATTGACATATACACCACTGACTGCAAATCCCTGCATATTTAAAGTAAACATTTTGCTACTACTGTGCTCATTTTTAGTCACTATTTTACACATACAAATTACCCACAGTGTGTCACACACTCACAGACAAACATTACTATAGATGAGTGACTGTCGGTACACATTGGAGCACATGACCTGACACCTAAATCACAGTCGGCGACACACCACAAGGCGTTCATTTTTAGAGTCCTGCCCCTCCTCCAGCATGGTGGGTCCTGGCTGCTCTGCCAGCAATCCCTTCTCCACCTGCACTGCAGCCAGATGGAAGTAGTTCAGTGAGGAAGCTGATCTCCCATCACCCTTGCTGCAGCATGAAAATGCATGTGTCCTGTAGCCTCACTGGCTTCAACTGGATCTCTAGGCAGAGCCTCCCTTCTGCAGCTGGGGAATGGGAAAATCAGTGTTCCCCTCCAATGGCACCAGCAGAGACCCCAGCAGAGCATTTTGCTCTGTGCTTGAGCTAGGGGAGAGAAGTGCTGATCTCCCCTTCCTCCAACTCCAGCAGAGACCCCTGTGCTTCCTCCTCCATCTGGGGAAGGGGTGCTGATGCCCCATTCCAGTTGGGTGCAGCAAAGAGCCTGCACCAGTCTTGTAACCCTCTGGCAGCCATTCCAACTAGTCCTTAGGCAGTGGCTCCCTTCTGCACCTATCAGGAGGGACGCCATGGGCCACTTTTGGCCCCCCAGACACAGGTTGGGAGCCACTGTTTTGGTGTAACCAATATATAATTACTGCATGCCTGACATGAAATCACCCTAAAATGCTGTTATCTTTAACAAGTGCCCAGGTAAGTCAGCAATAATATGGCATGTTGTGTGTAAAATGATTTACTGACTGTAACTGTTAATATCAAGAAAACTACCATCCAAACTACTACTCTGTATTTTTTCTCATTAGAATCTTGTTTTAATCAAGTTTTTTTAAAATGAAACGGATGGAAAAGCATTTACAACACTGCTGCTGCTGTCTCTCTCTCTAACATGAGCATTGACTTCTTGATACAACCACCTACTTGCAATACAATACTAGACAAAATAGTACAAGCTGAAAACATGCTTCCATGAAGTCATACCTAAGCTGTTTACCCCATGCCTAATCTTATCAATGGCCATGCCCCTCCCTGCAGAGCTGTGGATAGGACTGGGGTCACAGTCAGGACCCAGGGCTGCAACTGGGAGCAGAGTCATGGTCAGGAGCCTGTGTTCAGGCCCAGGGGCTGCAGCAGGCCAAGGGACTGTAGGCTGAAAGCAGGGGCTGGGCATTGAGACCATGGCTGGGCACCATGACTAGGGCTCAAGGAGGGGGCCAGGTGACTGAGCTGAGGACCAGGCTCTGAGGCCACACACATGTTCTGCATTCAGGCCTGTCAAGTCCACAACCAAACTGTGAGCCAGTACCTAGCCCAGTGGTGGCTGGGCCTGGAACAGAGTTTGGCATGGCCCAGAGCAGAGCAAGACTCAGTAGGACTCTCTCTTGCTGTCCCCAGCCTAGCCACACCTCCTTGAATATTCCTCTGTGCCCCTATAGGGGGCAAGCCCTGCATTTGGAAGACCTCTGCTCCATGCATTAAAGAACTGATGGATTAATACTAATACTTCATGAACATTCAAGGAAGTGTTGTGTTGCTCGACATACTGGGCCAGGGGAGTCTATTTTCCTTCCATACATTAAAAACTTTCACCCTTCCAGAGCTGGAAACAATACCCACAGAAATTAAAAATTCATACAAAAAGTTCTCCCCATCAAATGCTACATGTGTCTGAGTGTGAATATGATTATGGTATAACTGAGAAAATTAGTATTGCAGCTCATATTCACTTGTCAGGTTAAATGTGAGGGACTACGGAATCTGCCGGAAAATGTGTGCATGTTAATGCTGGTCAAATACAGTAAACTCAGAGGAGGCATTTGGGGTAGGTGGAGCAGGTGACCACCTATGACCCCCCCCAACAGCAATGGCCCCCTTCACCTACTCCAAAAGCAGTGTCTGCCTCCCACCCTGCCAACCACATGGCAGGGAGCCGGGGCCAGCAGCGGGAGTGGGGTTCGTGGGGAGGCGAGGCCCAAGGCCAGTTGAGCCATGGGAGCTCTGGTGCTGGGGGGAGAGCGTGGGGCATAGGGCTCTGTCCCAGAGATAGGGCTCCCATCCTGCCTCTGGGCCAGCTGCTCCACCCTCAGGGGCAGGTGGGGCCAGCCCAGAGGCCCAGGTCTTTACTCCTGCCCTGCCCCTTGCCTTTGGCAGTGGGCGGTTGGGGCCCCTGGCAGGGTACTGGGCCCATGGAGAGAGCCAGCCATGGGAGGAATGAGCTGGGGAGGGTTGGGGCCCCTGGTGGTACCCTGGGCCTGCAGGGGGAACCAGGACACTCGGGGTGCAGGGGGGGCCTTGGGGCCCCTGGTAGGTGGAGGAGGCTGGCCCCAAGGAGCCAGAGCCATGGGGGGGTGAGGTGAGGTGGCTGTGGAGGACCGTGGAGGTGAGCCAGGGACTAGCAGTGGAGAGCTGGGGCTGGGGGTGGGGGTGCGCAGTAGGGGGAGCTGGGGCTGCAGAAAAGCATTGTGGCAGTATATGGGGTACCCCACAATGGGTCTTTGTCTAGGGCCCCCAATTGCCTAAGGCCACTGCTACATGAACTGGTGTCCTTTGTAGCTCTTTTCAAGTTTTTATACCATGCCTTACTGTCACTAGTCATCTAATACCCTGTTCTAGCTCCTTATAGAATATTCTTGTCAAAAGCAAGAGAAACTTCAGCAAGATTAAGATGCCCAGAGAGCATCAGGAGGCACAAGTCTTAAAATGCAGACCAGGCCCCTAGGCATCTCCTGTAAAATCTCTCCACTTTACTACTCACGGAAGGCCTGTGAAGTGACCTTCCTCCTGTTTTCAAGGGGAAAGCAGAATTGTTGCAGAACACTTGGACCCATGCTGTTTCCTCTGTCAATGGCTTTTCTATGGTACCAGGAAGAACATGGCCTTTAAAACTTGTCATAAGAAAATACAAACGATCTAAATTAAGTACCAGACCAAGCAGGGCTGGCCTTACCATGAGGTGAACTGAGGCAGCTGCCTCAGGTGTGACTGGCAGGGGCGGGGGGGGGTCTCCACTAGGACAGAGTGTATAAAAATTGAGAGACCTTTGTAACTTTTGGCGCAAGCAAGGAATCATGGGGGCATAATTTGAAATCCCCAGCTCAGGTGCCACAATGTGGTGGGCCATTCCTGAGATCAAGAAAATGTGGAATTAAAGATCCTGCTCTGTTCTTAGTTCATCTCTGTCTAGTCTCTGCAGCAAAGATGGTCTATGGCCCTGTATCAATTGTGAGAGAATAGCGAGAATAGAATATAACTCTAAAGCACTCAAGTGGAGTAAACACAGTTCTTATGATCTCAGTAATCAGACAGATTGGGAATGTATTGTAAGGCTTTTAAAGGCTACTGTTCCTAAAAGAATGTTAGGCATTTCTGCAGCCTTAATTTTGTTTGTTTGTTTGGGGTGTTCTTTTTAAGTTCAGCTTTGTGTGTTTTACCTTTCTTAGAAGCTTAAAAAATCTGACACAGGTTTACTGCAACACATACACATCTCCCACGTCTACCAATTTTGTCCTTTTCCATTTCACAAGTAGTGATCATTGTTTATGTGTTTGAGCGGAACCAAAATTGCTGTGTTTGACAACAATGACCATTTCTACTAACTAGCACATGGAAGATCTTACTATACACATCTTTGAGCATCAGTCAGCTTGACTGATATCTTTAGAATTATGTACAGTACCCAGAAGAGGTCCTTTTGTAAATTTTTTAGTCAGCTGCTGTTACAACATTGTTAAATTATTGCCATGCTATTGTTTTTGGTGAGTCCCCTAAAAAGAGCTACTGAGCTTTCTAAAAATGTCTTGATGGTGCAGTAAATTTTAAAAATAGACATTCTAGTTAGATGTTAGGTCTAGAGAACTAACATTCCCCTTCATATTGCAATATTTTTACCAAAGGTCAAATTGTAATTACAAAAACCATGTTGTTTCATTTCAGACATACAACAGCTTCTTAAGTAAACTCTTCCTATTGACGTCAACAGGCCTATGCACAAGATAAGGACTCATCACTTAAATAAGAGTTTAGTTTGCAGGATCAGCCTGTTAATCCTGAAACTATAAAATACATTGTACTTGAACACACATTTTAAATGGTAAATTAGAATGAAAAAGCAATACCTGATAAGGTGATAAGGGTGACAACAAACATTAACATGATATTCTTCCCATGAAAAAAAGAACAATTTTAATTCTGTCATATTGTCTGCAGTATATGAAACTGATTCTGTTTGGTTAAGTACAGAGACAATTCAGTGAAGCATTAAAAATAAAACATCTCAGTAATTAAACTAGAGAATCAGAGAAGTATTTCTCTTCTTATGTTGTTTGTTTTTTTATTAATACAATGGGGATTTTATGCCTTACAAAGAGGATCAACTTTCTGTGAGAAATTGAGAAATTCATCCAGTCTTAAAAAGTTTTTAAATTGTTTAATGGTAAGTTTGAGTAATATGACTTTTAACAGATTCACAGTAGTGCATGGGACATGTACATAAATGACTCGAGTCGGATTCTCAAAAGCACCCAAGTCTTAATTCCTAGATTTTGATATTCAACCTCAGCAATAATTTACCAGAGAACACTGATCCCCTGTAGGAAGATCATCTTCCACTCTTGTCAGCACGTTCTCTTTTCTCCCTTGCCTGTGATGAATGCAGGCTGCCCAGGCTATGTACATATGAAGGCTTTTCAGGTAGGCACCTCAGGAGGGGCAATCTGTGCAATGAGTTCCCACCGAGACTTTGGTAAGCTGACCTGTGGGAAGGATGGGTCTGCTTCCTAGCTTGCATTCAAAAACCCACCCACAGCTTGAGCCTTATGTATGTGGAAATCTCAAGAAATCAGGAGCTCTCAGTAGTGTTTCAGTGTTCCTGTAGCCAGGGGTGAAAGTGCACCCTGGTGATCAATGCAGCAGTGATCATGAGAGAACTTGTGAATATGAGAGAGAGAAAGGGAATGAGTGGAAGGGTTAAGTGTGTGAGCACAGATTTGCATGTGGGAGGAAAAAAGTTAGCAAGTAGAGGGTGTGGAAAGGAGGGAGAGAAAGTGGGTACACCAAAGAAAATTTGAATGTCATTATATTAGCATTTTCTGGTGGAAAAATGTTTTAGTCAGACGACCTCTCAATAAAGACCTTGGATTTATGGGTGGATATCTACCAAAGTGAGTGAAAAGACTGTAGAATAAGCCACCAACTCTCTAAAAGACATCAATTTCAGTCACCTCCAAACCAAGGCATCCTGTATAGTCTTTGCATCATTATGTTTAGTTTAGTTTAAAAAGGGAAGGTGGGGGGGATTAAAACAGAGGTGGGAAGAAAGAGTATGAAAAATGAGTGGTAAATAACAATGCATTCCAATCCTCTTTAGAGTCTCATCTTAATACTGTGTCAGTAATATTCTAACTACAATTGATTTGTGCCTGTGATGGCACTTTCAATAAAGCTGCTATGAATATTCCCAACTAGATTTTCTATTGTACATTTTTAAATATTAATTTGGTGAGTATCCCAAAGAGTCAATAGAAATTAGGAAAATAATACTACATTTAAACTGTGGTAACTTTTAAAATATTTATAGTTTTAAATTGTACTTGAACTATTTAGCATCTACCATGGAAAAATTGTTGGTCTCCTCTAGGTATATGTCTCACTAACTTCCCTACAATAAATTGTACAATAGCACTTAAGTGAGCATAGCTTCTACTGTTTGCTTCACTTTTGTTAGTCTTTCTCTAACACTTAGCCGAAGCTAGTTTTCCCTTACCTATACCCGACTTTCACAATTTATTTTAGGTGTATGTGTCTCATTATCTACATTAAAAAAAGAATCAAGAATGGAGTGAGTTCATGAACAATTTGCCTGGGTGTACAAAATTTTATATGAATGTGATTCAAAGACAAAAATGTCAGAAGTAAGATCCAGTCTGGGCCCACAAAATATACTTGTATGAATACAGACAAGTATGCACCTGGAATGTGTTCATTCAGTCTGAGTAATGAGACAGAAGACAGCTACATGAACATGCAGGTATATGTAGCTGGGCAGTTACCCACTTTGCATGGGCTAATATACATGCATACACAGTTATGTGCACAAGAATTGGCACAATCGCATAAGTGGCAAGAAGTTTAGATTTGAGCTCTGTCACTTATTACTTGACTGGAGTGGGATCTGTGCTTTGCGGAGACAGGACATGCTGTGACTTCTATTGCTCCATAAATATCTTTTTTTTTTATCTGACAGATCAGTGTAAATATGATTGGGAGGGAGATACACAAAGCCCGTTTCAGTGGAGAAAATGTAGCCACAATGCTGGGATAAGAATTGGCATTTGTAGAAAGGAGCGTGTAAGTGTAAGTGTGACATTCCTGGGTACACTTCAGTGCCAGTTGATAAACTCCTTTGGTCTCTGGAGACTTGTTTCTTTTTTTCCCTCACACCTGATGCCAATAAAAATATGTTGTCATTTCTGTTATTCATCAGGATCTCCAAATTCTTTATGAACATTACTAACTCAGAAGTAAATTGAGCATGAGTTTCTTTAGCCTACATATCTCAAATGAAATACTACAGTTATTTATCAATACTTCATGAGTGTTTCAGATAAGAAGCAAAGCATGCAATAAAAACACCAGGGATTATGCTAATTTAAGCAGTCAGAAAACCTAAATTAAAAGCTCATCCAGGTATTCCCCTACCCCCCCCCCCCCACCCCCCACACCCCACCCTGGATTTCCTAAGCCCCCACCCCCAGTTGTCTGCTAGCTAGTAACATAGCATTGTATCAGTTTAGTCATTGGTTGGAAATGACTTGACTGAACTGAACTCACAAAGAGGTAAGGAAAACAAACAAGGAGTTTGGTAGCACTTTAAAAAACTAGGAGGTTCAGATGCCATATCAGATTGCTTCTCAGTTGAGGCGGAAGGGGACAGATGTTATGGACTCTCCCTTATAAGAAGTATCTGATTAGCAATCAGCTCTAACTTTTAACGGTATTAGGCAGGTCAAATAGTTCTTGCATGAGCTTTTGTGGGAGAAAATCCTACTTCATCATCTGGTGAAGTGGGATTTTCTCCCACAAAAGCTCATGCAAAAAATAAATCTTTTAGTCTTTAAGGGCCACATAACTCCTTGGTGCTTGGTGGGTTTTTTTTGTTTGTTTGTTTTGCTGGACTAGACTAACATGGCTATCCCTTTGGAAATTGACAAATAGTCCTTGTTGTTCTTAGTTAGCCTCCATACAGAGTCTTTTGTTGTTTTAAGTGACCATTATACCTGAAATCACAGATAATCAGGTCTAAGTGCTAGTGCTTAGACCTGGGGTTTGGGAAAGTAACCATATCTTGTGGAGACTAGAGACTTCCAGCCTGCATCAGCTTAAGTTCCCCCACTGAGACCTAAAATCACAGCAGTCAAGTCACACAGGGTGTGGAGAAAGAGGTTATATCCACAACAAAGGTGATTAAGTGAAGTAGTGAAGAACAACACAACCAACATCTGGAGGAACGAGCAAGGTGCTGCTACTTCCTTTGTCCCAATTTTCCCTGGAAGGTGAACTCTTGAGAAAGTACCTCTGAACAGTGAGTCGCCCTCCAGTACTGATAAGGAAAACAACAAGGTGAGCAAGATATGGAGAAGGAGAGGAGCACATTAAAGGAACATTTGTTTGTTGAACAAACAAGGAGGCTACCAGCACTTTTAAAGACTAACAAATGTATTATCTCACTGTGTTTTAGTGACTTTGCTCCAGAATGCTAGATTTGTGACTGGGAAAATTGCATAAATATTTCCTAGTAGGCCAAGATTTTTAAAATGCTTCTTTTCCAAAGGTCATTATCTCACTTCATCACTACCTTGGGAGATCATTATCTTGGATATTTTCTGTACTAAAAGTTTTTATGTTTTAATTAATTTTTACATAAGAGCATTAGAATGGCAATACTGGATCTGTCCAATGGCCATCTAGCCCAGTTCCAAAGGGGTTGCCATGTTAGTCTAGTTCAGCAAAACAAGCAAGGAGTCCAGTGGCACTTAAAGGCTGACAAATTTATTTATTGTATGAGCTTTTGTGGGAGAAAATCCCACTTCATCAGACACCTGTCTTCTGACAGTGGGTAATGCCATGTGCTTCAGAGGGAATAAACTGAACAGGCAGACATGGAGCTATCTGTAGCTTCACTTCTTGTCCCACCTTCTGGCAAAAGGAGATTAGGAACATTTCAGAGCATAGTGTTGCATCCCTCTCTGCCTATCCCAATTAATACCATTGATGGACCTGTTCTTAAACTTATCTAATTCTTTTTTTAACCCTGTTGTAGTCTTGGCTTTCACAGCATCCTCTGGCAAAGAATTAAACAGGTTGACTGTGTTATGGGAGGAAATACTTACTTTTGTTTTAAACCTACTGCCTATAAATTTTATTTGGGGACACCTAACTCTTGTGTTACATGAAATATTAAATAGCATGTCCTTATTCACTTTCTCCATTCTAGTCACAATTTTATAGATCTCTATATCCACCCTTAGCCATTTCTTTTCCAAACTGAAAAGTCCCAGTTTTATTAAGCTCTTCTCAGATGGAAACTGTGCAGTATCCCTAATCATTTTAATTGCCTTTCTCTGTATTTTTTCCAGTTCAAATATATTATATATATTTTTTGAGATCAGACAATCAGATCTGCATGCCATATTCAAGATGTGGGAGTACCCTGAAATTATATAGTGGCATTATGATATTTTCTGTCTTATTAAATCCGTTTCCTTTCCTAATGGTTCCTTGCTAACATGCTGTTAGCTTTTGTGCGCAGACACTGAACAGAATTTTTCAGAGGACTATCCACAATAGACTGCAACATCTGGTGAGACTTGCTCATATGCTCAGGGTTTACCTGATCACCAATTTTCAGTTAGAATTACGGAAGGAATTTTCCCCAAAGGCAGATTGACAAGGGCTACAGGGGTTTTTCACCTTCCTCTATAGCATGGGGCACAGGATAGTTCACTTGCTGGTGGATTCTCTGTACTTTAAAGTCTTTAAATCATGACTTGAGGATTTTAATAACTAAGTCGGAGGTTAGAGATTTATTACAGGAGTGAGTGGGTGAGGTTTTGTGTCCTGCATTGTGCAGGAGGCCAGACCATCATATTGTTCCTTTCTGACCTTAGAGTCTATGAGGCTAACTCTTTCGTGAGTGGTAACAGTTAAGTTAGACTCCTTTATTTTATGTGTGTCATTGGGTTTCTGTTTTCAAATATGCATTACTTTATATTTATCAACACTGAATTTCAGCTGCCATTTTGTTGTCCAGTAATCCAGTTTTGTAAGATCCCTCTGTAAAAGTCTTCGCAGTCTGGTTTGAATTTAATAAATGAAATTTAATAATAATCCAATTTAATCTTGAGTAATTTGTGCCATCTGCCAAACATGCTACCTCAGTGTTCACCCTTGTTACCTGATCATTTATGAATATGTTGAATGATATTGGTCTCAGACCAGTACTTTGTGTGATAATCTAATACAGTGGTCATTCATGAACCACTTTTCAGTTTTTACTATGGTGCCATATAGCCCATCTTCAGCACCACAGTCTCACACCTCACTGGCCCCCCACAACCCCCTGTAAATTCCAACACCCCCCTAATATCAGTTCCTGAGCTAATCCTTGGAAAAAAATGTCATGGAATCTGTAGCAACCATAGCTGATCACCAACTCTGCTCCCCATGTCTTCATATGAGGGCACTGTCAACATTCTTGCTGGGATTCAGGACCAATTTAGACTGAATACTGTAATCTGTTCCACTTTCTGCAACAGTTAGGAGGGTCTTCGAGCTCACACATCCAAGTTTTAATCTAGTCGGTTAGACTTTCAGATCAGTGCTTTTGCAGTGCAAGCTAATGTATTTGTAGACTAGAAAAATTTCCACTGTTGCTGGTGTATGCACAGGTTCTGTGTTGAATTATGGCTTCGGAAACGTCCATTGTGTAAGATAGCACTATTTAGAGAAATATTATTTAAGAACTTCTATAACCTCATGCATGAGTAGTAGCCTAATGTGTTTTTTTAAGTGCTGCTATGAAAAGTAAGTGGTAGAAATTGGTATATGTAGAGGTTTTTGAATATTCCTAGGTAGCAACTGAAAACTTTGGCTGCATGTCTGCGTATGTGCAAGGGTAGCTGCTACTCACTTTTCTGTCCACCTGAATCCAGAGCTGGCTGAACCACGGATGGTCCACAGCCTAAATCTAGAGCAGCCTCAGGACTTTTCTATTTCACGATACATGCCAGCTTCTCCTAATAGAATTTTTTGGGAGCTGCAGTTCACTGTGGCCTACAAAGTTGACCTAACCATACTTTATTTTACCAATCTCTGTCCTTGCAACTGTGAATGGTGTGGTATAGAATCTTTTGCTGTCTATTTAAACCAGCATTAAGGGTCCTCTCTGCAGCAGCTATGTCTGAAACAAGGATCTGGCCCAACCAACAAAAACAATGCATACATGTTTTAAAAATGGTCAGTTTACATTCCTGAGTTAGTCCTCCACTAATCAGAAGAAAATTAAAATGGTAATTAACATCAAGATGTTGCTTTTAATTTTTATTAGAAAATTAGTTCTCTTTTTAAATTAGAGGAGAAAATATCACATAACTGTTCTTTAATTATATAGTACATGTTTATATCTCACAATAGGGTAATTGAATAACAAGTATTAATTTCAGAATAAGTACAGATTATTTAAATCTTTTTAATAGGCATGCACAATATATGATAAATTATTCAGTTTCTACCCTATATAAATACTTAATCATCTATAAGGGACTGTACATTTTCTCTTACATTTACCAATAAAGTACCATATCATTTGTACTTCTCTAACATTTAAGAGCTGTAACTTACGCCCTATTCACATTAAGCCTTGTCACAGGGTTTGAAACAGTTTTGAAACATGGATTGACTCAAATACATGTGTCATGCGGCAGGCCACACTAGACAACATTATAAACTGCAACACTGCTGTGTTAGGAAGTGTCACAGATCTAAGCTAAGCTACATGTCAATTTTATTTTACATTTATTTTTTAATATTTGAGTAGCCACCTGAATATCATACAATGTGCAAACACTGCTGACTAAAACCATATCTGGAAGGAGTTCATTAACCTAGCTTATTTTTGAAAAAAATAGATCTGTAGTGTAGTTTCTTGTAACATGGTTTGCTTTCATCTGCTTAGGTTTAAAAAAAAGAGCCATTTTATAGCACAGTTAGGGCATGATGATATGTGTAGTCATATGCTACAGAACAGCTGTAACTATAATATATATAGAACCTTATAATCTGATTATAGTCAGCACTCTATGTGCTCCAGTCTGAACTGGACTGAAGAACTAAGAAACCAAAAACTAGAGTCGCAGGTGCAAGACCATGAATGGACCTTCCTTGTTCTTGTAACCAGCTTAATACCCTGGATTTTTGAAGGCTTTATATCAGTTATGAGGGTGTGGTTAGCTCCATCTACACTAAAACTGTAAAGGGGCAAAAGAAGAGAATTCTTGTAACTTCGTGCCCTGACTCAATTTATAGTCAGAGCACAGGTGGAATCCAGAGTACCATGGATAATTTAAGGCCTATCTATAGTATAAAAATACTATCATGGACCCTGTGGCAGAGCTGTTGTCTCTTGATGTGGTTAAACCTTATTCCATCATGCAGTGTTCTCCAGGTCTAATAATGTAACCATCTCAGAAAAACAACCATATTGTAAACAGGTCCTCAGCTTAACTGAGAAGAACTGATGAGATTGCAAAAGAATAAATAAATCAGAAACTGTCATTTAAAATTGCAAATACATGTTACAAATAATCCTCAATTTAATCACTTAAAGGTAAACTAGCCCCCCCCCAATTTGGAATAGCATAAAGTGCCCTCTCAATGGGGATAAGTTTTGGTTTCCACTAGTTATTACATTTACAAAGAACTTCTGACCTCTAACTTGAACTAACAAAGTCCAGTTACAGAACTAAGGGCATTGCTATAAGAGAAAAAATGCCTTTAATAAAAAAGATGTTAGAGATCATATAAAGTTTATTAACTCCAAGCTAACTTAGCATGTGGAAACGAGACCACGAGCTGCAATTTTGAGATGGGAAAGCTACTGGGAGTGTCAATGGAAAAGAAAATAAAAACAATGCAGATATTTCTTGTGCTTTGGTTTTAAAAACAAGATAATAAGAAAGCCAAAAATAAGCCACCATATAGTGTTTATGCAGCTGTTCTGAACAGGAAAACTTTTACACGTTATCTTGTAGTACCAAAGAAAAGATATTACAGAATTCTCCATTGGTCTGGATGCCTTAGGCTTTCTGTGTTAAATTGGAATAGTTGAACTTTAATATCTTTTCAGTATAATAGTATAGACAAACCACATTTTTCATACCATGTCCTTGAGACTCACAAGGCCAAATGTTCAAAGCAGCCTTACCTCAACCTTTGTGCCTATGCAGCCTTTGGATGCACAAAATACATGTACAACTTGAAGACTATCATGAATAATTAAAACTTCAAATAATCATTTGCACTTGATTTGCCTTTGTAAATGTGGTTCTGCACATGGAATTTCTGCCTCCTATACACACAAGCTGTAATGACCAAAATGTCACAGACCAAATTGCACCCCATGAAGTCCAGTAGTTTTGCTCCACTCACACAATACCCATTTTGGTTGGTATTGCATCACATGAGCATCCAGAGAACAGCCCCACTTACACCTCTAACCAAAATTTGGTTATAATCAAAACCAGTTAATGTCTTTAGGTTGTTCAAAAAAAATCATTTAAACAATCTGAAATACTGAAAATTATCTGTTGAGCATGTATTGAATATTCTGAGTCTTGTTTCTATCTCAGATAGTGTTGTCAATGCTTTGTAACATTCCAGTCAGCATGGAGCTCTTTCAGGTTAACAGAGCAAGACTGTATTTTGCATACAATGTGATTTTTGTCAATAAAATGGAATGGGAGAGAACTGAAACACTGGGAGTCAATTCTCATATCAAGGTTCAGGCCACATACATGGGTAATTCCCATTAACGTAATAGGGAATTACCTACCTAAATTCTTTGTGCATCAGCACAAGTAAAGACCGCCTGGTATGTAAATAAGTAGCTAGGGTATGACTAAAAGGTCACCAGAGGCTAATTCAGTATGCATTAAGTGTGAAATTGGACACATTTTCACCACCACCTGCTTAAACTTCTGTAGAAAAGTAGGGGGCTAATAGCAAGGGGGGGAGTTGTTCAGTTTTCACCTTCTTTTGTTGAGAGAGGCAAGTGTTCAAGCTGCACAGGACTCTCTTCAGGTCTGAGGAAGATATAGCCTCTGCCAGTGCAAAATGCAAAGTGGAACACACGTTATTTGTCATAAGTAGTTAGCAAGTATTATATGGAACTACTCAAGATAGAGGGGAGCAATAACAACTCTGCAGTTGTTAGATTAAAAGAGGGGGTTAGAGTGTTACAAGTTGTTGTAATATGCCGTTAATGCAACAAGGAGTCCTGTGGAGCTTTTAAAGATTAACAAATTTATTTATTACATGAGCTTTCACGGGAGAAAATCCCTCTTCATCAGATGCTTTTGAAGCTTCAAAGAGCTTTCTTTCACTAAAGCTCATGAAATAAATAAAGTTGTTAGTCTTTAGAAGTGCCATAGGACTCCTTGTTTGTTTTCACTGAACTTAACTAACATGGCTACCCCTTTGGAACTTGTCACCATAAATCCAGTGTCTCCATTCAATCCATGATTTCTAGTGTCTAGCAGAGTAATGAACTTAAGCTCCCAGGCTAGTCTTTTGAAAGCATTGAGCATGTTTCCTTTGAAGATGAGGACTCATAGGTCAGATACAGAGCGATCACTTTCTGTAAAATGTTCATGCTCAGCGTGGCCTTTTATTGTACTATAAAACTGACTATGTACTCATGCTGCTGTTTTTTTTAAGTTACAGATACTATGCTTGTGTAGGACTAAAGTTCTGCACTCCTACTCATGCGAAGGCAGTACCTGTCTTAGGCAATAGTTACTCTGATTTTAATGGAACTACAAGTGGATTAGAGTGTTACTCAAAGAGAATAAGGGTATAAGAATCTGGCCCTTTAGAAGAGGGTCTTTAGAAAATTTGAGACACTGTCTAGGTTGCCAATTTCATGATTTTATCTTGTCTCCATGATTTGGTTCTTTTCTTAAACCCCCAGCTATTGGAATCATATGCATTATGTAAAAATCTCTTTTCATTTAAAAGAAAAAAAAAAGATTTCTAGCCTGCTGGGATATGAAGGAAATCTTAAAATATTGGATTATAAATGTGCCAGTCCCACAAACCCCAAATACAGGGAACCTAAAAACTATTGTATTTAAAATCTTGTGATTTAATTTTTACCAGTCAAATTATATTTTTGATACCCAGTTCATGATTTTTGAAGAATGTTTGGAGTTGACAATATTGCATTGTTTCCAGTCCTGCTCCCATTGAAATCCATTCAGATCTTCCATTCACCTCAATGGAATCTAAAATGGGCCCTTAATGAGTTGCAACATAGTATGTACAGTAGAGCAAATGTAAAGCAATGGACCACAGTGATTTTTCTTCAGTACAACTTGCAAATTTGCAGCTCAGAAGTTTAGTCCATTATTTCAGTGAAGATACAGAAAATATCAAGACAAACTGAAATCTTTATAAACAAATTAAAATCATTTAAAATATTGAATTAGTAATAGAATTAATGTACACATAAAATTCCAATACATACATTTTAAATGCTTGTTGAGTAGCAGTTTAAAATTTGAATTAGGCCTCTATTGAAGATAAATATACAGAAGCAATATACAATGAGTAGAGGAAGAAAGAAAAAGCAGAAATAGTAAAATGTTGGAGACACTTAGATCGCACATGGTTTTATGAGTCTGTGGGCAAGTAGGCAGAGGTACATATTGTTGGTTCAGGGTATAGAGCAACTGGCAGTTTTATCATGTAATCTATTGTGTTAATAAATTAAAAGTTCTTCACTGAGAGTGTAAGAGGTCTTTTAAGATGTGCTTATTTCTGCTAGACAAAGACAGTCTGTACACCACTATGACACTCTGACTCTTCACAAGCTGTTTTATGAGCCCCCAGGCTAAATATTAAGTTTATTCTTCAGATTCCAGGTAATCATCATAATTGAGCCATAAAATGTATTCAGCTGTTCCCTTAGGGTCTGTGTAAGGTGTAGTAGTTCAAGACAGCTTATTAACTCTTGTTTTCAGTTAGGTCCATTTACATTTTAAAACAGCATATTGAAAAATCCATTATTCCTTTACATAACTTAAATCCTGGATTCTGTTCAAAACCAATATGTAACTAGAGCTTTTCTAAAATTTTTCAGTGAGATGTTTTTTCATAAAAAATGCTGATTTATTGAAACTGAGTTTTTCACTGGAATATATTAATTTCAACAAAGGATTGGTTGGGAAGGTTCTCAGGTCCAGCGTATAATTTCTGGTGAAAAACACCCCTCTCCGCCCCCAAGAATTGCCAATAACTCAGTGGTTAGGGCACACATCCAGAATGTGGAAGATCCAGATTCAAGTCCCTGCTTCAAAGAATATTTAATTATTTATACTAACTGGAAGATCTCCAACAGGAAATATTCTGAGCAGAGAGTTATCTTGGGTCTCCCTCATCCTGTGTAAGTTCCTAATCGTCAGGCTATAAGCCGCCTTTTGAGTGGATCTTTCCATCTATCTCTGTGTGATATGGCTTGTTGGTTGGTTGGTTGGTTGGTTGGTTTTTGAAACTTTTGAAAAAGTCTGTTTCATCCCAATGACCAAGAGAGAGAATTTAGAAATCCCTGAAATTTTCACAGCTAGATGGTACATCTATTGTGCATCTACTTGGAACTGTGGGAGTATGATTCACAACTTGAGTCAATGCACTTATGGTTTGTTGTTTTATTTTTTGAGCTGTTGTGGTAAAAACAGTAGAGTAGCCATGGTAGCATGGGCTGCAATGGTGGGGCATGGCCTAGCTGCACAAAATACAAACCCATAGGGACCAGGGGGGATGTTCTTGGGATGGCTAGTTTGTGCTATTTCTTGCTACTGCCCATGCTACCATGGCTACACTAAAAATTTTAAGACACTAGTTCAATTGGAGCTACAACAGTTACATCTATGTGAGCTGGAAATCATATCCCTAGCTGCAAGTGTAGACATAGCCTGTGTGTGACATTTTGGAGGACCCAAACATAACAAGGACAGTTCAACCCACTAGAGTTACTACAAATTATCAACTTTTCAGATCAATATTGAGAATGATTGGTAGTTTCTAAAGGAGGGTATTTTTGTGGTGGAGATCCCCAACACAGTGGACCCTTAACTTCTTTCTGACTGAGTTCTACAGAGAAAATGTTAAGTAAAGAAAAATTTGCATCTACATCCAGGATGCACTGTGCTATTTTACAGAAGGCATAGGCCTTCTTAGCTAGCTGCTGAAAGACTAGTTATGGAGAAGTACCTCTTTGAAACTGAGAACCTCCTCATCCCTCTCTCCCAGGAAGCTGAGGATCATCTGCTGGCTATGAGCTGCATGTTGAAGTTGGTGCTGTATTGCATCCACAGTTCCTTGTGTCCTTTACAGAAACATAGCAAACAAAAGCATCATTATTACAGAGAGCAATTCTGTCCTCTAATTGCCAGTAGCTTCACTTTTACACTGGGAACATAGAACTCTGATCTTGGTATTTGCAGACAGCTAAAGAACAATTCTCATTTTGTCTATACATATAAACATGGATTCAGTGAGGTGCTGAGTAGCTACTTTTAATTCCTAGTGCCATCCAGCAGACTTAAAAGATCTCTCAGAGATCTCTCATCACTCAGGTGATGCTGAGCATCTTTCAGGAGCAAGCTCAAATCCTATTCCAGCTTGTGAGTAACCTAAATGTCAACTGTATTTATTTACTAGTTTAAAGAAGATAAACACACACACGCACACACACAAAGAAGTTACAGTCTTAGGTTTCAAAAGATTATAGAAGCTGTAATATGTAAGCTCTGTATATTCTTTAGGGCTAGCCTCGTAGTTGGGGATCCCTTGCTTATGCTTAGAAATCTTGCTATCTAGCAGTCCAAGCAACAAAGAGCTACAGTTTCTCCTTGTTAGGGATTTTTGTCATCTTCTCCCCAAAATTCAAGTGGATGAGATAGTTTGCATGGATGTCTCCTCATCTTGGGGGAGGGAGTGAAGTTGGAAATGTAAGAGAGGCAATTAAAGTCCTAGTTCTTTCATGTTTCATAGTAGCCCATTTGTTTTCAATGGATCTGCTTGATATGCCTTCTGTAGGAAATCAGAATTCTACATTAATACTGATTTCCTGTTTGTTGTCTTACACAGTTACAGAGGATTACATTTGCAAACATTTAATATTACTTTATAGCACAGCGTACAGATGTTCTAAGTGAGATTAATATATGTAGCAGCAGACCCAACCTCAACAGCATGTATTCTGAATATCTTTCCTCTTGTTTTATATATAAAAGCATTTCACAAAGATGAAACACATTCTTATAAACCTAGCAGCTATTTTAACAATACTAACACAGAGATGAGTCAGACTGGTTTCCAGCTATGCATTGGTCAGTGTTCAGTGGAGGTCTAGGAACCTTGGTATGAGTTGGTACCTAGTCTGCCAACATTACACTGGTTTAAACTGAAATTAAATCAAATATCTGCATGGCTTTTTGACTGGTTTAACTAAGTCTATTTAAAACAACAGTTTTAGTTAAACTGGTACCAGGCTCCTTCTAGACAATATTGAAGAGATGTGATCTGCTTTTCTTCATTTTATTTTTTTAAAAGTCTGAAACCTAAGGATGACAATTTTATTCTCAACATTGCTAATTATTTCACAGCAGATCATTCTAGCAGACATATCCCATTATTCTTTTTATCTCACAATTCTCAAACCTCTCCAAATACTTTGCAGACACAAAAAGCCCTGCCTGTACCCTAGCTGGCTCCTAAAATCTCCAGGTTCTCTTCTGAGAGGTGTGCAGATCTAACCATTGTAAAAGGTATTACAGTAGTGTATTGCAGCAGTCACAAAGTCCTGAGTTGCTGTTGTGAGGTTCTAAGTGGAATGAAAATGTTACAGAATACATAGTCAGATGCAGATGGAAATTTAAGAAGCAGTAAGGGTCAGAAGAGCACCCACAAATTGTAAATGCCTTGTCAATAGAAGCAAAACCCATTGCTTGCCCTCTAAGTCTTACCTTAACCTATTAAGATATTTTTTGTCTCATATAGATCGAGCTTCAGCCACTCATTCTTATCTAGCCCCAGTCTTGGCCAGGCACTTGAAAATCAGGGACTACTTTGGGATAAGGAGGGGCAGAGATGAATATCATTTACAAAATGATAGCAGAACAGACCACACTGCCTCTCAGTTTCTCTAGTTAGTGTAGAACCTGAGAGAGATGCAAGGCTGACAAACCAGTTTAGGCACAAGTCAGTTCAATCTCTGTCTACACATTTATACTTGCCGGAGGACTGCCTTGTGGCTTGCTGTCTTTTGTTAGTTCCCAAAAGGCAGTTGATCAAGAATAGGCAAACATGCATGTCAGAAAAAAAGGTGGTAAACTAAGGCTTTGTGAATTTCCAACAGAGACAGTCCTTGGAGCAAAACAGTTAAGGAGAAAATAGTTTGGTTAATAGTACCTATAAATGGTGTGGGTGAGGTGATGTGAGGATTGAGAAGATGGCTAGTCGAACATATCTCAACAAGTAAAATGATTATTCAAAGGTAAGAAATAGAAAAACAAGTTTGATAATTACATAAATATGCGTTCCTCTTCCTACTAGATTTTCTTTCTTTTTTTCCCCCCCCCTCCACTCTTTTCCTCCAAGGATAAGGTTCTAGATATGGAAACTTCTGGACATATGTGTCTGTCAGATATCTCATAAAGAGTCATAGGACTTTCTGGTTGTGACTATTTTGATAGAAAGGTATGAGGTAACTTCCCTCCCAGAAAAGATGCACTAAAGAAAGGGTGTGTAACATGACATGTCCATTTCCAAGATGCTTGTCTGTAGTCAAGAGATCCCTAAATGAGGAAAAGCACAGATGATCTGCAGTCTAGAAAACTGTGCAACCCTATGATTTGATTGATTGTGGATTATGAGCATTATATAGCAAATATCCATGGGTAGGGTACATATATAATAGTTATGGCCAGATTTTCATTTATAGTTAGGCCCTTTCATGCACTCAGATGTTGCAAAAAAGGTGGCTTCTGACCAAGCCTGGCCAGCAGACAGCTCACCTGGCAGAGGGGAACTCTATAAACCTCATGAAGCCAGCAGTTGTATGAATGCCCCCTTCCAGCATAGGGGTCACAGTGGAGCTCTTTTTTTAATAGGAGTTGAGGGGTCTGAAATTTATGTACTTTCTCCATTCAGGGGCTGGGTAGCATGGCCTTTGCCTCCATGTAAGTGCTGCCAACCATTGAGTCAATTATGTAAGTTTCCAAAAGGATGTATTGGAACTCCCTCTTTTCTCTGTCTCCATGCTTACAAATCACTCTGCCAGAAAGAAAGTGAAATAGAGTCGTGCTGGGACTCTCTCCTGACAGACGTATATCCCAAGTGGCTGAACCTACTATTTTTACAGTGCCTTTGTACCAGAAGCCAGTGAAAGAGGCCATAATAAACCAGTGAGTCAGGTCTTTTGATTTCCTGGAATTATACTGTATTTAAACATGATTGTCTTATTAGTTTTTAGAATAATAAATAATGGAAAATTATAAGTGAAAGGTATTAATTTGGGTACTCAGGCACTCTAACTCTGGGAGTCACTGGAACATCAATTTCATTTTAGTTGAGTGGACTTGAAAAGCAGAACTGCTAATCCCCTGAACATTGTCAATATGTATCTACTTCATTCAGTAAATTCAATCCACACTCCCAGATTATTGTGGAAGGTGTTTTGTTTTTGTGTCATGGGACATTCTGATTCTGCCTGATGATGTCCTCAGTCTCCTATAATCTTGTGAGAGCCATAAATGACTCTAATTGCAATTTATAGAGTAACCTGGAGGAAAACACTCAGTATGGTAATTGTGTTTGTGCTTCAGTACTGTGGAAAAATACTAAGAATAATATTTTATATATATAATTGTTTTTAGTCACATTTTATCTATTTTTAATCGACCATGGGCATTAAAAGATCACTAAAGAATCAGAAAAGCATTTTCTTTTTGCTAACAAAATCTGCCTTGCATAGGATTTTTCCTGAGAGAGGAAAAGCAGTGTGAAATTAGTCAAAAAGAAGTGGTACAAGCCTAGAAGAAAAAGTTTTCTGCTCTGAGTTTTGTTGTGAGTTGCTCCCATTGGTTTTACAACAAGGAAACTTAGTACACAGCAGGGGCGCTGCTGGTGCCAGGTTTCCAGGCCTCGAGCCCTGAGTCCCAGCACCCAAGCCACAGGTCTTGGTGGCTGCCACAGTGGCACGCAAGCCCCAAGTACCAGTGTGCTGAACCCCAGGTTTTTTCCAGGGACAGCAGTGCTCCTGGTACATAACTGTCTTTTATCATAAGCAGAAAGCATAAAAAGGTTCATATTGCTGCAGCATATGTTTCAGAGCAAAAATACTTCAGCTAGATCTCATTCTCATTTAAGAACATAACAGCCATATAGTGTCAGACCAATGGTTCATCTAGCTCAGTATCCTGTCCTCTGACAATGGATCATGTCAGGTGCTTCAGAGGGATTGAACAGATTAGATAATCATCATGGTCTATCCCTTTTGCTCATTCCCAGCTTCTATCAAACAGGCTAGGGATACTTCATAGTGTGGTTTTTGCATTCCTGCCCATCTTGGCTAATAGCTACTGATGGACCAATACTCCATGGAAGTATCTGGTCTTTTTTTTTTTTTAACCCATTTATAGTCTTGACCTTCACAACATCCACAGCGAAGAATTCATAGGTTGATTGTGTGTCACATAAAGAAATATTTCATTCTGTTTTAAACCTGTTGTCTATTAATTTCATTTGGTGACCCATAGTTTTTGTGTTCTGAGAAGTAGTAGATAACACTTCTCACTGTCCCCTAGGAAGGGTACAGCTCTGTGAATCAGCCTGGGCATGGTGAATGTCTTGAAGTACTCAGCTGACCCATTCCATGATGTGATCTGTTTGTTGGATGGATTATCCTCATTTAAGGAGTGTGTTAAGGTGTGTATCCTGGATTATTTCCTCAGAGCATATTCTGTGAAAGTTGAGTGTCTGGATGTAGATAACAGATTTCTTTGAGTCTTTGTGTGTGTTCATTGCATCCAGAAATGTCAGGCTTCAGATCTTAGAAATTAAAGGGCCCTGAACGTACTATCTATACAGGTTGAACTTATCAGTAACTTGCCTAGATTTTTTATTTTATTTTATTTTATTTTATTTTATTTTATTTTGGCATATGCCAGTAAGACTTAGGCTATTTAAATGCAATACACTATACATATGTGATCATTACAATCAGACAGATGTTTGGGAGCATGGGCTTTCAGAACTAAGATCTGAGAAAGTGCTTCCACAGCATATCTTTATGCTGTGTCCATTTTTTAAATAGGCTAGAGTCTTGTATGAACCTGTAATTATGATTGTTCTTATATGCAGCTTTATTCTACTCATAGAGTGAATTTTAACACTTTTCAGACCCATTTACTGAGAGTGAAGGAGCTAAATGGGCAATTCTCAAAGAAAAGAAATGGTTGCTTGTGAGGCTATGTGTATACATGTATCATTATTTCGAAATAAGGATTTCAAAATGAGTTATTTCGAAATAAAGTCCTTATTTCGAAATAAGTTAATTCGAATTAACAAAATGTTAATTTGAGTTAAGGGAAAGTCTGCAATCCAAATGGCTGTTATTTCAAAATGGTTATTTTGAAATTAAGCCATTTGGACATGTTGTTTCAAAACAGTTGTTTCGAAACAACGGTGTTGTTTCAAAACAACAGGTCTAATTGGCGTTATTTCGAAATATCCATTTTGAAATAACGGCCGTTTCAAAAACATCTGGGTTTAACTTTTTCAAAACAACTATTCTTATTTTGAAAGGACGGGATCCGTCCTTTCGAAATAAGAAAACATCGTGTAGACTAAATTTCTTTTATTTTGAAATAACAAGTGTTATTTCGAAAGAAAAGTGCCGTGTAGACATATAGTAATTAAGCCATTTTAAATGATTGTCCATGAGGTTTCACCCATCCTACACCATTTTTCAGTGTCTTATAAAAAATTACCAGGTTTAATTGAAGGAACTAAGGAGTTGTTGGGAGCGTATCTATGTTCTTACCTTCCTAACCCTGCATGAGTGGAAGAGGAATGAGTGACTCCCAAAAGTCTCTGCTTTCTAGGATGTCTGAATTCATGCATCAAGGTGCCTTTATCTCCAGGATTATGGATCTTTTGAGGTAATCATCTCTGAGTAACATACTCAATTCCGTATGACAACTTATCCCTTTACCTGTGTTATGCAGTATTCTTTTATGTCATGCCATCAATCTTGACCTAGAGTACATTATAATGGAGCTATTGTTCCTGAAGAAAACAATAGTCGCTCTCCAATTGCAACACAAAGTAGACTTACTCAGAGTACTATGCAAGAGAATGTGTATCACTATTACAGCAACACATTACTGAGGGTAGATTTCACAGGCACCTATCTGAATCCAGTATTTCTTGAGACCCATGGCATTCTCTTATTCGAGTGCCGGAATGAAAGAGCTGCAGAGTTGTAGTCAGATTTGGGAGCAGATGGTCAAACCCCTGCTGTGTCCAAGTAGGCGAGTGGGTGTAGTTATCTGTTATGTTTGAAGCTGTAGTAGGCAGCCAAGCCTTTCCCTTTGCTCACCACCCAGGAACACAGACTCAAGTAAAAAGAGACCTCCTTCTGAGTAGACTGCTAGTCAGGTTTTAAAATGTTTGCTGAATTGTATTTTGTCATTAGAAATGATACATTTTATAGCCCCGTCTTCACTGTTAGTTTTTAGGCTGCTTTCCTAAAAAGATATTGAGTATAAATAAGGATGAGGTACATGGACTAATTTAAATGTGTTACAAGCCGTGCAGTAAGGGATGAACTTATGAACTTGGCTCTACAGGGTAATCAGGCACTAGCTTGTTAGGCCGGGTGACCCAGTTAATTCTCAGAGCAGGTCATAGGAGTGGGGAAGATACCATTGGCTGTATCCTGATGAGCCACACAAGTAGGTAATTATCAGTTCAGCCTACTATAAGGCCAAAGTAAAATTTCATTTTCTAAATGTAGATTTTTGTTTATTGATATATTTATTTTTCTCTTTCCTTTAATATTGCTGTCTCCAGGACTAATTAATTCAGACAGCAAAAGCAAGGAGTTTGATCTCAGCTGTAGATGTCACAACGACTTATCCTTTCTATGGGGTGATAATTGGTGTCTGCTTAATTCTCTTCATAGAAACTATGGGCCGTAAAAAGTTATCCTCACTTTCATTACACAGTATGTGGCTTTAGTAGCACCAGTGCTGTTCTGTGGGCTCATTTATTTTTATCACTGGAGAAATAACACACAATTGCAGAAATAAGTCTGGTGTGTTTAAAAAAAAATGAAAACTAACCTGTAAGCCCACAAATTGAGTTGATATTACCAGAGGGGTAGCCATGTTAGTCTGTGTGCAGCCAAAACAACAAGAGTCCTTCAAGAAGTAGGTTGGAGCCCACAAAAGCTTATGCCCGAAGAAATCTGTTAGTTTATAAGGTGCCACAGGGCTCTCATTGTTTTGGCTGATACTACCATTTGGATTCAATCAGACTCAGAAGTGCAGTTCACAAGGACAAGATGCTACTGATAACCTCCTATAACTCGTACCCCAACTAAATTTTCAAAAAGGTTTATTTATTTATTTATTTATTTCCATGAGTATTATCCCTCAACAATGAAATAGTTTTCCTTTAATTGAATACTCTCATCCAAAAATTGAGGATATTGCTTATGTAAAGGTAAGATCAAGGCACCGCTAGCTTCCATAGAATCACTTCAGTAGATTTCAACTACAAGTTGAACATTTTATCCATAGCAGATAGAAAGAATAATTGATTAATAATGTTAATTGGAATGAGACAGCAGAAATATGATTAGTTTAAGAAGTCACTTAATCATAGCTCATTCACTGTAATTATTTTAGAGCTTAACTTATTAAATAAAAATAAACAAGAATTTGATGCATTTGGTGGAGGTTGACTTCAAAAGCTTACAACAGGATGAGGAATTTGGTTTGAAAATTGTATTGAAGCGGTTCGTTGGATCTGTGGGGGACCCATGACTGAAATGTGATAGTAGAACTTTATCTGTGTTCATATAATAAGTATGAATGTAGTGATTATGAACTGTTTGAAAATGACAGCATAGTTGCCCTCCCTCAGCTCAAGAATAGCACATGCAACAGCAGTGCAAATTTTTCCACATGATCCTGCCATGACCTGCAGGGATTTATAGAGCTTCTATCCTCACCCACTGTTTGGGTTCTTTGCTCAGACTGCCAGCAAAGATACTAGTTAATCAGCTTCCTTTTTAGAAGATGGCCATATATGGCCAGGGCATTGGATTGAAATCAGACTTGCTTCTTATCGGATATTTAAATAGCCTTGAGATCATAACAATTTTGGGGTGACTACAAACCTGGTTATACTTCAGTTTCTCACCAAAAGGTGGAAGATTCTATGTCCCATTATCTATTCCAAAGGTCCCCTACGTTTAGAAGAGCAGAACAAAAAATGGTCAAAGAAAATGTAATCAAGTTAAAAGAAAATATCATACTGAAAAAGAGTGTGTTGAAAGAAGTCTTAAAAGAATGAAGTTCACAAAGACAGTAGATGAAATCCTGGTCCTATTGAAGTCAGTCAGAGGCTTGCCATTGACTTCGCTGGGCCCAGCATTTTGTCCACCACGTTAATACTAGCACAATATGCTTCTCTCAGTATTCGACATTGGAGGTGTTTATGGACGACGGCATTGGCTAACTTTGTAGTTTATATGGATTTCATAAACAGCACTTAAGAAGAACCTATAATAATTAATTAACAGCAATTAGATTTATGAACCAAAGTTTGCAACTAATCCACCATAATCAGATGTTGTACATACAATGCTAATAACGGTGGCATCTGCCAGTATAACTTTTTCCGGCAGACTTTTTTTATGTAAGGAAGTATCTCATTTAGTAGCTACTGGGAGTCAGGACTTTTGGATTCCATTACCAGCTCTGCAATCAAATTTATTATTTATTTTTTACTCTTGGAAACACTCTCAATCTTTCAGTCCTTCTGTTTACCCAACAATGTATGGCTGTAGCAACCAACACATGGCAATACCTGAGGCTTTAAGTGCTTTCAGGTAAAGACTACTATTCAATAGGGAAATGTAACTGTGGAATAATTCTGGGAGGAGGTTATAAATATTATACATATAGTAATTGAAATTATACCTGCACACAACTTTGATCTGTGGATATAAGGTTTTGGTCATCTGAACCCAAAAAATAATTGTTTACTCAGAGTTCAAAGAGTCCTAGTAGAGAAATTAAATTAACTCACACAACCCAAGAGAACAGATCATGAGCTGCACTATCTAGTAGGATTAGAAAATCCATATTTTAAGCTAAATGATAAATTGAAGACATTTGATGTAATGTTTTTCCAATATATTTTGTATAAAATATGATTAGCACATGATAACAGTATTAGATATAATATTTCTATCTCTCTGTATATCCTATATAAACTCTCTACCATTTCATTCTGTTCCCAGAAATATATATGGCAGGGATTTTTCAAAGTCATATATGAAAGTTAAGGCCACAAACTCCTTTTGTATTTCAATGGTAATTGAGCACCCTAACTCCATGAAATTCCTTTGAAAATCCCAGTCCATGAGACTACATATTAGAATTTTTTTCCAAAGCTACAACAGCTTTTTACACCCAATAAACTGAATTTGTTTCCCCATTTCAGCAATGGACATCCATTTTCCTCCTCTCTTCATCTCCCTTTGTGCAATGTACCAGCTACTTCAAACCAAAGAAAGTGCCCACTTGAGCTTAAAGACAAATGAATTTCAAGTTACTGAAACTCATGAAATGTTTTCTGCAGTTTTGCAGACAAGATATGAATGAAGTAGGCAGAAATTAGATATCTAATTGTTAATAAATTAGGCTTTTAATTTATAGAGCTGATATATTTCGGTTGCTCCTTGGGTCAAGTGTACAGAGTGGAGGTGGTGAATTTAACAAGCAATCAATGGATATTAATCATTTAGAAGATTGTAGCATACTACAGTCTGCCTTCTAATAATAATATACGAGTCAGTCAAAATATTGGGAGAAGGAACAGAATAAGGATCACATTTATAAACTTCTTGACATAAAAATCAGTAGGTGAATTGACTAATGTACTGCCATGAATATGAAGCATCACAAACTTAAATCCTATCAGCTTTTTCTTTGGATTCTTAGTTGTGTATGCTGAACAGACATTTGCAGCACAACACTTAGATGCTAAAAGGAGAAATATTATTTTGGAGAAGTGGGTAAATGTCATAGAGATTAATGTTAACGTGTAGATCCCAATGCAGTTGTGAGACTTGCCAACTTAAAAGATTGTATGCTGTAAGTAAATGTATTTTGTAATGCATTAATTATATTGAATTTTTTAAAAGAAATCTAAATTACCTGTCATTACTCACAGACTCTGTTTATATTTTGTTTTTTTGTTTTTTCCTCTGAAAAAGAAAATCAATGTAGTGTGCTTTTTTCCCTTAGTCTGCAATATCGGGGTTTCAAACAATGCAGGGGAATGCTTTTTCATTTAGGAGAAAGTATTTTCACGGGAATTTATTTCAAATGCAAAACCATTTCTAATGATCTTTCTTGCAAAAGTTTACTGTTTTACTATATTTAAATTTTGTCCCAAATGTAGGCTGACAGTGTGTCCATTTCGTCTCCAAGGATGAAAGGCCATTTTTTAATTCTACTACAAATCCTAGCATTTCTTGGATCTTGCAGGCTCATACAATCCTATAAATAAGACTTGCACTTGAAAGGCTGCAGCCATAAACCACAGCAGGGCTCCTTCCATGGAGGGTAGAAACCTACACCAGCTCTGACACCAAAATGAAATCTTGACAGAGAAGAGTTGGTGAAGGGGAAAACTTATATAATCAATATTTGTACTTTCTTGTTAAACTGGGACCGTTTTCCCATAAAGACTTCCCTATTCATAATTACAGTATGTTTTTGTAAGTATTTCTTGAAGAAAAAGACTCCTATCCTGTTTTTACAATACATAGGCAGTCTGCTTCACCTATTGATGTCATTATGGGGGCTCAATGTGGATGGACCAGTTCACCTATTCATTGCAGGATTAGGGCCTAAAACTGTAAATAGATTATCACTTTCATGATTAAATTAATTACTTTAGCAGTAAGCCAGGAATCCTGCGGCAGCTGGCAGAGGGCTGGCTATAGGAAAGCTCGGGGTAAAATACACTTTGTTTTTTTGTCATTGCCATTACAGCATGATTGATAAATGGCTTTTTGAATCACTTGGGGTGCAGTGTATTGATGAGCAACTGTCTGGACAGGAATTTTAAAGTAAATATTCTCTGCTTGAGTGGGAATCAGACTAACTGTAGATGAACTTAACTTGAAATATATGAGGAATTAGCAAATTAGTATAAAAAAACAAAACTTTTTAGGTAAGACTGTGAAAAATAAGCTATTAACATTATTTTCTGATAAATGTTAAGATTTATTGATTAAATATTGACCTAAAAATGAACTATCCTGGGAGAGCATGGAGGACATGAGAAACATACTGTCTTTGTTGAATGATTTTCACCAAGATTTTTACAGTGATTTTTCACCAAGATTTCCTTCCCAAGATACAGCCAAACACACGTGAGATGTACATGATATTCTTCATGTGGCTGAATAAAGTCAAAGGCCTTTACTCTAGACTTTACTCTGACAAATGTGGTGATAGCACCTCACCACACACAGCAAGGTGCCAGACCCCCTTTTAAGCAATGGTGCACATGCTCTCACCCAAGATGTAATCTTTGGATATTAGCAACCTTGCCAGTAACTAATGGGACCCAATAGAAATTTCCACACAATTGTCTAACATGATTTTGAACATGATGTTCATGTCTCATGTTTATGATGTTTAGGAACAAGATGTTCATCATGATTACAGCCAATTAACTCTCAAAATCATGTTCAAAATGTTCATCATGATTGTGAAAGTGAATTGGTTGTAATCACTTAGGCACTGTGAAAAGCCCTACCCTCAGTGTAGTTTTCTAGTGAAGGCAAATCCCTAACAGCAATTAACAGCTATGCTCAAATCTCTAAATTGCTGTCCTAGTCACCTCGAATTGCAAATTAATCTTGAGTGATTTGAGACCTCATCACCTTTTTTTCATATATGTGTTTCCTGCAATAAATCTCTCCATGGTGAGGAATAGAGCTTTCTCAATGCAGAACCTAATTTAAAATTTGCTCCCAGTAGCATCTGCTGGAGCAGAATTTGGCAATTTTAAGGATATGATGAAAGACCTGTTCTTTCTTGTTTACCATGGGTTTTTTGGTTGGCTGTTTATCTTTGTTTGACAAACAAAAGAAAAATAAAATTCAATAATCTGGGGTATTTTGAATTAGCATATGGTACATTAGAGCATATTATTGCCAGTCATAACAGGAACAGTTTGTGTCACACCACTAGTTGGCTTACTGGGTTCGGTTTTTGTGTTTAAAATATTTATTATTAATAATCATGGCTGTTATAGTAATAAATAGTATATACATTAATGAAAGCAGAGTGACAGCTTCATGACTAGGTAAGTAGATAAGTGTTCTGAGATTTGCATGGGTGGATGCAGGTGCAATATCCAATGATAAGCCTTCCCATTTGTTAAATATGTATTTTCCCATTCACTACAGAGAGGGGCAAGGAGACAGTATTCAGATCCAGATAGTTCAGACTAGGCATAAAACTAAATGTTTGATGGTGCTGGAGTCTTAGAAAATGTTTCAGGGAGATTTTGTACACACATGATTGAAATCTCAACAATTTCTAAAGTTTCCACTATTTGGGGCTGAAAACACATAGAGCCCGCTGGTCCTTTCTGGTTTTGGATCTTACCTAAACCTCAGAATTGTTCACAGCTGATTATTCTAATCAAAACAGCCACCTTCTACATGCGGGGAAAGGGAGATTTAATTTTCCAGTTATCTGAATTTCTGATTATTCTGATATTTAACAATAAAAACATCCATCCAGGGTTCAGGGAGCTTACACAATATGCTATAATTCACAATATCAAATAGAAATCTTATCAGCTAATTTTCAATGATAATGAGTTAGAATTATAGTCATAAAACCATGAGTTATCTAATACCATTTATCGTCATCCATCTTTCCCAAATGCCTGGGGGGCAGAGACAATGGAATTTATTGTGTGTCCAGAAAGCTATAAACTAGGGTTTTGGAAGACCAAAGATGGAACATGTTCCAGAATCAAATGACTTTTTTTTTTTTTTGCAAGCTTGCGCTGTACACAACAAACGTAATATGAAGGAAACACAGCCAACAGTGTCATGACCTATATGCAACATACAAGGTCTATCTACATACAGTGCTGCTCTGACAGGATTCTAGTCAGTTCTGAAAAATGTGAGACAGTGAGGTCAGTCATAACATATAAAGGGATGCTACCCAATTCCTATATTCTACCCACCTTCATGGAAAACATCTTAGTAGCTCTCTGCTGTTTCGGTTAAGGGTACTATAGTTCTCATGACTTTGCCAATTGCAACTAAGGAAGTGTCAGAGATAGGCTGTGGCTAGCATTGTCAATGTGTAAAGCACTTGTCTAGTGGATAAATATGCATGGGAGGCCATATATTTAATGATTTTGCATCCTTGATTCATCTTTGGACTCTACTTTGTTCTCACATTTTCGTTAATGCATTTTAAAATTCCTGCCAAATCAAAATGTAAAACCACTAACCTGTAAACAAACTGTGCTTTTTCTGGAGGTTTCTGGGTCTATCCACTAAAAAGGGCCAGTTCTTGATGCTTCCTGCCTGCCCAACAGGCACACAAAGTCCAAATGGAACCATACCAGGGCTTATGGGGTCGGCAGAGGAGCAGGCTACAGTGATGACATGCAAGGAGACTCCATGCTACCTGCACATTTCAGAAAATAGCTCCATGGTGGCTCTGTGTCCTTTTGGAAAAAGTTATTCTGGGGTGGAGAAGAGTGAAGGGTTATATAAGCTGTCCCTGAGCTATGGAGCTACGGTGGGCAAAGTCAGAGACTGTCAGGAGTTGGTGGTGATTACTTCAGCAATTGTTTGAGTGTCCTACGTTGTGCAACAATGTTTCTCCTCCCCTCAGATTTGAAATAGGTAACCCTCAGGTCTGTTTACCTGTGCTTTGTATGATGGACCAGTGTTTGGCCCATGGACTCAGAATTTTTTCTTACTTGGAGGCATGGGGATTCTTTTATGATTCAGGTCATTGGCCGAGTAGTCAGGTGAAGTTTCTACCTCATCTGACCTGTACCGTTTTGTTTCTGGCTGAGGGATATAAAGAAAATTTTAATCACAGTGCTTCCTGTCACTTAATCTCCATAAGCATCACCTTGAAAATGTCTTTTCTTCTTTATATAGTAGTGAGATACTAAATTCTGCCAATGTTAGCATTTGCTCTAGGAAGGGTGGTGAAAGATGGTCCAGGAAGATCCCAGTGGCCTTAAAAACAGTAACATCTGGTGGACTGCAAGCAGCTTGTTGGCTGAATCTAGCAACTAGGAAGCTTGCAGTGGGTAACTTTGCCCTGAGCAGTAAATATCTTTGCATTTAGTGGGAATAAGAGGTTTTAAATGTACAGTAGGAAGGTCTAGCCTGCCAAACATACATAAAGTTTTGAAAAGATGTAAAGCTTTTTGTAGAAGAGAAAAGACCTTAAGTGCCTGTGTATAACAGTGGCACAGTCAAATAGGCAATTATGGAAAAAAATGCTAAGGCTAAATGTCAGAAATAATGGTGACCTCATTGAATTGCAGCATTTTAAAAATGTCCACGGCACACATTGAAGTGCAAGTGCTAATGTGAACATTTATTCATCCCTACATGAAAAAAAGGTATCTAAAATATTTGCAAATAAGTTTTTGCTTGCTGAGAGATAACAACAAGCTGTCATTTTGAAACCAAGGGTCATACCTCCTTGAAACTTAGAAATCATTTTTACTGTGTGATGCTGTTCTTTTGAGTGAAGCAGTTATATCCTACAAGCAAGAGTTATTGCCACAGATCTGAGTTTGTGAAAAATACTAAAAATGATTAATACTATATAATATTCAGCTGCATTGCCTCCTCCCCATAAAATTCTCCCTTTGATAAAAGGCTACCACATGCCATTTTTTCCTCTGTACAAAATGATATTAATACTTATATTACCTGCCTTGAAGGAATGTTGTGGGGAAGCATTAATGTTTATAAATTAAAGCACTACAGCAAGAACAAATGCTACTCTTTCTGAGATTTGAGGATTATAGTGACGTTTTCAATGCAGATATGTTTATGATAGAGGTGGTTGTTGGGGGGTCATAGTTCAGGCTGAGTTGAGGTTTGCACTTAATAATAAACAAATTACTCACCCCATAAACTGGAGCATATATTTAGATGCACCTCTGTTTTCTTGGTTTCTAAGAATAGCTCTGTCACATGGACTGTTTCAGTAAGTCAGAAATTGGTCTAATCAGAATTTGCTATGAGTTACCCACAAGATGATTTGGGTCTTCAGATCAGTTCAGGCGAATATAAACTCACTTGATTGCACTGTTACTCCCCCCTGCTGTAGCCTCTTCACACCATTCTTCTGGCATATAGTGGATAGCAAGCTGCCTATACTGTAGAATGCCCCCTCAGAAACAGGCTCTCTGGGAAGCCCTTTGACAGCATCTGGTTTTGGGAGTATGGTTTGGGAAAGGTAAGAAAAGAGATGTATTGGTGCAAAAGGCTACATAGTAGCTGTCATCAAGTAGTTCTGAACCAACAGTGTGACCCAAAGGCAGGTATGGAAAAGGATGTTAATTCAAGACAGCTCCTTGTGAGGTCCCCCCTAACCCTAACCCTAACCCTAACCCAGGTACGTCCCCAGGGGTGGGGTGGGACAGCCCAGAGTCCAGGCTCTGGGTCAACCGGTTCACCCCTGGGGACAAGGCTCCAGGCGTGGGGCCAGGTCTGGCTGGCGTGCAGTATGGCCTCTGGCACAAACTTCAGGCTGCACTGGAAGTCACACCCCTTGTACAAGTTGCCACCCCCCACCCCCAGGAGCTAAACAGTCAGGCTGGAGCCAGCTTCTGGCCTACCTGCAGAGGGCCAGGGCTTAAGACTGGGGGGGGGGGCAGGGCCCAGGTGGCATGGAGCCCACTGATGGGGCAGACTCAGGGGCCCTGAAGCCCTAATCTGCCCCTGATTAAGCTGGTCACGTCCTGTTCCAGTGAAGTCAGTGGGGGATTTAGGGGTGGGCAGTTTTCTCATCACTTGCTTTAGGAGTAGGATTTAGCTCTAAATGCACCTTTCTTAATTCCAAAGATCATTTTGGTGGGAGAAGCAGGGAAGGACAGGGAAGTTAGTTTTGCTATCCTTTTTTATCCTCTTAGCATAGGTCTGAATTTCGATGAGCTCATCATCTAGCTTCAGATCCAGTACTACAGGGTCCTTAAAACTTCACTTAAAAGAGAGATTACAAAAATACACATAGTGAACTATTGTATTTCTAAAGTTCAAAGGAAGAGGGAGAGCTGTGGCATACTGTGAGAGTTGCTTTTATTACTTAATTCTATCTTAATGGAACAAGATTACTTTTTGAACTTACTTGTTGATCCTGTCTGAGTTTGGACACAGTTTTGATGAAGTAAACATAGCACAAGTTGCAATCTTTGAAATTTATGAATCAGTAATGAGAACAGGTCAGTGGGAGCTTTGTTTTTTGTTTGTTTTAAAGGAAAGAAAACAGTTGAAATAGAGACAACAATAAAACATGAGTTAAAAACAAAAGAGGAAAGGGATTATATCACTTATCACAACTGCATGTTGCCATGTCTATGTGGAGAAATGGGAAGATAATAAACAGCATGCTACACTTTGAATTCACACAAGACCCCTTGATACAAAATGTGGTTTAAAAGAATCATCTTGATTTTGTCTTTGACAGGTTGGCATTTCTGAATTGCAAAAATTGCTTTTCTAACTCTTGTGTGAATCTGCGTAATCAGCTAAAGCCAAGGCGGAACCTGGCTAATTTAAAACAACATGTCCTTGTGTATAAATAACATGCTGAAAGTTATTCAGCTCAACTGATATCCCAAGCTGTGCTGATGTGAAATATATCATTGGTTCCTCAAGGACTTTACCCATGAATTAGTTAGTTTGGAAAACTTTTTCAAATAAATCTTTTAGTTATAAGATGAAAGAATATCCCAGAAAACATGTATGAAAGAAATACTTTGAATGAAGCAACATGGAAACAATTAAGGAATTATTGGGGCATGTGTAATTTCCAAGCCCGACTGAAGACAAAGTAATAAGAAGTGTGCTTGATAATGTTTGCTTGATCAAGCCATCAATTAGCTTGTTCTTTCTTTCTACTCTATTTAAATCTCTCTACATCAGAAGATCCTGCTGCAGGGGAACCCGGATATGATATTGTATGTTAGTCTTTAAACTTATGTCTATATAATCAGAATGTTTTATATGAATACAGATCATTATTGTATCTGAGAACCCTCTGTACAAGATGGGTAAAGTGAGGTGCCTAGTTGACTTCATGAGTGCTTTGGCTCTTCTTCTTTCTCTGGTGATAGGGGCCTCAGGCTAGGGTAATATTTTTTAAGGTGGGGAACAATTATTGTGATGTTGTGGTTAGGGCAGCAAAGCTTTACTGAAGAGAAAGGTCTCGCACAGTGATGTGCAGGTGCTTAGGTTTTGTCTAATGACTTCTGGAAATTCATTCCATAGCCAGACCCACCCATCTGAGAATGCCTTATCTCTGGCTCTCATGTGTTTCATCCTGACCTTCATGATCTCTTTATTCCCCTCACTTTCCTTCCTTTCCCCATCATGCTTCATAGCTAACTGAGCTGTAATTCAGTACATTGATGGAGCTGTGGATTGGCATCAATACCTTGAACCTGCAGCAGAGTTAGCACAGGGAACCAATCACACGTTGATGGATTCATGATGACTGAACTGGTGGGGGAGGCAGGGAGTCACTTTCCACACAAGCTGAAGGGTTTACATCTTTCGTGGGCTGAGCAGAACACAAGAATTCCATTTTGCAAACAAGATTTGTGCTTTTCAACTTGGTTTTCATTTCACATTGAAGCACAAAAACACCCCCCCCCTTCAACCCATTATTCTCTTTCCTTACCCCCCCCCCGCGGGGGGGGGGGGGAATCACAAGAAGGAGACACAAGAAAGTCTCCATTGAACATCCAGTAATTCAGTGGGGCTCTTGGGTAGGATATGACACTTTCTGTCTGATTCAGAGTAGGGACCTGAACACAGGTTTTGCATATCTCAGGTGAATGCCATAACCTCCATATAATTGGCTATTCTGACATCTCTTGCTCTGATTTCAGCCAGAATTCCTTCTGACAAATGTTGTGATGAAATGTTGGTTGCAGACTGTACATTTTTGAAAAATATTCTGGTTTCAGTGAAATGCCGTGCTTTATGGGGAAAAAGTTGGTTGGGTTTTTTTTTTTGGTTTTTTTTTTTTTTGAAAAAATATCAACAAACTCTAGCACGATTTCTAGCAAGGACTTTAGATTACGCATATTCTATCAGTGGACATATTTAATATATCCCTCTATAAATCAGAGCTGACGCCAGTTCTGGGTATCTAATTACCATGTGAGATATCTTAAGAAACTAATAGATGATGATTGAGTATATTTGAACTCTTGTCTACACAAGCAATTAGTGATACCTCTATCCTGAAAGAACTATGGTTCCATCCAAGTTATGAGAAGAAGAGAGAATATTACACTAAAATAATTTGTTAAGGATCTGAACTGAAACCAAGGTTGATCAGCCTTCCTTGAGGACTTCTTCACATGGTTTATTTCATTAAAGCTAAATAAGCTTGGTAAGCATTCCGAGCATATTTACTCTCAACTTCCTCTGTGCAGATGATCTGCCCCAGGCTGAATCCTCAAAAAGTAGTTGTCACTCAGCCAGAGAGCATCTTAAAGGTAACCTGAGGATACAAATTGCACAAGAAATAAAATAAACAGTGGATCAAGGGCATGGCATCTCTGATTCTATTTGAAAGGGATGCCATGCCCTAATACTATACAGCTTACATTTTTTAAAAGTGACCATAGTTATCTGAAGAGGTGCCAGTTTGACTACTTTGGGTATCAAAATCCTCAGTCCAATCAGAAAACAAAAATAGCAAAAACAGTGCAAACAGCTCCCCCCACCCTGTTGCTGGAAGCACGTGATTGGAGAAGGATGATCTTTGGAACAAGAAATTTTCCTTGGAACAGACATTCTTCATCACTCTGCAGGCATTGCCGCCAAGGAACTGGTTTCAGACCACAAATTCACTTAACAAACTGTAGACCATAAAATGGGACATCAGACTACAAGGGCTGTTGGTTACTAATGACCTATGCTGGAAAAAGGTGACCAACTGGAATGGAAACGCACCATATTCCATTAGTGTTCATCTGTATAGTCCACCCCCAATTATCATCCTCAGAGAGAGTTTCAAGGAAAAAAAGTTTTGTTTTCTTGTCAGGATGGCACATGGAGCCCAGCTACAGATTCACTGCCATGTTGAGGAGTTAATCAAGCATTTGTCTGCAATATAGTTCTCTTATAATTGTTATGTGACTGTTGAGTTGAGTTTTAATTGCCTGATAAATTGAGTGTAAAATCCTGTGGTAAGGCAGGAATTAAGGAAAAGAGAATTGTGCTCTGATAATTTAGCATAAAAACACTAACATTTTTTGTTACAAGGGGGAAGCATTAATTAGAATTTGACCTTTGAGCTCTGCAGATGCCATTAGAAAATAGTGGCCCATGGGTGATCCAGATGGGGACATTTTACTTTTTTGAGTGTCCCTTCCACTCAGGTGACATACAGTGATGGTATTTATGGCAAGCTTGAGAAGGAGTGGGTTTTGATGCATGATTAAAGGAGCACTGTCAACTTACAAATCATATAGTGTAAACAAAACATTTTAAGTATTTTACCTGTTCCATAAACCTACAGTATTGTTAGTAATAAAAACAAATAGATTTTATAACCTTACTTGACTTGCTCTTTCCAAGCTCTTCGTATCTAACATTTGACATGCAGGTCAGTCCCTATTCCCAGTGAAGTGAAACTTTGTGCTGACACTGTAAAAGCAGCAGGGTGTGACATGTTCTTTGTGTCTTGTGCAGCCATTCCACTTGTACATCATGTACTTAACTCATTCTGAATGTGTGGTACATAATTGTTTTTAGAAGGACTGGAGGCTTTTCATGTTAGAATCGGTTTAACAGCTTGCTTGCTTGTTTTGTTTGCTTCATTTTGTGTAAGGAAAGGTATCTACAAATTCCCCCATTTACTCTTATAAAAAGTATACCAGTGTTTTTATAAAAATATGTATATACAAAGTAATGGATTATTCTTGGCAGCACAGACTCACACTTTGGTTTTGAGGTATGAAGGATAAACCCGCACATGCATGTGAGCACCAATTTTCTGTGGAGAGAGGATGCCTCTTCATCCTTTCATTGTATCGGAGAATCCTTCACTCAACATCCCATAGCCTCACTTCAGAACCCATCAATACTTCTCCTTAGTCAGTTCTAGAGGGGGAGGCAGTGTTTATAAAGGGAGATGAGGATTAAAATGCAGTAGAAATGGAAGATGCTGCTATTTTTGCATTATGGTGCATCTCCATCCTTAGTAGGAATGTAGCAGCTCCAGAACACTCTCCACCAATTGAAGGGAGACCAGTTTGGACAAGTTATACCATTATTAAACTTTTTGAAGTAATGGTTTGTGGCATGTGTTGTTCTGTTTCCCCTAATCAGAGGTAATTTGAATACAAGATCAGCTTTAAAAAAAAAAAAAGCTAAATCATTCTTCATAGCAGAGTGCACAAAGAATAGAAAAATAAGTTTGTGACTGACAAATGATTAAAAAAGCAGCAGGTGGTAGTAGTGCTGAATCAGTGGTATCCAACCAGTGGCCTGAGGACCAAAAAGGGCCCACAGGGTCTTTCAAAATAGCCCACCACTCCCCTGTTGCTGGCTGCAGAAGGGAACAGCTGCCTAAGGACCCAGGTACAGCATGTTACCACAGGTCTAGAAGACCAGTGCAGGCTACTTCCTACAGTCACTGGGACAGATTAGAGCTCCCCTCCCCTGGCTTCATCAGGGAATATGGCAAAGCATTCCACCTGGGTCCATAGCTACTGGAGTCCCTGCAGGAACCAGAGGGAAAGGAGATCTGTGCTCACCTTCTCTGGCCTCAGCAAAGAGCGAAGTGCTCTGCCTAGGTCTTTAGGTGCTAAAGTCCCTGCTGGAGTCAGTATGGAGCTCTGGTCTCCCGTCTCCCTGGCTGCAGAAGGGAGTTGTTACCTAGGTGGAGCACAAAGAGCTACAGGACACCTGCAGGTTCCCTGCTGCAGCCAGGGGAATGGGAATCAGTGAGGGGGCAGCCTCCTCCCTGAATGCATTTCATCTGACTGAAGTTGTGGAGTGAAAGGCAGACATGGTAGAGCAGTAGAGGCTGCCAACAATGAGCTAAATGCTAGAAGAATGAGAAGGGGAAAGGGAAGCTAGAAGAACAAGAAGGGGGAGATTAATTACTAAAATTAACATTTAAACAATATAATTAATGAGAGATGCATGCCCATGTGGTCAAGCTCTTCAAAAGTATGTGTGTAGGAATCTGGCATATAGAACCCCCACCTGCACATATTAAGCAGGGGAGTACAATCAGGACCTGTGTACAGTGATCCAAAGTTTATTAACATCAATGGGGATATTTCCATCGACATCAGTAGACTTTGGGTAAAGCTTCATCTGTGCCCATCTACCATTGCATGTTTCATATCCTGGGTGATCCAGAGTCATGTCAAAGCACAGTAATGCTTCACTATGTTAGTCAGTGCTACACTGCTAGATAAAGTTGATCCATCAGAACCCTTTCAAATTTTCTAAGATGGGCATTTAATTCTGCCTGAAACTTAACCATATAAAAGTGCAGGTATGAAAATCTAAGGAAACAACTCTATATGTACTTGGTAAATTTGTTTCAGGTTCATTGGTTCAAATTAACTGTGTTTTTGTATGCACATTCTGCAGTCTGCATCTTTGAAAATCCAGCTAACATCTGTAGAGGAAAGATCTAAACAGGAGAGCAATTCTCTTTATTTGTAGACTTTTTGCCAGTTACAACCAGAACACAGTGTTGGGAGAAGTTGGCCGTACTTTTTTTTCCAGAAAACTACACTAAATCAAAATTCCTCCTGACTTTTTTTTAAATTTACATCTAAATATTGCAGTACTTTTAAAATAATCGTGCACTAGTCTGAGAGAGAGCAATGATTCAGGATTAAACAAAATTTTCATTTCATTATACCAAGTCATATAAATAGAGCAGAGCATTCTTATATCATGTTATGAAATACCTTTACATATTATAACTGTATGATCTGGCATGAGCAATTTCTGTTACCAATGAAATTTATAAGGCAGGAACAGGAATTGAAAGTCATCAAAGGTGCATGTTAAATTGGAAACCAAGTAATAAACTAGTGTGTGATTTATATGTTACCCCCGTGATGGAGAGCAAACAACCTGAGAAAAGGACAACTTAAGGGTGAAGTATGAAGGTTTTATTGGCATGAATTTGGGATGACCTTATTATCTTCTACATCAAGTCCTCTTTCCCTTCCCTGGACCATGGTTCTTGTCACATGATCACCAGAATGGGGAAGCAGGCTGGAAAAGAAAAAGGTAGCAGGGTAGATTTGACTTCTGGGTTTCTCTTTTCCCTGACTGCAAGCAGAGAAGAGTGACTACTCAGAGCAGTTTTGCACTTAACAGGCAGAGTAACGGAGGTCTGAGCTGCCCCGCATCAACTGAAGAAATTTGCCTTTCACAGCTGGGATATCTCCCACTGTAATATATTTGAGAGGGAGCTCAATAGTGCTCTCTCAGGACATTGGTAGGACTCTCAGGGGACCTAAACACCTTCTACCATTGTTTATGGGAGCTGTTTAGTAGAGTTCTCTTTGTGCTATAAATGACTTTGGCTGCTCCCATCTTTTTTTGTTTGTTTTGGAGTTTTTAATACAAACTGAGCGTCAAAATGGAACCAGATAGAGAGGCACTGTAACTCTTGTTTAGGCAGACTTAGGTTTGGCGGCTGCTATATAGCAGCACATTTCTAAACTCTCCTAATGAGTTTGTTGCCAGTAGCACCACATCTTGTGTTTGGCTGTTTGACTGAGTTCTTGTAGGCAGTCTCTAAGGCCAAGGAGAGAATTAATGTGCATGTGGAGGTGAAGCTACCCTAGGCATAGTTGCTACAAGTCTGTGCTACTGCAAGAGTGTGTGAAGATATTTTCACTGTTGATAGCTCAGCTTTAAGTGTCTTGGAGGAATATAGAGAAGGATACTTGCTCTTACTATTAAGCCAGTATCTTTCACAAATATTAAATTCACTTTACAAAGAAAACCATTCCAGATTTTTGCATAGTGAGGTACCCATTCAGCTCCCTGGTATCATATCTGAGCAGATAATAGACTATATAGTTCTTTATTCTGCTATTTATTTTATTTGCTATTTATTGCACATTTCTTTGTGATATATTTAGTTCAGGTAACTCTTGCAAGCTGATTGTATTGTGCTTTTGCACATCATAATGCAAAATAGCCTACAAGTGTACAGCTAGAGAAATGGAACACAGTGCGAACAGCTGGCTATATTTAAAGTACACTTATTTTCAGATTGGATACTAGAGGTGGGTTAGAGTTGAAATAACTATTTCACATTTCCCCTTTCCTTGTGAATAAGCTCGTAATACATGCCAACTGCTGCACTGTGATGTCCTCTTTCTCGGCAGTGGGTCTCCTCAGGAACATTATTTCTGTGAATGAAAAAAATAAACAGGTCAGCACTTACACTAGGTATATTGTGGACTGGGAAGTAAAATACAATCATATTCCCTTAACCTCCAAACACAAGACAGTTGAGCTGCTCAGACTTAGCTGAACACCTCACTTCATTGGATTTCTCATCTAAGTTGTTGTTCTGTGGTGCTCTTAAAAAAAGAAAAAAAATAGTTCTGTGTAGACACAGCTGTAATCAAGTCTCCAAACAGGAAGTCAAAGTTCACCAGAATCAATGAACAAAACAATTTGTATGGAGCTGACATTTCAGAACCACAGTCAGATGCTTTTTGCCAAGCGTTAACACAATGATTACAAGATTTCTCTAGCTGCAACCTGTATTTCTCTCCTACCATTCTCTGCATGGACATTTTACCAGCAGGAAAAGGTGGAGGTTATTGTTCATTAATAACAAAATGGGCATAATAATCATTCTTGGGGTGAGAGGATTTTAGCAACACTGGTCAATGGAAGTGGCTTGGGGCATTCTGTCTATAGAAGCAGTGAGAGACATGTGGGCATCAGCGGCACTTATTGTGTCAAAAAATGGATGGGACATGTTCTCCTCTCAGTGCTAATCTCCTGGTGAAAGCAGGTGCACTAAAAGGCATCGGCTAGCCTTCCATTCACATAGGCATGTCTATTTTGGGGTACCAACCACTGTTGAATACACTAACCATTCATAGGTTCTCAGGGAGCACCAACACCAGAATTCTGTTTGCTTCCTATATGGTTCATTGTAACAAAGAAGGTCCTGGAGCACATTCTCCTCTTTAATGCCCCCTTAACCCATGCAGTGGTCAAATGCAGACCCCCCCCCATCCTTGACTTCTGTCCCTGGCCCCATTGCAGTCCCCTAGCCCTCCTGCTGGGGCATCTAAAGCCCCTCCATGGCCTCTAGCCCCGCCATCAGCCTCGCCAGGACCTTCCTGGCCCCACCATGGCCCCATCCCCCTCCACCAGGGCCCTGGGCCCTGCTGTGAGCCCCGCTACCCCTTGTGAGGATTCCCAGCCCCAAAGGAAATGGCAGTTGCAGGCAGTCTTAGCAAGTGGAACCTGCGACAGTCAGGCATGACATAGGTCCTGTCCCCCTGCAGGGGCCCTGGGCAGCTGCCTGCACTGCCCACCTGCTAAGACTGCCTATGATCCTGTCTGCTCTTCATGGTAGGGTCTATAGAGCATTCAGTTGTGGTAGCAGCTATAGATAAAGCTGAGGATAATCTCTGCAAAACCCAGCCCAGTATGGAGGCTGAGAACTCTCCAGAGGCTTTGCCCCTTGTAATTAACTATAACCCATACAACTTGTTACTCTATTATCTATGTGGAAAATATACATGCAAATCAATGAATGCCTGCTGAAATCTGTAAAGATAGTTTCCATTCTCTTTTTTGCTCTTTTGTGTTTTATAATTTGAAAAAAAAATGAATGCAGGCATTAGGCTTGTTGGTTTCCTATTAAAAATAAGGGGAAAAATTCACGATGTAGTATGGCAGACTATATTGATATTATTAATTTGTGTACATCCCAGTTCTTTCAGTTCTCAGTGTAACCTCTGTTTAATGCATAAAAAGAACAATCAGAACTGGTTTAGTTACAGAATGAGCACATTCAGAGTTCTCTCTTTCCTCAATAAACGGATTTAACCAGAGTTGGGTTGTACATTGATTGATGGAAACCTTAATAATTTTTTACCTAAGTCAAACACTCTCACTCAACCACTTCTGCACAGCCACAATGTTTTGCAATTTTCACAGTTCTCTGATCTTTTTTTTTTTTTTTAACATAAATAAAATTGTTTCCAGGATCCAACAGCTGGTGCTTACTTGCTGGCTGAAAGAATGAACAGGAAGACAATGTGTTCACAGGATTACAGAATAGGCTGAGAGGGAGAATTTATGCAGAGTTTTATAAGCTTAGTGAGGCAGAAAATAGATTGGGGTACAGAGAGGAAATAATGTGTCAGTCAAAGCTAAGCTTACAGACATAAGCTTCCATAACACAAGAGCAGTCATGTGCTGTTTTCACTCTTATAACTTTAACAGTTACCTCTAAGTTTGGGTGGAGCTGCCAGCAGATGTTTTCATGAGATCTTGCTTTTAAATGACTTTTATTACAAGTCTGTCTTTTAAAACCTGTAGCTGAAGCAAGAACACAGCAGAAGTATCACAGACCATCGAAAGGTCTGAGACATGGTAAAATGCCTTCCGAGATGACTCCTAAAGATGAAACAAATCTTCCTAGTAATTTGACCATTATAGTTTTCTTATGAAATCTTGGATTTTTGTTTCTCTGCAAGTTTATAAAATCATCTTAATACAACTAGCATCTGTGTGACATTTGCGAGTCACTGAATTTCTTTCCAACACTCACATGTGAATGGAAGATTATATGCTTATAGCTTGTACTGTATGATAATAGTGTCTAGCAAGTTCAGCTTCAAACTGCAATCATCATATATTAATTCTACATGGATGTTTTGGTGAAATGGTTCCTGCTGGCCCCCCTCCTGTAATTTGATTTATATTTAGGGAGTTGCTGTTTGAATTGATTAAGACAAGGTTTTGCAAGCAAAATTGCAATGAAAAGCACTATTTGTAATACTATGCAAATTGCCAGAAAGGTAGCAGGGCTAGCATTTTACCTAGAACCTTAGAAAGAGTGCCTGGTATATTTTTGATAAACAGTAATTAAAGAAACCTGTTCTACTGATTTCACAGTATCTATTTCATTATTTTCTTTAAGCATATTTTGAGCTTCCAGGGTAACTTTGACAACAGTCATCAGCATGGATCCTGGCTGCATTTCATCTTTGTTGTTGTTGTTTGATATTGATATAGTAAAGACATGTTTTGGCAATGTAAACATTAATGTAGCATGGGTAGATGGCAAATGCCTAGAATACCTAAACTTCATTGATATTGCTTTACTGAGCAAAGCCCCTGCAACATTCCAAACAAATATAGACAATCTGGCAAAACAGCAGAGCAAGCAGGCCTCAAAATTAGTTTAAACTAACTAAAACAACTATTCGTGAACCCTGATGGGAAGTAGTAACATCATATTAAAGGGCAAAAAAAAAAAAAAATCAAGAAAGTAGAATAATTTCCCCATCGGGCAGCATCCTATTGACTGATACAGATCTCCAGAAAGTAGTGGCATCAAGAATAGAAATGTATGCACAACATGTAATAAATTTTCGGTGTATAGAAATCAAAGATATACAGCAACAGAGCAAAATTTACAATTTTCAATTCAAATATAATCACTCTGCCAACATGCATCTGTGAGAGATGAAGATGGAGAAACAGTAGGCAGAAAAATCGAAGCCCTCAAAAATAAGTGCTGATGAAAGATTCTGGGACTTAGACAGACTTTACCAGCAACAGAGAGATCGGAGAAATTGCCAACTCCTCCTCTTTTCCACTAGAATCAAAGGAAGCACTAGCAATGTTTAGGGCTGGTGTCTTGGATGTCAACACACATTCACACATGAAGTTGTCAGTTGGAAACCAACTAGTGTGAGAAAATAAGGGCACCCAAGAGAAAATTAAGAACCTGTACGAGGAGGCAGCACTGGAACTAGGTATTTTGGCACCCAGGGAACACCTGGAGCAAGGAGCACAAAACACGCCTTCAAATCAATCAGCAAAACAGACCCACTTGATACAGCACCTGGTGCAAAGCCCCAGTCACCTCACCCTAGTTACAGCCCTGTCAGGAGGAGAAAGCAGTTGATCTCAAAACTATAGGGCAGATGGAAGCAGCAACAAATGTCAGGGAGGGGTGGGTGGATGGAAGAGTCATAGCACTGGAAGGGAGCTTATGATGTCATCTAATCTAATCCCCAGTACTGATGGTGGGACCAAGCATTACCTAGACCATCCCTGACAAGAGTTTGCCTAACCTTCTGTAAGGCAGGCTTAGAAGCTGTTTCTAACAGTTCCTGAACTGAAAGCGGGGAGCAAAAACGTAACCATTCTGCCAGGTCAGGCTGGCAGAACAAGGACCAGTTTCTATATCTAGGAGTTTCCCAATGATGCAGCACCACCAACTGGCTCGAACCCTCACCCAGATCTCTAGGAATCCTGCACTGTTCCCTGGGCACCACAAAGGGTGAGGCTTCCCCACTCGCAAGCACGAGTCTGAGTGTAGTAAATGGAGCTTTTGATAGCAGTAAAACAAAAATGCAAAAGGCCAAATAACAGAGATCAGCACTAATCTAGGAAACTTAGTATAGAGCAAAGTTCCCAATAACCCACACCGCATAACAGAACATACAAACTTAATGGCAAAACTGGCACTGATCTGGAGAATCTGTGCTAACTAGGCTCCCAACCAACCCTAAGGTATGTAGGGAGTGTCTTTTATGCCAGCTGTCCACTAACGCCATCTACTGGTCATTCACTCCATCCTCTAGAACCGGTTCCTCAGCTCCACCCATCATCCGCCGGCTCTGCCCTCGGGTCCCTCGGGTCACCCAGCTGGCCACTAGCTATTCTCACCATTTATCAGCTTCACCCTATTGCTTCTTTCCAGCTCAGAGAGAATAAATTCTCCCTAGCTCAGTGATTGTCAGCTCTGTTAGTCTTTAGCAGCTAGTTAATTCAGCTACTCTCATAACAAAGAACAGAAGATGCAAGAAGAGGAAGAGGTATAGTGCCCCAGGCATTGCTTCAACAGAAACAATGCTGACCCCCCCCCCAAATAACCCCAAATACTATAATCCACTATGCTTTGCCCCAGTATGCTAATCAGCTAATTGTGCTGTTTGTATCCATACGAATACAGGACCCAGGCAGATTAGTTGCTCCCCCTTTCAGTTCAGAAGCTGTTAGGCACAGCTTCTAAGCCTTCCTTACACTTTTCTTAACCTTCAGTGAGGGAGATTCCACAACCTCCCAGGTAGTTTATTGCAGTTCTTGAATATCTGGACAATTAGGAAGTTTTTTCCTAATATCTAATCTAAACTACCTTTGCTGCAGTTTCAGCCTGTGGCTTCTTGTCCTAGCCTCACAGATCAACAAGAACAATTTTTCTCCCTCCTCCTTGTAATGACCTTTTACGTATTTGAAAACAGTTATCATGACCCCCCCCCCCAGTCATCTCTTCTCCCAAGTAAACAAACTCAATTTTCCATCTTGAATGATAGGTCATGTTTTCTAGACCATTAGTCATTGTTGTTCTTTCTTGGACTTCCTCCGGTTTGTTCACAAGTTCCCTGAAATATGGCACCCAGAACTGGATACAGTACTTCAGTTGAAACCTAATCAGTACCAAGTAGAATGGAAAAATTACTTCTCATTTCTTGCTTACAGCACTCCTGCTAATGCATCCCAGAATGATGATTGCTTTTTTTTTATTGAAACAGTGTCACACTGTTAACTCATATTTAGCTTTGTGATCCACTATGACTCCCAGATCCCTTTCTGTAGTGCTGTTTCCTAAGGAGTTGTTTCCCATGTTGAGATTCGTTTTGTTCCTATGTGATAACATTTGGATGGGAAGAAGTAAAGTAACAAGGTAACGTGTCTCAGAGAAAGTATAAAGGAAGAAAAAAGAGTCAGTTATCAAATGTAAAGGGATGACAGTCTTCCACCTCTGTTAGTCTGAACCACACGAACAGCTAGAAGTCCAGTTCATAATGATCTAATAGGTCCTCCTCAATGCCTACTTCAGATTCCCTTTCTCTAGAGACAACATGTTTTATTTGTATCATCACATTGAGTTAGACACTCACTTTATTTCTGCTTTGTTGGCTGTAGAGAAGACAAAAGACCTACACTAGTTTTTTGTGCACAAAACAAATGAGCAACGAATATTCCAGTTGCTTTATGTTAGGTGGCAGTTGAGAAATAGCAGATTACTGAATTTTCCAAGACTATATCCTTACAGCCCACTGCCATCAACATATTTAGATATTTGTTGCAGGTTAATGGAGGCCATTTTCACACAGCAACTGCATCAGTCCATAGCAACAGTACGTATGCATCCCCAACTCTGATCTAATTTTCAGCTTAGCCAAAATGGAAGATCAAACTATAAAACCTTTGGATAGAATATGTCGGGTGTTTTCAGACAGTGTTTTGCCTTAGCAACTTCCACATTTCATACCCTAGCAACTCTCAGTCCAGGTTTAGTCTTATTTTCCAGCTCAAAATTACTTCTCATGAGCAACTGGGAGGATTCCCTTGTTATGTTTTACATAACACATCTTTTTTTCTATACTGTAATTTAAGACAAACAGTAGAGTTCGGTGCTACACACTAGTAATTTAAATAATTGGGACTATATCATGACTTGAGAGTTCTAAAAAGTTAGAATGTCAGAACGGCACCACTATCATTTTGTATACATTGTTTGCAATGTTGCTGTTAGTTCTGGGACATAGGGGAGACAAGGCGGATGAAGTAATATCTTTTAATGTTCCAACTTCTGTTGGTGAAAGAGAGAAAGTGATTTAAAGAAGACCTTAGCAGAGCTCAAAAACTGGTCTTTTTCACCAACAGAATTTAGTCCAATAAAAATGTTATGTCACCCACGTTGTCTCTATTTTGCAAACAAACAAAAACACAAATGCATGCACATTTGTTTTCCTCTCTTCATATGTTTTTGTCAAATAGTGTTCAAGTACAAAATTCACTGCTGTCATCCTGCATAGTTTTTTTTTTTTTGTTAGAGATTTCAAACCACTTGATATCTAATAGTTCATTGCTGGATTCCTTGACGTTTTCAGATTGTAGGTTTCCCGTCAGTGATTAAACAATTCAAGCTGGTGGCTGGATGGCAGGAATGCTACCTGTGAGCTGATTAAGGCAACCGGAGTTGGATTCTTTCTTCACATACATATATAAATATAATCCCCATTGATGAGAGTGGAAGAGGGGTACAATTTAACCTTCAGAATTTGCTTTGTTTGTTTGTATATTGCTTTCTTAGGGCCAGATACTGTGATGGGAAACTTTACACAATGCCAGTGAGGCAGAGCTACCCTAAAATCAGTTTAATCAGCCACAAGAGGAATCTCCTTGTGTTAGGAAATTACTGGAGAAGTGGAAGGCCTCTGTATTTGTCCCTTTGCCACCTTTACCTCCCCTCCCCCACCTTCTATTTACTGGGGTAAGAGTTGAAACCAAAGTTCAAGGGACACAGTCAGGGAGTCTGTTTGCCTCAATGATTGAAACTGAGAGGACAGCCTTTTGGGTTGTGGGTAGCTCCTAAAAATTGCAGCAGCATTCCCATAGATGAGGTGAAAATTCAGCATAGCAGAGCTGCACAGAAGCCCTTTCCATACTATGTCATCAGATGAAACAACATGATATTCCATAGGTATCTAGCCAAATCGCTTCAAATTGCAGAATGTATTTTTTTATTTAAAAAATCCCATGGAATTATCAATTAAATACCTATTTTTTCTTAAATAGGCTTGTATTAAAGTGTGTGTGTGCGTGCATGAGAGGGGTGCTTCACTGATAAATAGAAGGACAAAATTTCTAATGAGATAACATCCATATGAATTACAGAATGGAGATGAAAAGTATCAAACAGAATTACTTGAGCACTGACATTTTACACCTGCCTTGTAACTTTTGTATTTGATTTTGTTGGTTTTGTTTCTCGATCATCTGTTTCCTTCCTACTGTTACTATATATGCACAAAGGAGCATGTGTGCTGAACTTCCATTTGGCACATCTTTAGTTGATAGTGCTCAAATCACTTCGTGCAGCCTTAATGTTCTTTTAAAAGGGGAAACAGGTGATGGTACATAGAGTGTGCAGGCATGCGTGTGTGTGTGTGTGTGTGTGTGTTTGTACACACATACACATGTGCATTAGAAAGAGAGAGAGAGACTGTGCACTTGAGAATGGAACTGGGTAAATAATTGATCTTTTGATTCAAAAGCATTAAAAATGGAGGAAGGGTTGAATGCTTGAAAATTAGGAAGGTTTGGATGCTTGAAAATCAAATCTGAAAGTTTTGGGAATTTTCTGTGAATCAAAAAAGTCCATTTTGGGTCTGTTCTAGAGCAGTCATTCAAAACTGGATTTTTCACATCCCGGATGACTGCCCTAACCACTGGGTTAATGATAAGCTGGGGAGGCAGTGCCTCCACCATGATCACCTCCTCTGGCTATTTTGTGAATGTTCAGAATTATTCATGACAAATTGGTGAATGGCTTAAGATTGACTAAAACTGCATTACTTTTTGAATAAACTGTATTTATAAAAAGATCACCCAGCTCTACTGGAGATGGACCTGAAACAAAACAAAGTATCCAAAAACAGCTAAACTTAGGAAAAATGTGTATCCCAACCAAGACTTTATGGTTTGTACTTCTTTGACAATATATACACATACATACACGTGCATTTTTCCCCTCTCTTAAAAAGCTTCTTTTTGTCTGCTTCTGTAATACTCCATTAAATAATCACTTTTATACTGCATATACAAATAAAAAGATGTACACTTTCTTTTCTATATCTATCATTTATGCATATGCTTTCTGCATCATCACCCAGACACAAAGGACACTGCTTATTGTTATCATGGGTGTGCTTTGAAATGTCTCCCATTTCCCACACAGTCATTCCCTCTTAACTAGACTCATTTTCAGTTTATTAAAAACAAGATCTTCTTTATCATGAAATAGTCTCATGGAAACAATAAGCAGCAGTACAAAAATCGTCTAAATTCCTTTTTAAATTAAAAGTGGCACAATCATTTGAATAAGAACATATATCACAACCTACAGTGAGGTACATGATTTACTTTTATTAGTATTGGTGAACTTCAGCCATTCATATTTATGCATCCTATGGCTCTTATTCTATTCCCATTAAGATAATGTGAATTTTGCTATTCACATTAATAGAAGGAAACTCAAACTCTAAATTAGGAAAATAAATTATGTATCTCTTCCTAAAATGAGATTTCATATGAAATAATATAGCATCTCTCTCTCTTACTCTCTCTCTCTCTCTCTCTCTCTGAGTATACACAAACAAAAGTATACATCTTGCATGCTGTGTCCCAAATTATCAAAACGTCAGAATGACATGTAAAAACTTTGAATAATCAGGCGAGCCAGCCAATATACTTTGAAATCATCCCTCAGGGTTTCCTGAAAAAAATTCAAATTTCAAAGCCTGCTGGCCAGCTCCTATGACTATAAATAACATCCTTCTGCATTCCCTACATTTTATCATTGCAGTCAACTTACTAATACTCACATATAAGCCAAGATTTTTGTGCCTGAAAATCATCTTTAAAAAGGGCATTTGGCTTATACATACGTCAGAGATCAGACAGCAGCCCCAGTCAAGGAGTTTTAAATCTCCTGCCCTGCCCATGCTCTGATCATGTTCAGAGCATGCTTGGGGCAGAGCCTCAGCATCAGAGCGGCCATATTGTGTGCTCAGCCCAGGCTGGGTTTATAGGCTGGAAGCTCACTCCCTTTACTTTGCCTAGCCATCAGAGCAGCCAGGTAAGGGGGCCCTAAGGAGGAAGGGTCAGCCCAGGGCAGCTAGTGGCAGGGTCCATGGGTTAAGGAGGGAGTTGGGACAGTAAGTAGAGAAGTGGCGGTGGTGTAGTCAGGGATGGCAGGGGGAAAAGCAGGGACAGCAAGGGGAGAAACAGCAGCATGGTCATGGATGGCAGGGGGAGAAGTGTCAGCAGTGTGGTTGGGGATGGCATGGGGAGAAGTGGCAGCATCATGGTTGGGGATGGCAGGGGTAGAAGCAGTGGCAGCAGCAAGGTCAGGGATGGTGCAGGGAGAAGAGGCGGTGGCAAGGTCGTGGACAGCAGTGGGGGGAAGTGGGGATGGCAAGGGAAGAAACAGCGGCATGGTCAGGGACGGCAGGGGAGAAGCTGCAGCAGCAACATGGTTGTGGACAGTACGGAAGAAGCAGTGGTGGCATGATTGGGGACCATAGGGGGAGAAGCTGGGATGGCAGGGGAAGAAATAGTGGCACGGTCGGGGATGGCAGGGGGAGAAATGGTGGCATGGTTGGGGGTGGCACGGGGAGAAGTGATGGTGGCATGGTTGGGGACAGTGCAGGGAGAAGCAGTGGCAGGATGGTCAGGGATGGAGCAGCAAGAAGTGCTGGTGGCATGGTTGGGTGGTTAGGGAGGATGTCAAGGACCCCAGAGAAGCCAGCAGCATGGCGAGGGTGGGGGGAAGGGTTAGAGGCCTGAGGCTACAGGGGGACCTTGGCTTATGTGCAGGTCATGCATTTTTTTGCTGGTTTTGGGAGCTTAAATGGGGGGTCAGCTCATATGCAGATTGGCTTATATGCAAGTATAGATGGTAGGTTCTGAGTACAGAGATTGCAGTAACCCTTGTGCAATGGTACCCAAGGGACAGGGAGTTTCACACTCCCTTCTTTCCACTAGTCAGCCATGCAGAGTTAAAGCAGATAAGTTAGAGGTATATATTCAAGGATGTCAGTGATGTTAATTCATCGTTACATTGGTTTTTGAAAAACAGACAGATTCCTAAGGACTGCAAAATAGCAAACTTACTGTAATACTGTTAAAAAAGAGAATAATTGAAATGGTATTAAAAAATTAGTCAGTTTGTTTCTTTGAGGGAAAAGTAATTTGAACCTTAGATGAATCATTACTTCATGAGTTTGAGGAAAAGTGGTGGGTATAATTTTTGAGGCTTTAATAAGGGAACAAATGGAAAGCTATGATTCAGATGGATACTTCCACCAGGGGTTTATGACATCAAATTCTTGCTTAATTAATTTTTTTTTTGGTCCATTTAGGGCCCAATCCAAAGCTCAGTTGAACCTAACGGAAGACTTTCAATCAAGTTCAATAGGTTTTGGAGCAGGCCATAAGATATCGTTGTCATCACAGGAGGAGAGTGAAGATTTAGGTTTAGACTTTTCAAAAAGCAGTAGATTTGTTGCCATAAGAAAGATGGAGGGTTAAAGTAATATATCATAATATCCTTTTGGTTAGAGAAGTGGATTAAAAACAGGCTGTGGTTTTTTTTTTTTTTGTTTGGTCTTTTTTGTAACTGATGATTTCTCTACTGACAGGAGGCAGGCAGAAGATGGTTCTGGGGCTCTCTTGATTAGGTACAGATTTAGATAGCGATCATTACTTTGGAAGTAAGACAAAGGGTGGCTAACACTAGAACTAGACCAAGAGTAATACAGATCTCTTAGGAGACTGGACCAAGAAATTCAGTCAGATCTCAAAAAAAAAAATGCATTTGGGAGAAATGAGGCAAAATAGGGAGCATATACTGAATGGAATAGTTTTGTCAGTCTTCCCAGGAAAGTTATTAGCTGCAGTAAAACAAACCCAGAAAATAAGTACTGTAATGTGACACAGTGAGAGGTGGAAAACAAAATAAAAAGGGGGTGATTTAAGGATTTACATGTCACTGATCACTCCTCTGCCACACTATAATTATCAGTTTTTGTTACACTCTGCAGGAAAAAGTATTATTATTCTTAATCATTCATGGTGCTTTATAAGAATAAAATTCACCCCAGCATGGAGAGCCAACACAAAGCCTATCCTGAGGACTTAAGCCAGGATCTTACAAGTACTTGTGCCAATGTTTAAGTTTGCACATGTAACGAGTTCCATTGAGGTCAGTCTGCTGATGGGCATAATGTTCAAAATGTTCAGAAATATTTCCATGAGTAGGGTGTTGAGAGGGAATTAAGAGGGTACATTGCCCTCTGCATAGCAGTAAATTCACCTAAGTGAACAGCATGTTTAGCAGAAATGTAAACATTAGCTTATCTGATGCAGCTTTTGTGAAATCTAAGGGATGCAGTCCTTCATTCTGACTCTGTCAAGACTGTCCACTGAGTATCAGTGGACCAAACTGAGGTCTGGATTAAGCAGGTGCAATGCTATTGAAGTTACAGGTGCTTCCACCAGTTGTAACCAGCACTGAATAAGACCTATGGTCTTTCAAGAGTTTTTGCATGAGTAAACTATGAGCGTGACCCATAACAAACATTAATATAATACAAGAAAGAAACATCACATGCAAAAATGGGAGCAGTGTGTGTCAGGGATGAGATCCATGCTGAAAGGCTGAGTGAAAGAAGTGTATGTTAAGAGGGAGGCAGAATACTTTGTGCTAAGAAAGAGGGAAGCTGTTCCTAAAAAGTGGAGCAGCGTGAAAAAGGTTACAAGGCTCAGGGGGAGGGGGCATGGAGAAGACAATGTAAGAGTGTTAAGGAGAGAAGACTGAGTGGAGCTCAAGTGGACATATTACAGTGACTCCAGGGATTTTAGAATGGTGAGAGAAACACTAGAGAATATCCAGAAAATGAATTAAATCATGTTACTTTTTATTGAAAGACCATAAGCCAACATATACATTAAGGGGGCAAATCTTGAGCTCTTTTCTACAACTGGAGAGGTCCCCAAGAGCACAAACTATATGGAAGATCTAGCTGAACAGGAAGCAGTAGAAGAGTTTTTACCCATTTTAGCTGAGGAGTTTGAGACCATTCTTCATTTATCTTGTTAAACATTTAGCTTGGAGTACAATAAATGTTGTATCCTCAACCAGCCCATTAAATATTTTGTCTGAGAACCAATAGCTTCTTTTCATATTTAATTTGTCTAAAAATGTGCCTGACAGCTTAGACCATTTTTTGGTTGTGGAAATACCTATTCCAAATTAGGTTGCAGCTCACATAAACTGAGCTCCCCTTCCATGGACTTGCATGCTGGAAAAAGGCTAAATCATGGCTATTTAATGTCTCTGATCCTCTGAGCAGGATTTCTGTGGGACTGTTTACATGAATAAAAGTACTCATAAACGTAGGTTCTTTCAGGGTCAGATCTGTAGCTTTCTCACTAATGGGTTAGGTGTGGAGACAGAGTGGAAAGGAGCAGCTAGAACAGTAACATGTGCACAATTTTCCAATTGTTTTGCGTTTAAATAAAAATTATTATTTATTGCTTATTACAGTAGCACAGCTGGAAGCAGCTGGAGAGTGAAGGGAACCAGCAGTTAAATCAAAAGCCACGTTTGCATATGCTGAACAGATAATATGCAAAACTACTCAAAAATGGTGTTTAATTTTTTGCCTCTTCATTTTTATATGAATTGACAACTTGAACCGTTCTTGTGAAAATTTCCCCTAAGACAAGCACTTTTTAAGTGGTCTCTTTTCAAGCCAAATATACATATTTTAATGCACTCAATGCAGAAACAGCCATTTAGATGAAATTTCACAGAAAGCAAAATATAAAGCAGCTTGTGAACTCAGGCACACATTTTCAAATAAAACTATATATAAAAAATTCCCCTCTCACCCCTATGGGTGGTATGTGTCTTCCTCAGCCTCGGGTCCTCTACCAGAGGCCTGGGAGTTTGAGGGTTCTGCGCAGTATCTTAGCTCTTCCGAGCACTGCACTCTTCTGGACAGAGAGCTCTGATGTTGTTCCTGGGATCTGTTGGAGCCACTCTCCCAGCTTAGGAGTCACAGCCCCGAGTGCTCCTACCACCACTGGAACCACTTTGGCCTTCACTTTCCACATCCCCTCTAGTTCCTCTTTCAGGCCCTGGTACTTCTCCAGCTTCTCATACTCCTTCTTCCTGATGTTGCTGTCACTTGGCACTGCTACATCTATCACCACCGCTGTCTTCTGGTCCTTGTCTATTACCACGATGTCTGGTTGATTGGCCAGTACCTGCCTGTCCGTCTGGATCTGGAAGTCCCACAGGATCTTAGCCCTGTTATTCTCCACGACCTTCTGTGGGATCTCCCATCTGGTCTTGGGAGGGTCTAGCCCATACACTGTGCAGATGTTCCCGTACACAATGCCAGCTACTTGGTTGTGCCGTTCAGTGTATGCTGTTCCTGCCTGCATCTTACATCCTGCCACTATGTGTGGGACTGTCTCTGAGGCCTCTCTGCACAGTCTGCACCTTGGGTCCTGTCTAGTGTGGTAGACCCCTGCTTCAATGGATCTGGTGCTCAGTGCCTGTTCTTGTGCTGCTATGATCAGTGCCTCAGTGCTGTCTTTTAGTCCAGCCTTTTCCAGACACTGGTAGGATTTCCCAATGTCAGCCACCTCAGCTATCTGTCGATGGTACATCCCATGCAGGGTCTTGTCTTGCCATGGCACTTCTTCTGCTTGATCTTCCTCCCATGTCTGCTGCTGCCTCAGGCGTTCTCTCAGCAGCTCATCTTTGGGTGCCATCTTACTGATGTACTCCTGGATGCTCTGGGTTTCATCCAGGACAGTGGCTTTGACACTCATCAAACCCCGCCCGCCTTCTTTCCGGCTGGTGTACAGTCTCTGGGTGTTGGATTTGGGGTGGAAACCTCCGTACATTGTTAGGAGCTTCTGGGTCTTCACATCGGCCGCCTCCATGTCCTCCTTTGGCCAGCTCACTATACCGGCAGGGTATCTGATGACTGGCAGGGCGTACCTGTTGATGGCGTGGATCTTGTTCTTCCCATTGAGCTGGCTTCATATACATATATAATATAACCTATGATGTAGAATCTGAGGCAGGGTCAGATTGGAAACAAATAGAAGGTGGACCACCTAGAGATGAGAAAATTACACAAAACTATTTAGAAAAAGGGATGCCACTTCTGACCCCTGGGGGGTTGCGCTCTCCTCTTCCTGGACTGCTTTCCGTCCTGGACAGCTGCTACCACTCATGCTGTCTTCCAGGAATGCTGTGGCATTCTTGAGCTACTTCCTGAGAAACCTGGGCACTCTTCTGCTGCTGCCGAAACAGCTGCTTGGATCTGTTCTTTCTAAGCATCCCCCTCCAGTTCCTCCTTTCTCCTGTTACTCCTCACCATGACTGTGAAAGGACTGGCTGTGGCAGTACATCTTCTTGCTGCTGCTCTTCCCCCTGATTGGCCAATGCTGATGATAGGATCTGGAAGAAGGGAAAGGAACCTGGTAGCAGCCTTCTAGAGGTAGGTCATACCAGATGTTTCCAAGTTGTAGGCAGGGCTCCACCAACAGAAAATCCACTGGGGAGGAAAATGTAGCTGTAGAAACTAGCCATAGTCTCCTTTCCTTTGGGTCATGTGCAGGGCAGCTAAATACAAGGGTAATCACGAAGGGGGTTTTGTCAAGGGGTGCTTTGATTGTCTGTGTAATAACTCCTGCCCCTTGAGTTTTTATTAAACCTCTGATAGCAATTTTCACAGTTGCCAATTCTACAATTTTATTGTGAGACTTCTAATATTTGGAATTTGCCTTGGAGTGCCAGTTCCTGGAGACTAGTGATTATATGAGAATCTGTTGTCACTTAAAAGAAACCCTCACAACTTATTAACCATCAGGATTTTTGAGAAAAAACCTGAAAACATAATTCAAGGCCCTTTAAAGGATTAGAAACTGCAAGTGGTTTGTGGAGAGCAGAGAGTGTGAGCCCTACAATTCATTTATAAAAAAATCATTATCTTAAAGCAAACCTTAAGACTTTTTGAGGCCTGACTCATGATATTTGAATGTTAGAGGTTTGCAGTACTGGAATTACATCTGCTTCTCTTAGCAGACACATGCAAGGAAGGAGGTGATAATATATAAACAATGCCTGCCTACATTGGACTCAGTCCCTCCAGGGATACAAATTGCAACTCACTTCATCAACTTCAAAGAAGTTTCCCAGTGATTTTAGTTAATGTGTCATTTGCAGTAGCATGCAAACATTTTTTTACTGAGGACCATTGAATATTTGTGTTTGCACCTTACAAAATTTGCAGGGGCAAACTATAGGATTTGCTTAATCAAAGGTGTTTGAAAACCATATATGTTTGTGTGCATGCCACTAAGGATCACAAGTTATCTCTTTCTCTAGACATTTTAAGGCCAGCTGGGAAAAGGTCATAATTTTTGGAAGACATTTTACCACAAGTATTTTCTTCTAGCAGTAAACTTTATTCATTAAAAAATTTCTAGCCCAATCCAGGAGCTGTACTATAATTAGCAAAATAGTATCTGAGGGCTTTCCATGTCCATTCCTCTACCAAAAAGTTTAGGTAGATGGTTTTGTATTTCTTGTAATTTTTTAAAGAAGGAGACCAATTTTAAAGATTGTAGCTGCTGTTCACAAAAGAGTAATTTAAACTGAAGGAACTCTGCCTCTGAATGTGGTCTGTGATCTGTATACTGTGGAAAAGAATAAATTTGGTTGGTGGAAATGAGTTGTACCTTTCTGAAGTTAAATCCTCTTGTACAGCCTGATCCAAAGCTCATTGGTGTCAATAAGAGGCTTTGTATTATCCACAGTTGGAATTGGATCAGATACTTAATACTCTAAGCTACATATGTATTCATACCCATATTTCCCAAAAGATTATGAAAATTGTTGCTGATTGAGTCCAAAGACTACATACACATTCTTCTTACCTGCTAACCTTGACTATAGAATATCATGCATATAAAGCAGGTATCATGTCTCTCTTCACAGACCAGTATTTTGAGGGTCCTCTCTCTCTGTAGTGATTAACTAAAGAAGATTTGGTTTCTCTTTGTCTAAGACTTTATTTTTAACCCAGCAGTTGTCTGCTTTATGTAAATGAATTGAAATTAATTGAATTGTGTTTCTTCTAAACACACCACAAAATCATCAATCGATGTCCTTTGCTGTTAGATACTGAATGCCTAACATGTATTGTATGTTATTGCACACCCCAGCGGGGATTCAAGGGAAAAAAAATAAAAGTGCAGATCATTGTTACTTGTTCTTGACTTCTTTTTGAAAGTCTCTAAGGAGAAATACAGTAGGCATTTCAAACAATTTTAAATTGTACCTTTCTGTCTTTTCTCTTAGGTGAGAAGTCCGGTGGACATCAGCAGACACTGAAGAGACCAAAGTAAGATTTTATGTATGTTATATTTCAAAGGGTTGATGAATATAATGTTGTATTTTCTTAAAAGGACTATCCTACATGAAGTTCTTTTTGTGAATCTAAAATTTCTCTTGTATTTGGTGGCATCTAACAGTTGTTGTAAAGAGTATTATTTTAAAGTTCTCTGAAGATTTCTTCAGGGGAGAAATACCACAGTATTTGCAGGCGTAGCATTTTCACTGAAAGTTTTTCCAAAGGAGGACTGAGGTGCAACGATGAGATCACCATTTATATTTTTCATGCTTTTTGGAATAAAGAAAAAGAGCCTTAATCACAAGATGGGTTAGTCAGCTGTAATTAAATTAAATTGGAGTGTAGTTAATAAATAAAATAAGTAACCAACCAAGCAAGCAAAGAAATGACTGGTTTTGAGATGTTTTAGCTTTTCTGTTTGGTGTCAGATTCAACACAACATTTTTCACAGTAAACATTAGGCATTTGAATTTCACAGGTTCTCATGAACAGATGTTCTTCACACCTACTCAGAAGTTTACCTGGAAATTCTTCAGTACTTTTAAACCAATACTGTATTTCAGTTGTGTACAAATTCAAAGTGTTATCAAACACCTTAGGCCTCCTCCAGCTCCCTTTCCTGTCTCTTTCCATTGACTTGAATAGGAACAGAATTAAGTCTGTAATGAGAATATATCAGATTACAGCAGAATGAAGCAACTCAAATCAGTGCTATGAAGTAGTAATTATTGTACACGTGCATAGATATCTTTCTAATCCACAATGCATGGTAGCTCTTTTTATCTCAGTTTACCTAGGATGCCCATAACATTTATTTTATTCTGAACAGCGATTTGCAGTTTGCCAGTCAGGCTACAAAATATACAAGCTGGGTATATGGTGAAAAATAGTGTCTCAGCTGTATGTTTACATTTCCAAGAAAGGCCAAATAGAATTATGTTTTATGCTCCCTAAATGTTGCAATAAATGGAATCAGGTCAAAAATCAAGTCAAAGTTGGTCTCAGATTTAGGATAATTACTGATATATATCAGTCTGTGTGTTGACAGCATATAAACACTGTTTTCTTTCCATCACTGAAGTTTGCCGTGTTTAGCAAGTAAGAAGCTATTGGTGGCATGTTGCCTTCTCAGCACCTTCTTCAGCCATTCTTTGCTGGTGTTTCTGTACAGAGGGAAATAAAGAGCAGAGTAAACGGAGCAAGCAAACAAATCCTCCGTGAGCAAGATGGAGCCTACAAATACAAAGAGAGTTAGGAAAGTGTTAAAGGTTTTAGATTACTAGCCATAATCCATTTAACAGGGATGTTGCTATAAGATCCTATTTCAGATGATGGTTAGATGACAATATGCATTTGGAAAAGAAAATCCAGTCCTCATAATCTATATTGTAATAAAGCCTGTGCATGCACACCTTTAAAAAAAAACAGCTAATACAAATAGTCCTTGGGTATGAGATGGCTTTTTCTTTCCTCTCTGGAGGAAGTTGGTGGGAAGAGAGGACTGGGGATGTAGAAGTCTTGGGCAGGACATGAGTAACTGCCCTTTCTGATTTATAGGTTAAGATCCGACATGTTTGAATATCTTAAAAACCAAAGTTCTAAAACAGCCTTCAATTTTCTGTCTTAATCAGTGGTGAATACATTGTTAACATCTAAGCATGTAGGTAGCTGGCTGGCTTCCTGTCAGTCCTCAGACCCCCAGCAGTTCACAGGTCCCTGAGCAGCCATCACCCATCCCCGGAAATCTGCTGCTCTGGCCCTGTTGCAGAAGTCATGATAGTCCCAGAAAGCCTCAGACAGAATTGTATCCTTAGAAATAAGCTGTCATTGTGTGTCTCACTGAAAATTTTCCTTTTTCCTTTCCTTATTTTAAAGATCGCCATTTTTAAACATATTTCTTGATAACAGTGATAATTTAATTTTCTCACTTTTTAGACTTTGCCATGCTGATATTGCATAAGTAAACTTTGTTCTTTTCTTGTCAACTTACTTACTGGTAAGAAACGTGAGCACTTTTGCGCATTGTTATTGTCATTTTGTCAAGTTGGCAAGCAGTAACGAGTGGCGTGCCCCAGGGTTCAGTCCTGGGGCCAGTTCTGTTCAATGTTTTCATTAATGATCTGGATGATGGGATAGATTGCACACTTAGTAAGTTTGTGGATGATACCAAACTGGGGGGGATGGTAGACACCCTGGAGGGCAGGGACAGGATTCAGGGAGACCTAGACAAATTGGAGCAGTGGGCCAAGAGGAATCTCATGAGGTTCAACAAGGACAAGTGTAAAATCCTGCACTTGGGATGAAAAAAACCCATGTACTGCTACAGGCTGGGGAGTGATCAGCTAAATAGCAGCACTGGAGAAAAGGACCTGGGAGTCATGGTGGATGGGAAGCTGGATATGAGTCAGCAGTGTGCGCTTGCTGCCAGAAAGGCCAATGGTATACTGGGCTGCATCAGAAGAAGTGTTGCCAGCAGATCGAGGGATGTGATCATTCCCCTCTATTCTGCACTAGTGAGGCCACATCTGGAATACTGTGTCCAGTTTTGGGCTCCCCACTACAAAAAGGACATGGACAAATTAGAGAGAGTCCAGAGGAGGGCAACAAAAATGACCAAAGGGCTGGAGCACAAGCCCTATCAAGAAAGACTGCAGGAACTAGGCTTATTTAGCCTGCAGAAGAGAAGATTGAGGGGGGATTTGATAGCAACCTTCAACTACTTGAAGGGTTGCTCCAAGGAGGATGGAGCTCGACTGTTCTCGGTAGTAACAGAGGGCAGAACGAGAAGCAATGGTTTCAAGTTACAGCTGGGGCGGTCCAGGCTGGATATTAGGAGAAACTTCCTTACTAGGCAAGTGGTGAAGCATTGGAATAAGCTGCCTAGGGAGGTGGTGGAATCTCCATCTCTGGAGGTGTTCAAGGCCCAGCTGGACAAAACCCTGACTGGGATGATCTAATGGGAGTGGTCCTGCTTTTTTTGGCAGGGGGTTGGACTAGATGACCTCATGGGGTCCCTTCCAACCCTATCATTCTATGATTCTATGATTCTATGATTTTATCAGTATAATTTAATAGCAGAGAATATATTTTACTTCCCAGTTCACTATGTAATGAATGTCTTGATTTTACAAAACATGAAACTTTTTTGGAGGAGAGTCAAGGGCTCACTAATATTTTAAATTTCTATTCTTCCCCTCCTCCCTTAAATCTGAATTTTTGAAATTAGAAACAGTGGAGACAAATATTAGAAGTTGGGATTTAAGGATAATTGATTGACGTATTTAAAGTAGATTGTAGTTGCTTAGAAACATTTACAGCCTTTATTAAATACAGAGTAGGACAGTGCCATATCTTTTCCTTTTACACTTAAGAGAATCATTGTGTGTGTGTCTACACTGAAGTTAGACAACCATGGCTAGCCCATGCCAGCTCACTTGGGCTTGTGGGACTCATGCTAAGAGTCTGTTTAATTGTGGTGTAGTCTTTTGGGCTTGAGTTGCATCCTGAGCCCTGGGACCATCCCACCTCACAGGCTTCTAGAGCCCAGGCTCCATCCGGAGGCTGAATGTCTACACCAGACACGGCCAAACTGCAGCTCGGGAGCTGCATGTGGCTCTTGAATGAAAAAGTGTGGCTCGCGGAAGAACATCAGCAAATCAGTTTTGTAGGTAAAAGTATACTGCTATATACCTCAGTGTGGCTCTTAAAGGTTTAGTAATTAACCCGTGTGGCTCTTGAGTTCCATAAGTTTGGCCACCCCTGGTCTACACAGAAATTAAACAGGCCCTTAAATTGAGGTCCTTAGTCTCAGTTAGCTGGTACGTGCCAACAATCTATCTTTAATTGCAGTACAGACAACCTAAGAGAGATGATCTTTGACTTAAGATTTAAGGGTAAATACATTTTAGAAACATGCATTTTGTTTACAAAGTTCAAATAAATAATGTTAGGTAGTAAATTAGATAGCTCCTGTGCCATTTTAGTAAACTGAAATCCAAAGTCATGGATTTCCAAAGACTATGGGCCAATTTGCTATTTCTTTTGCAAGGGTCTCTATTTCCTCCTGCTTCTTCTATGTGGCTGCCCTTCAGTTGTAAAGTGTACATTTTACATTGGAGGGAGCTGATTACAGAAGTCAAAAGAGATTGAGTTGGTGGAAGTGTAGCAATCTTTGACGGCATGACAGCCTAATCATAAAATGCCTTATAGCAAGGGAGCGCTCATAGTGCAATTTAGTAGCAGGAAGATACTAATGCATCCTATTGAGGTATTAATATTTCCAGTAGCCATTACTTATTCGTTTAGAAAGCCAAACACAGATTAATCTATAAAGTAATGCAATTCTATTTCCTTATATAAACAGAATGCTATAATTACCCACATTCTGAAAATATGAGTTCAGTTTATGATGTCAGTATTTTGTGGCATCTTCCATGAACAAAAAGCTTAAAAGCAGTTCTAAGAGAAGTGGACATGGAATTACTGAAATCCCAGTGAGTCTCAGTATTATCCCTTGATGCCGTAAGTAATATGATTCCATGTCTGTGGCATCATAGTAATGAATCACTGTTTTATGCAGCATGCAAGTATGTGTCCTCCTGTGGCAGCAATGACATCACTTAGAATATTGAATCTTCATGAAACTCCATGATGTTATAAAAACTGACAGATATATAATACACTTTTCCCCCTCTTTCCTTTCCTTTTACCTGACACAGTGTGCTATGCAGGAAAAAATAAATCTGTCTGGTTGAGGAGGTTTCCTCTGTCACAAGAGGACGTTTTTACTTCAGCCTGCCTCTTTGATAGATTTCATTTTACATTTAGAGTTGCATGTGCACATTATACTAAGGAAAAAAGATAAATTATGAGCACCTGATGGTAGGGAGTCTAGATTTTACATGAATTAAGATATGAGCAGTGACATTATTTTATCTAGTCAAAAATTCTATTATTTCTAATTTCTAGATTATAATTGTCCAAGAACTAATGAAAGGTTGCTAAGACACAGCAGATTACAGAAGAGGGAGCAGGAAAGAAGAAACTCAGCACAAATAATTAAGAAGTCAGATAGCACTAGTATTAATCTAGGCTTGTGTTATCAAGGTTTCAAAATAACAACATATGGTATGATGATACAACAAGGCTTTTTTGGTAAGATTTTGCTATCATTCTGTATCATGAGAGGATGTTCATCAATTATGGGAAACTTGTAATTTCCAAGTGACCATGGGATATAACAACCTTCTGGTAAACAGTGAACCAGAATACAAAACACAGAGATTCCTAGCAGAAAGAACCAGTGTTACCATGCAAACAACTTGCAGTTCTATGGCACAAAGTTGGAACTAATGTGTTCAACTTGGGAAGATATGGTCACCTGGAAGATAATGAACTATTTTACCAACGTCCAAAGGTAATCTCACTTGGATATGCCACAACAGCAGTAGATGTCAGGCATATTAAATTGGTGTTTGCATGGCAAAGAATTCCAAGAACAGTGATAACTCACAATAGCCATGGCTCAAGAATTGAACTTTGCTAACGTATGAGATTTTCATCATAAGCAATGTATATCTTCTCAGATATCTTCAAGCTGAATGTGGAGAACATACAATGAAGAATTTGCTTTAAAAAGCAATAATGCAAGAGAAGATCCATATTTAACACTGTTCAGTTATGGAGATACACCACTGCAAAGTCACCTGTTGAACACTTCTACCACAGATGTATAAATACTCTATTACTAGACAAAGGACAAAAACAAAGAATAATTAAGGAGTCTGTGATAGTGAGGAAAAGACTAGGAAAGTACAATCAAACAAAATATTACAATAAAAAAATTTGGCTAAAGAGGCATTGCAATGCAGTAGATAAGAAACTGCTGAAACACCATGAAACGCGTATCAAGACTTCTTAGCGCTGTGCTGAAGCAAACAATGTTAAAATACGTTAATGTATTTGAAGTAGTTTAATAGTTTGAATAAAACACTATTAAATTAATCAGGGTTAATTTAACAGTGTTTTAGTTCAAACTATCAACGGGATCTGCAAGGGGAAGTGATACTGTAGGATAAGTCCACCAAGAAGTGTAACACTTCCCAGAGTTCCTGTACACTCCTTAGACAGTCTTTGGTTTTATGTGTCACATTTCTTGCTGGAAGCAGAAACAAAGAAAGGACAGCGCAGTTGCAGGTTGCAACTACACAGGAGTAGAAGGTTTGTCACTTAATTTCTGTACATAGATCACAGTTAAATGTCCATATTAAAAGGTTTGTCATGACAATGGTCTTCTCGTCAGTGAGGTACTTCATTGCATGTGGGGCTGGTGAGACCATAGCTGAAGACACAATAAAAAGAAAGATGAAAAATTGGAGCAGGTTCAAAAAGGAACCAGGAAAATGATTTGATGTTTGGCATATGCAGTATATGATGAGAAGCTTAATATATTCAATTTATTTAGTCTATGAAAGAGTGCAGCTGGTAAAGATAAAGAGTACATATCCAGTTATATGTATTTATGTTATGTCTTGTAGGATATATCTGGTCAACAGTTCCATACAATAGATTTTTTTTTATTTTTCCCTTGAAAACAATTTTCAGAAATTTAATTTTAAAAATATGTTAGATAAATAAAAGCTTGGAAGATTGAGCACAAATGGAAACACAGTTGTTTAAGTTGCATGTACAAGCTTAACTCTCTCTCTTTGAGTATATGTATTACATATCCCTTTGTGCTTATGATACTAGTTTTAGTTACACAATCACGTCTCCTTTTTAAATAATATAAGATACCATTTTATATTTCTCTACCTCCTTGGTAGAACATCCAGTGGTACAACTCTCATTGCCTTCAGTGAGAAGTCACCTTCTTATGCGAAGGCAGAACTGAGCTTTCAAGTGGCTGCTCAACATAGTTTGTTTTTATAGATTAAAATGCACATTTCCCACAAGAGGAAATGGCTCTTTTTGAATGTTGCCATTTATTTACAAGGTAAAAGAACTGGCTTAGATCCTTAAATGGTATTAGCTGAGGATCTAGACCAGGAGTGGCCAAACTTATGGAACTCAAGAGCCACACAAGTTGATTATTAAAGCTTCAAGAGCCACACTGAGGCATATAGCCATATACTTTTACCTATTAAATTGATTTGCTGACATTCTTCTGCAAGCCACACTTTTTCATTCAAGAGCCACATGTGGCTTCTGAGCCACAGTTTGGCCACGCCTGATCTAGACTATTTTTACTTTTGAAACTGTGATTTGGGAATTTACTCACGATCTTGAGGGTACAACCATGTATGTTATGACAGAAATTTTACTTTTATATTAAAAATGCAAAATTATATGAAGCTGTAAATCTAAACAAGTCTCAGACTGTTACCATACCAGATTTATTAAACCAGTCATTAATATGCTATTTATGTGTTTGAATTAAATGAGCCAGTGGTTACATAAAAAAAAAAAAAGATTATGGTGTACATGCCAGCAATTAATAGTGTAAAAGCCTGTTCCCTTGCTGTGGGCACTATGTATCTTAACACATTTGAATTTTTGGTTTATTGTTTGCCATGGTTGGGTGCTGCTGTTGGACTATTTTTTCGCTATAATCCCAGACATTACTTCAGCTGACTTCCCAATAATCAAACTGGTGATCATCACACATCTTAATAATATACATTTTAATGCTTCTTTTATTATTAATTCATTACGAGTTCTATTATTTTTCTTTCTGTAACCACTCTGTTCCAGTCTTGTTTAAAGTAGTCTGTGCACTCCAGCATGCAGACCCTGAATGCCAGTTTGAAAAGGACAGATCTCTAGTTATCTCATTGGAATTGTTTGGTGATAGGTGTCTAGATTGTTTTTGTCACTGTTGCATGTGTGCTTGGATAATAAACTGATGAGCACAGTACAAAATATAAATTAAATTATATAATTCTAAAACTAACTAGGGTCTATAGCCCAAATATCTTTATAGTTTCCTATTAAGCTGGATTGCTTTCCCAGGAGCCAAAAGAAACATAACTTTCACCAAAATTCTAATAAAATAGAATTGTGTGTGCAGACAACCTCAGATCTGCTGCTGTTCACTTCTATGAGGCAGAAGAGAAATGCTTACATTTTACCACTGCTTTTTACCTACTCACATAATAAATATTTTTTTTCAGACTGCCCAGTTAGATACATCAAGTAATGTCAAATCAATTTTCACTAATTAACACAAAAACTATGGAAATCCAGGACACAATACTAGGAATAGTTTCACTTTTCGGTATGGATAGATGCTGCACCTACTCTAATTATTCCAGGGCATTGCCTGAGTAACTTCCAGGTATCAGCTAAAAAACAACTGCTAATGGATTATAAATATGGGTACTGAGATTTTTAATGTAGCTGTTTGGTACCATTATTGTATTACTTGACTCTTATAGGCTAGTGTGAAAGAATGGACCAGCTCATCAAAATCAAATAAAATAGTTCTTGAAACTCAGGTCTGAACACAATCCCAAATGAGGATTTTTAAGTTTGCAAGTAGATGGCTAAGGACCTTGCATTTATGTATTCCATTTTTCTTGTCCCTCCTTTAGCTTTCTTGTCTGATGTTTCTTGCCTTTTCTATCCCTAACCTGGGACTTGTGAGTCAAGCCATTCTCCCAATGCCCTTCCTTTCCTGAGTCCGTCATTTGTTCTGTGCACAGGCTCCTTTATGTTTACTGATATTTCAGATTCATCAAAAGGTCACTGCAGGTCTGACAGTCTCTGCTGTGCACTGTACTGTCTTCAAATCTTGTGTGTTCTCTAAGGGCTTTTCTGTCTCAAAATCAATGGTATGCTTCTAATCCAAAGCATTTGACTGCATTCCTCCAGCTTTTCCAGACTCTCTGAAGCTTTTGAGGCTTCTCCTGCCTAACTCCCTATTTCTCTAAATACATAATGTATCTGGGCTTCTTCTGAAGCCCATGCTTCTACAAACGCATGTGTTGCTCTTCTTCCCTCCCTCCCTCTGCGTATATATCGCTCTGTAGCTATGAGTCTGGCCAAAGCTTAAGGGAAGTCTGTGAATTACTTCTCATAGTTTTCTCCTGGTCTCACTTTCTTGTTTCTCTTCCTCTTGCTTTCCCATTCTCTGAGTACAATCTGATCCCAGGATTATTAACTGAGTATCTTTCTATTTCCCTCCCTTCCTAAGTCCATGTTTTGTTACCCAACCCTCCTCTCAGCTGCCTCCCACCATTCCCATCCATATGCAGGCTCTTTTTTGACATGCTGTGCCAGATCTGACAAACTGCTGTACTGTCTGCCTTCTTCAAGGCCTGAGTGGCCTCAGTTTGCCTTGTGCATTCTGACCCAGTGGACCCCGGGAGTACTGAGACTGGAAGGTAACAGTCAAACCTCCAACAATTAATGCAGAGGATTTCAACAAAGCAAGCATATCTTTCTGTGAGTGGGGTGGAGGGGTCAGATAATAGCAGAAATGCCACCAAGAACAGAGAAAAAGAAATGTCTTAGAAAAGTGTGCCATATGCAGTTTTGTCACCCTTCCTGCCCAATGTGTTTATTGAGCTGTTAGAAGGCTTAGTAAGAAAGCACAAGGTGCTGTGTTTTCAGCATTCTGAGGCACCCACCTTAGCCTCCTGTTTATCCATCTTTGATGACATGGGTTCAGCTCCTTGGTCAGTGACTAACTAAAACTGGGAAAATAGGTGAGATCAAGCTGACTAATGCTCAGCCTAGACAAGCCTGAGATGATGATGGCCTGCAGAGTAGCAACCAGAGGAGATGACAGAGGTCGTATATTCCCTGTATCAAAAGGACTGATGACTTCTATTAGTTACTACAGTTCCTAACTTAGTTGTGATTCCCTTCTCTTTAGCCTTAATTTAGCCAGGATGCCCTTCAGTTTTCTAATATGAGAAGGGTGGTTATAATGGCCTTATATTGTTAAGGAGCCACACGTTGAGAACCCCAGTTTAGAAGATGCTCCCTCTTGCTTCTAGGAGTGATCCCTCCAAAACATGAATGATCCTTCCTGTTAGACATTGCCTGCCAATGCTGGTGCTGAAGATAAAGGGCTTCATTCTCCCATGCTGCCAGTCACGGAACACCATCGCTTATACACTTAAAAGTATTCCTGTTTTTTGTTAAGTACTATCTTGTCTGTTCTCCTGTTCACACTGTTGTTCTAATATTGTGGAGCTGCTAGTGCCGGTTTCACAGGCAGCTAGAAGTGAAGTAAAATGTAGTTGTATTATTTGAATCAAGGACACAAATGGGTTCTAAAGCAAGTTAAATGCCTTTGCTTACTCCTAACTAGTTGTTCCGTACCACCTCCTCATTACATATGCACAGTTATGTCATCTCTCATTATTAGTAATAATTTTTGTTTTATCTATCATCAACACTAATATTTTGTTTATGTTGCACAAAAAGGAACATGTTTAAAGTTATTCCTTTAAAAATCTCCATTCATTAACTTGTAAGGAAATGGGTTAGGCATTTGAGTCATTATATATAACTCAGGTTATTTTGTTTCAGGTTTAAAATTAGCCAGATTCTATCACTGCTAAGTCTTATCTCTGCCCTTCATTGTGATTTTAAATTTCAGCTGAAGACTTTCTCCTGTCATCAGAGTGAATGCCCATGGAAAACAAAGGAGTGATGCCTTGTTATGATTAAGAGAAACAGGATCACCTATTCATGAATACAAACATAACCTAAAGTTTATAATTACTGGCACTATAATAAGTATGAACAACATACATGCCCTACTGGCTTAACGCTGTTATCATACACAGAGTTTAGAGGAATCCTTTGGAGCCCTGATGTACTTTAATATCACATGATGAATTATCCCATCATTTTGTCATGTGGAATACTTCCTGCCCTCTGACCTTCTCTAATTACTGATGGTAGCATCTCAGAGGGACTTTCTTGAAGTTCAAAAATTACTGTGTTTTTTTTAATTATTCAGTAGAAGATTGATTAAAGTATGGCTCAGAGCAGTGTGTAGCTAATTCATAATTACATACGTAAGTGATAAGCTCAGTAGATTAGATGTTTTACCTCAAGGGATGCAGTTTGAATCCAGCCTGGATCATGAGTAGATTTGCTATAAATCAGCCTTCATAAAGCTTTCAATATTTGGTGCTGTTGTCTCAAATCTAGCCTTACTTTAGTAATAATTGGCAACATGAAGTTTCTAAAACAGTTAACCCAAACCCCTCCCCATTCGGAAGGATGTATCATTTCTTGGGGATTGAGGAAAAATCATTCTGTTATGGAGATAAGGGGTTTCCTTCTTTAGTTAATTTCTACTGGGGCAGCCACATTAGTCTAGTTCAGGAAATTTCCTCCTTTTCTGTAAGTTCCCCTATCATCAAAGCGTCTGACGAGGTGTGATTTTCCCCCAGAAAAGCTCATGCTATAAATAAATTTGTTAGTCTTTAAGTGCCACAGGACTCCTTGTTTGTTTTACTTCTTTAGTAACTGTTTGATGTTAGCATAACTGCTGTGCTTTATGTGTATACTTTGTTGTTCAAAAAAATGTATAAGCTGAAAAAAAATGTTTTGATGGGGCTTTGTCACTTGCAATTGTGAAATCTGGTCATAATACCTGATTAGAAAGAATCTCCCACTGAATGTATTTATATCTCCAAATACAACATAAATGGATGATGATATCATTGAACTGCAAAATTGAAAACACAAAATTGCATGCTCTGGCCCCCATTCTTGAATTCCTAAAATAGAGGTGAAAGTCTGTCATATACAAACCAAAGGGAAAAATGGTTAGCTTTTGGTCTTATTATAGAACTGAGACAGAGGCAAGGGAAAGAAAGTTAGCAGAAGGTGTACACTCCAATAAGACTATTACAAGACCATCCCATCATATATTGTACCAGAGGGGAATATGTGAATGATTACCCTTGGGGAGGGTGATAGCAACTTAGTGTTATTAGTACTGAATTTATTGAAACACTATGAAATCTGACATGACTGAAAATGATGTATAATTAAGTGTTCAGTTTCTATTTTGGATTAATATTTCCATCCAATTAAATATGCCTTAGCAGTAATGTAAACTGTCTTCCTCAGACAGGTTACATTATGGAGACATGGATACATTAGATGAGTACATATAAAGTTGGACATAGATCTGAAGTTTATCCAAACTATAGAATCTGAACCAATTGGATCTGCAAAATTGGGGCTGGCAATCTCACATGCAAAGACCAATTACACAATTTGTGAAAGTACATAAAAGCATCCCTTATTAATTAAGGATTAAAGTTATATAATTTTTACCTATCTGAATATTAACCTGGCACTTTAAGTGCCATCAAGTGGATGAAGACAAAGGTCATATATGAAAGAATGGTAGTCATTGTCTGGATTACCAGAGGAAGAAAGGTACTCAGGTCCTTGCAAGAGGACCCTCACCCTATAATGGCTAGTAGGTGGGGAGCAGGGGAAGCTTATAAGGACGGTAATGGGAAGAAAGGAAGATCAGGAAGCAGCTGGACCAGGACACTGCCTTTCCTGTTGACCAGAAGAGCATGTGTGGAGAGTATTTATACCCCAGATAATCCTGGAAAAGCCCTCTCTTACCTGGCAGCATCCGTCCACAAAATTTGCAGCTGCAGTGGATTTCCTTGTGACCTGCTGTGGGCATTACAGCCTTTCATCTGTGGGCCATCAAGGAACATTTCCCTCACTGTGATATTGGCTGAGAAGGTGAGGTTTTTAACCTTCCCCACAAGTCTGACGCCTGCTGAGATGAAGCAGGTGAGTTAAGTTATAATGTTGTATGTTAATATATAAAATGCTCGACTGATGACCAGTGCAGGAATTTGTTATGGAAGGGCTGCGGTCCGATTTTATACACTTCCCTTAGTGAGCAAATGGGCAGTCAAATACAGCATGTCCAGTGCGGTGCGGTGCGGTGCAATGCAATATAATATACTATAATATACTATAATATAATATAATAACAGACGTGGCCAAACTGCGGCTCGCGAGCTGCATGCGGCTCTTTAAAGAAAAATTGCAGCTCCCGGAAAAGCGCAGGTGGGAAGGGCGGCATGGTGGGACCCAGGAGCGAGAAATTTGCAGTGGTTGGGGACAGCAGAGAGGTGGTGGCAGGGTGAGAGCCGGCAGTGGAGGAGCAGCCTTGTGAGAGCTGCAGGAAAAAGCAGTGTGATCAGGGCTGGGGGAGGGGCAGCCTTGTGAGAGCGGGCAGGGAAAAAGCAGCCTGGGAAGAGCGGGGAAGGGAGGGGAGGGGCCGCATTGAGAGAGCCCGCAGGGGAGGGGCAGCATTGTCAGAGCCAGCAGAGAAAGACAAGCACTAAGCATAAGTATCTGCCAGATTCTACAGTTTAGCCACACAATATTAATTTCTACCCTCCTTCTCTGTGTGCATAATGATACAGTCTTTAATTGCATCAGTGCATGATTTTTTTAAATACTTTTCTTTTTGATGTTGTTTTTGGGTAAATATTTTTAAAACTGGCAACATAAATTGATCAAGAACAAGTCTACAATGAACTACAGATAAGTGACGAGAATTAGCAATTGAAACCTGAAAAGCAATTGTAAATTAATTTTCTTTTTTAAAAATCACCTGGCATTTCCAGATATTGTAATATAATGCAAAATTATTTCTCTTGTATTTGTATTTTGAGAATTAAATAAGAATAATCAGAAATGATTGAAAATTGATACAAGTGTTACATCCAAAACCACTGGCTACTGTCAAAAGGTTATTTAAAAAAAACCCTCTATTTAAAGAATGTTTCAAGGACTTATTATGGATCATAGTTCATTTTCAGCATGCAACATGATTTAGACTTAGGATAGACCACCACTACAGAAAACTGACTTTAGAAAAAAATGCCTTAAGTCCATTGAACAAGTGTGCCTGAGACATCAGTATGTCATCTGTTTGCAGAAGGAACTGCTAGCACATTTATTTTATAAGAAAATTATAATTAATATAACTAAGTCAATTACCAAGATAATTTACATTCACTGCAAAGTTCAATAGCAGCACTATACTTCTACTAATTAAATACCATTCAACATGTATTAATTCTTTTTTGTTGTATAGTCAAAATCTATTTATATTTCAGTGCAGTCTTCATGAATGACTCTATGGGTATATGAGCCCATTAGATGAGAGTAATTGTTATGAAGGGCTGAGGGTGGAAAATTGTGTTGTAAACTTTCTGAAAAAAAAATCTCTCACCAATAAAGATTTTACTTTGTATTATAAAAACCAAATATTAATACTTAGAATTGATACAGGGCCTGACCCCAAACTGAATAAACTCAATGGGATTTTTTCCATAGTATCTTCTGTGCATGGACTCCAAAGCACTTACTGAAACAGGCTCTGATCTCACACTTTATGTCCCCCTAAATTCTCACCGATCTGTTGTGATTCTGAACAGTTGAAAAGGTGTCCCTGTGTACATCTCTTCACAGGATTTTCCCTTACTATTACTCTCATTTTAAAAGTAATTGTGTCTGAGTCCTCAGACCTTTTGTCTTCACTGTCCATGAGTATTTTAGTGAACAAGTTTACTGGCAGAAATATTGGCAGGGAAGTGGGGGCATGGTAGGTGCCAGGATGGGGTGGGAGACAGAAGGGTGGCATGTTTGGGGAGAGCAGAGAAGCAGCAGAGAGGCAAGGGATGGCAGGGAAGCAGCAATGGGGGGGGTGGGGGAGAGAAGCATTTCATGGTCAGAGGTGCCATAGCATATTTAGATTTTCTCATAGGCCATAATGCAGTGTACTAGTTGTTAAAATAAAATCATGTTTTACAAGTCCTAAACATGATGTGGAATACTAAGAAATGAAAATACGAAGGAGAAAAGTATAAAACTGAACATAGACTACTTTCAATTTTTGGTACAACTTACTGCTGTGAAGCATCATATCCCACAACGAAATTCAAACTATTGTGCAATACTTGGAGATCAGCATCTCAGAGAGCTTTTATCTGCTGCATTGACAAGTTACTGCCCAGATTTAAAAAAAAAAAAAAAACAAACTTGCCACAAGCCTGTAGTGTTCTACATCTAGCAACAGCTAAATTTTTACTGTATAGGCCTATTTTCATGGTAATCTTAAAATAATTATTAGAATCTGACATTAATGGATCAATATTTGCCCAATTTTTACGATAAAATTAAAGTGTGCAATTAATTTTAAGCTTAGTAATTTTGTAGTAGGTAAAGATATGTGGTTATATGCCTCAGTGCAGCTCTCGAAGGTTTAATAATCAACTTGTGCGGCTCTTGAGTTCTGCAAGTTTGGCCACCCCTGTAATATAATATAATATAATATAATATAATATAATATAATATAATATAATATAATATA